>JAWDGP010004153.1:210000-325000 GCA_033675545.1 Elysia crispata | reverse complement strand
GTAGAGTTAGAATAGATGTATGTTCGAAAAAAACAGCAAACATCTCCCTAGAACAAAGCAAATCTAAAAACGGCAAAAATGAAAGCGACAAATAACAATGAACATAATTATCTAAAACTGCTTTCCATAACGAGCGGACTTCTCCTGTCTTTCGGAGAAAATACTATTTTTCTGTTCTTTCTTTTTATTCTACAGCTTCTTTCATAAATCACTTGCACTTGACATTCATCATGTTTTTATACATTTTTTGTCTTTATCACATCTTCATGCATTAAACGTATCTCTATTCATCAACTCCGCAACTATCACTGGTTTACCTTACTCTTTGCTTGATACAAGCATCCACAAAGAAGGAAGTCTGATCATTTAGCACCTCAGGTGAATTGTCATTAACGTCTCGGATACTTATGGTCACGCCGGCTGTATCCTGTAGTCCAAGTCTATCTGTCACCTACACCAAAATAATTAGTAGGACAAAAAATTACTTTGAGCCAAAGGCAAACGCCCATACAGGTAAGGGGCCCACGTAGAGAGAGAAGATAAGAATGGGTTTAACTACCTTAAAAGATGCTTAAGATAGGATATGCCCTCTAAGATATGAAGATCAAGGGATGATTTTGCATCTAAATCACGCAAAACTACATAACTATGTCCTCTGAAGAAACACTCGCAGAGCACAAGGATTTGTTATGAGAGAGAAAGGCTCCTCTCATAAACATTTTATATCGACAAGTAACAATAATTATATAAATGTAAAAGACACCATCAAGCCGACCCATTTTTCGTCTCCATGATGCCCATCTGAGCAGGAACATGAAGCAAAAGAAATATGTATCAGGCTGAAAAGGTTATTTAGATGATCCTCAAAGCACAGACTACACAAATAAAAAAAACACGATGAAAAGGCAATTGGAGGCACCGACTACACAATCAAAAGGCCACTGAAGACAAAAAATGCACAATCATATGGCAATTGGAGGCACAGGCTAGACAATCAAAAGACCACTAAAGGCAAAGAATACACAATCATAAGGCAATTGGAGGCACAGGCTACACAATCAAAAGACATCTAGAGGCACAGACAACACAATCAAAAGACAACTAGAGGCACAGACTAGACAATTTAAAGACATCTAGAGGCACCTGAAATGCCTGCTTACTTAGAGATTGTAAAACGTAGATCACACTCTTTCCACTTACTGTCAAATTTAGCTTGATATAATTGGATTTTCCAGGATCGTCTATGTCATAGTCTCCATTCACATACAACGCTCCAGAAATTTGGTTTACTTTAACGTGAGGATGTGCGCTTTCGTTTCCATGTGACACGCCAAAGGACAGCACGTCTCCCGGGTCAGGATCAAGAGCAAATCCTGGATCAAATGCGACAGGAACTCCAACCTTTACTCAAATGTATGAGAAATATTTAAAAAAAAACTATCAACAATTTATGGTTGCTATGGTAATGAAGCTTTTTTTTTAATGTTTATGTAAAACAGGTTATTTCATATCAAAATGATGAATTTTTATTGCACTACCGGTACTCAAATATATATATAGTACCTACAGTTATGTTACGATATTTTCTATGAATGTGTTACACAATTCAGTCAATACTATAGATCTTATAATTGCTACGGTATCTCTGAAATTAATGTGTCTTATGAGTTGGTCAATTTCTTCATTTTTGTTATTAACTGATATGTCGTAGCAAAGCATCTAATAGTCATGCCAGCTTTTCAAGTTCATGCTAAATACGATCTGCTTGTTATCATAGCATTATAATTATTATTGTAGTATTCCTAGATAAATATCCGACGATTTCGTAATGTCATAAAATTTAGTAGTTTGGTTTTTTTTTTGTACCAAAGGTCAATATGTGTTAGGATTTGAACCATTGCGTAAAATGGAATCATTGTGGCAATTGATTCACAATTTGACAATATAACAATTTAATTCCATGGTGGTATTTTAATTTTTATATAATTTGGTCAAAATAGAACTGCTTTCTTATGGCATATTGTAACTTAATCTGTATACTAGTTTAAATCGGTGTATTGAATCGTAATAAAGGTTCCAAATCTTATGAATAACACAATATGTGATTTCTTACAACATTTTAACACTAAATTTATTCAATGAGTCATGGCAATCCTCAATTTAACAGAATAGTTACAGTTGGTAATGTAAGATAAACTTTTACGGCACTTCTGCATACACTACTTGATTTGACAAATATCTTCATTGGCAAAAGTCGTTCAATACATTGGATGGGTTACGAGCTCCTGTTTTTTTCTTTTTTTTTCTGTCATGATGACAGTTTATAACTGTATGCCTCGATGTTTAATGACATAAAATGTTGTTCTAAACTATCTCAGCGGCCTATTTTGTGTAAAATAAATTAGAATAATTTATCTTATGCTGCAGGAAAGAAGAAGAGAGCTCTTTCATCACGGGTGCAATTTACAAGCATAGATGAGCTGATATTACTCTATCCTTACATAATGTTTTACTATCGTATTATCAGGACATGGATGGGAAAGAGGGGGTGGAGGTGTATTGACCAAAAAAAAAAACCACCCTGATTTATACCTATCCGTAGATTTAGGGTGACAAAAGTACCCCACATTTTTAATGCTGTAAACCCTGTTACGCATATTATTCGTAAATCATACAAAATCAACCCACTTATATTGTATGAAATAAATTGCTATACTTATATAAATCAGTCAATGTCAGGATATTCTTATTTACTCAGTCATACTTGCTGTTCTTCAACCACTATTTGGGTAAAGATTCGATTTCTAGAAATAACTAAAAGGTTCTTTAAGACTCGATCCTTGTCCGGCACGAGATGTATTATTTTACCCCCATTGCTTCTTTCTGAAATGACCAGATGACACAGAAATATCAATCAATTAGCTATAAATAGTACATTATTCATTTGCCAAAATGAAGATTTAAGCAACACTGAAAATGTTCGTGGAAAATTCTCAAAATAAATATTTTAAACAATTAAAAACGACAGCAGAAATAACAAAAGTCACCCCAGATGTACAGATAAGGTTAAATAATGTTTTTGTTTGCATTTCTTTTTTAATTTTTCGACCTACATTTAAGTATATATGATGATATAACAATCGTTTCAAGCCAAAAAGAAAAATCTCAGAAAGGTAGGAAATTAGAAGAAAGAAAAGTAAAAAAAAAAAGATTGCTTCAGTACTTCTGTTTCATCTATATAAAAGTTGTAAAGCTTGGCCGAAAAGCGCGGTGCGTCGTTGACTCCCAGAATTGTGATGGTCAGGATTCCGCATTCCGATAAATCGTATCCATCAAAACCTGTCAGGGTAACGGTTACTATGGCAACGCTGTTCTCAGCTAGGGCGGGGCGACCATCACTTAGTTTCACCTCGCCTTCTGAAACATAAACACGCAACATTGCAAATAGAACAAGTCGTTAGAAAATTGTGTGAAACAGAGATAAAGATACCTAAGTTTACACGGCCGAATCAGCAGAAGAAATAATGTTTTATTGTCAAAACAGCACAGCGTAAGCCAGGTGTTACCCACCAAGACAGAATGTAGAGAGAGGATCAAATGTTAAGACTTCCAGTAGACAGCTGACTAAGATGCGCTGCACATGAATTTCGGTCTGTTGCCTACCTTTATGTATGTTTGTCTTTTCCATTCCCTGTCTCCTTTCTCTCTCACATCAGAAAAAGGTTGAATTGCTTTATTGACGATCATGAACCATAATTTTGAAAATATGTTTCAAAAGAAAAATCAAAATAATAAAAAAGCAAAACAAAAACAAAACAAAACCAAACAAAGAAAAAAAAAGAATAAAGAAAACGAACAATCCAGGCATCGCTGGTTTCATCCTTTACTAACCCTATACCTCCTTCACTCCCTCTTCTCTGAAGTCGGAGTTAAAGAGAATGATATCACGTGTTAGCGAATAATCTTATAGCGAGTCAGGATCTATGAGGTCAGGGAGAGACCTACTCATCCCACTACCAGATGATCCTGCACGTGATTGAACTCGAAACTCCGGTTTTTCAGCTAAAACTCGGCCTACTTAGCTCAAAGATGCTCTAATTACAGCACTTATTGGACCATCTTTGATTTAGCTATCTGGCGTCACAACAATCAAACATTGGGTTCCTCCTCTAAAACTCGCTTGATTTTTGGGAGGTTTTTTTTCGTTGTTGTTGTTTGTTTAGTTGTTTTGTTTTGTTTTTCTTGTCTTTACTATCTTGCACCGACCGAGTGATCAAGAAGTGGTCCCACTCGGGTTCACCTGTAATCAGAGCCCGTGTTTTGCACAGGTTGGATGGGTAGAATTTGTTTACAAATGGCCCCTTAGAAGTCTAAGGAACAGACTTATGACGTGGCAAATATAGGACTGGGTTAAAATAGTAAAGGTCGCGCGGAATTCAAAAGCTATGGCGACTGTCCACAAATTGTGTTCCCTCGGACAAGGAGACTGTGCTGAGGGCGAGCGTATTATTTTATTTTATAAAGAATTTTAATAACAGCTGCGTTCGACGCGTAATCGAACCTTACTATGATATTAGATCTGCGAGTGTGATAAAATGATTTTTTTAAGTCACTCTTAAATTTCTCATGAAGCTAATTTCTCTTTGTGTAATAACTGAGTGCTGGTACGAGGGAAAAAGGTGAAAATAATAGGGAAACAAAGAAAAAATCGGCAAGAGAGAAGAAGACTTTGTGATGTTGAGGAATCCGTTTTCAACCTAATCGTGCTCCACTGTAGTTATAATGGGAGCCTCTCTTGCCTTTATATTAACTCAGAGAAAATTTCACATTTTTATGAACCCGTTAGACAAATATGAATGAACTTCTTGCTTACCATCATGCATAAAACAACTCTTTAAAGTAACTTAAACCATTCCTTCTTTACACCAGACCGTGGGCCCCTCTCTCTACCAAAGGTTACTCTGCCCCTAAATTTCTTCCTGCTTAAGCTGATGGTTACAAGTGTCCAATGACCTCATTCATATTTTGAACCTCATAACATTCACACATTCCGTTGCGACAGGATCTATGGGTACGAAATTGGCTTCGATAATTGAAAAAAATTTGCAGAAAATGCTCTTGTCATTTTGCAAGTTGGATGAAGTAATAAACTTCATTTTTACTCCTTTCAGTGAAAGTTGGATAGGTCATATTCATTTGTAACATCTGATCCATAAATTTTGGAAATCAGTAAAGCAGTTACATGAATTGAAGGTTCAAAGAAAATCACAGTTTGCAATGAAAGTCTCCTATCTATTTTCACGACAATGATTGTATCTACTGCTTACAAGCACTTACTCTCGCTATTCACCTCGATCCATCGTGCCTCTGCATTCTCTTGAACATGATGCCTGAAAATCACAGTGTCTCCATCTTTGTCCATGGCCAAAATCTTGAAAATATTTTGTGTGGAACTGCCTTCTAACACAGATATTTCAGCTGGGAGTCCAAGCAAGATAGGGGCCGTGTTTACAAACGTAACAGTTATCTGAAAGATAAAGTAAGAAAAGTAGTTTTTGTTATTAGAGTCGCGAGAAGTATTGTTTGAAGATGAATGTTCATGCATCTCATAATAATTATAAGCTGCTACTGCAAATTCTATAATCTAGTTAAATTTTATTTTTGTGGAGAAATGGGTGTATCTCATATATATATATATATATATATATATATATATATATATATATATATATATATATAAGTTTTTTTTCCCCACATTGGTGCCACTGCATTCAGTGAACGTTTGACTTAACGTATCACCTTGGTCTGTTCGTTGGATCCAGGATTCGTTGTATGTAAATCCGTGTAAAACCCAGGAAATAGATATGAGTAAATTGTAGCGTAACACTCTACGTTATGTCGACCTCACTGGCATAGATACTTTCTATCCATAATCTGACTGCTAAGACTAGCTGAGAACCGAAAGGAAGTGGTCCTTTCTAATAAAACAAAGCTGAGACATAACGGACACATCACAAAGCTAATTACCTTTAGATAATAAATACCATTATTATTCTCACTTAATTTTTGGTGTAATTAACTGTCGTATTTATTGTCAAAGAATCACCATTGTTGACTCAAAACCTCTGAAAACAATCCGAGTAAAGAGAGATATTGTGTGACAGTGGTGAGGCTAAGAGAAGCGCTTGCGGGAGTAGAGGAAGAGAGTTCCATAACAGATTTGGTGACATGGATTTCAAATTATCGGTGATTTTTTCACCGAAAAGAGACACGAAGATCTGATTATATAGTTTGCTTATTTTTTTCGAAAAAAAATAGTGAGCGTTGTTGGAACTTCTTGGGTCATATTTCTTTTTCAATTGTTAGTCCTGCGACAAACTTATCTTCATTTCGCACTAATTTACATCAACTGAGGATGAGTTTTCTATATAACAGGAGTTTCTTCTATCCGATATTTGTTACGCTTTGTTTTGAAAATTGATTTTATTTTTTTAGATCACAGATTATACAAACAAAGAAATTCAACGTAATCTACACTTGGTTTAAATAGATGATGTTCCTAAAAAAAAGTCAGCGAGATTTACGAGCCTTTATTAACTGGCATTCTTATACCAAAGATAAAAGGGATATATATATAGGCCTAGTTCATCGTTTATTAATCTCTACACCTATTTCTTCACTAAAAACGGACAACAGAAGCTGACTTTTGCTTGCATTTGCACTTGCAAAGTCGAATGTGCATACTAAATAAATATTACACTGAAAAACTTGTCTAGATCTAAATTTCTATTATTTCTTTGCAAGACTCCCAGGTTTAACGATCTAGCAAAGATGTAGATTTATGTCTGTTGCTTTTTAAAACGAAAAAGGAACATTTTTCCAAGTCAAGGAAAGAAGATTGAGAGAGAAAAGAGAAAGGAGTGAGAGAGAAAGGAAGAAAGAGAAAGATAGGAGAGTTAGAGAGATAAAGGGAGAAGGCGAGGAAAGAGAGGAGGGGGAGAAAAAGAGAGAGAGGGATAGAAAGAGGGACAGAGAAGAGAGAGAAAAAGGGAGAAAAAGAGAGAGGAGAGAGAAAAAAGGAGAAGAGGAGACAGAGGAGACAGAAAGAGGGAGAGAAAGACAGAGAAGAGAGAAAGGAAGAAAGAGAAAGTAAGACAGAGAAAAAGAGATAGTTGGAGAAATAACTTTGAATAATTGTATCTGTTGAAAACCGTGTCTAGCAGTATTTAACAGGAACGGCCGAAGCCCCGTGTGGTTTGCTTTGTTGGTGCGAACTTCACGAAATAAACAAATGAAACTACTGCAGAGTTAAAGTCCGTTTCTCTTTCTTTTAATTTGCTCTTATTAATTCCATTGGGAAAAGCTGTTTATTTTTAATTCTCAAGTTTTCAAAGAAAAATATTTATTACTTTTAACTCTCCCTTTTCCTTCTTAACTTTTTAACACAGACTAATAACTAAATCTGTTACCAGCATAAAATGCATCTGTCAGTACAATCATCTTGTTTTTTTTTTGTTTTTTTTTTATTCTTTTTCTTTCCTGTAGACTTACCGTGATTTGCAAACCAACAGATAAGCCTTCGTAGTCGGCAGCTTCGATGACCAGGTGATAAACTCTTTTCACTTCTTCCCTGCTAACGTCAACATCTCGAGACAGGAACAACCAACCAGTGTCCGAGTCTATAGTAAATGGCAGAAGCTCTGAATCCTCATCTGGGGACTTCAGGTCTACCTTCTTTGCATTGGACGCGTTTTTACCATCAGTTCCGTAGCGATTGATCGAGAATAAAAGCTGGTCGTGATCTGGGTCGATGACAACGTCTCTGAGGTCAAACGTTGATATGGTTTTCCCAGCCTGAAAATTTAGGGCCAGTAGATCTTTCCGATGATGGTATTTACTTCATGAGCTTTGGATTCATTGAACACCAATAGATCCAGAGAGAAAAGTTGATCGTTACCTTTTTGACTTTTATTATATCTTTTGTCATTCACAACAACAGTACGCTTAATGACATTTTCGTAAACATTACACTATTGTTCCTGCTGTTGTTGCTAGTGGTAGTAGTAGTAGTAGTAGTAGTAGTAGTAGTAGTAGTAGTAGTAGTAGTAGTAGTAGTAGTAGTAGTAGTAGTAGTAGTAGTAGCAGCAGCAGCAGCAGCAGCAGTAGTAGTAGTAGTAATAGTAGTAATAGTAGTATAGTAGTATAGTAGCAGCAGCAGCAGCAGCAGTAGTAGTAGTAGTAGTAGTAGTAGTAGTAGTAGTAGTAGTAGTAGTAGTAGTAGTAGTAGTAGTAGTAGTAGTAGTAGTAGTAGTAGTAGTAGTATAGTAGTAGCAGCAGCAGCAGCAGCAGTAGTAGTAGTAGTAGTAGTAGTAGTAGTAGTAGTAGTAGTAGTAGTAGTAGTAGTAGTAGTAGTAGTAGTAGTAGTAGTAGTAGTAGTAGTAGTAGTAGTAGTAGTAGTAGTAGTAGTAGTAGTAGTAGTAGTAGTAGTAGTAGTAGTAGTAGTAGTAGTAGTAGTAGTGGTAAGGAGGCATAGCAATACCTTCGCGATGAACCTTTTTAGGGAACGTAGTGGTGAATTGTTATAGGGAATGCTCTCTTCGGAGGGCGAGGGGATGGGTGTCAAGACATCTTTATGTTATACAGAGGCAGGCATTGTTCGGTCATTTCCACTCAAAACCTATTCTTAACCTCTGCTAAGCTGCTATAATTAATGCCAATGGTCCTCCTCCTTCTAATCTATATCTATTTCTTACCTTTCCCTCCTGTGCCTCAAGTGCGATTTGTTGACGGCTGCAGCGTGGAGCCTCGTTTATGTTAGTGACACTCAGCTGAGTAATTACTGGAAGTGAAGTCGCTTGGCCGTCACTGGCAGTAATAAGGAAGTAAAAAATGCTCTGCGCTTCGAAATCGAGAGTTACATTATCGCGCAAAGTCACCAAACCTGTAAGGATGAATTGCAAACACAAATAGAATAAGAATGAAAATGTATGTTTGCCTGATCCCAGTTTACATTGATTTTTCATCTCGATTATATTGACGGTGCAGTAACAAAACTTGTTGCATTTATAAAGGAGAAAAAAATGGCGAGTATTTCAGTATGGATCGCACCAAAATAATATAGAGCATTTTGATTTGATTTACTGCAGGCAAATATTCTAGATTTTTATCTAGAAATTTTTAGGTGCTAGTTATTCATATAAGGAGTAAATAACGAATTAGATTCAGATCTGAATGAAAACTGAGGTGTAGAATCTCACTGATCATTTGCGGAAAGAATAGTCTAATTTATTTTCGAATTTGCATGAACCCTTTTGTTCTTTTTTTTTTATTTCTTTATTTACTATTAACTCTGTGATTGCTCACATTTGATTTGCTCGCAGACCGCGAATATGGGTTAAGAGGAAAACTTGCAAGTCGGGAAGTGAGAGAAGTGGACTGTCGTGTGTTAAACCGTCGATTATTTTAGTGGACTGTCGTGTGTTAAACCGTCGATTATTTTAGTGGACTGTCGTGTGTTAAACCGTCGATTATTTTAGTGGACTGTCGTGTGTTAAACCGTCGATTATTTTAGTGGACTTTCATTTATTAAACCGTCGATTATTTTAGTGGACTTTCGTGTGTTAAACCGTCGATTATTTTAGTGGACTTTCGTTTATTAAACAGTCGATTATTTTAGTGGACTTGTTTATTAAACCGTCGTTTATTTTAGTGCCCTGCACCTTGATAATCACTTGCACTCGCAAACGGGCAAATCTTTGGAAGAATTGTACACAGTTTAGTTCAGATTCTACTTCCGAAATTACAACTATATCAATTATATAAATCAACTTGTTTTCATGCAAATTTATTTGTGCTGGTTTCTCTATAATTTTAAGTCATTTCAAATGACAGGCTACGTGTTTTGGTCGAAGATTAATTTAGGCTGTCAAAGTATACCCCAAAACTGTGCGATTTAAGTTGTCTCTAATAACTGTGTAAGTTTTAACATTGAATCGGTGCCCTCAACTAGTTAGAGATTGTGTTACAAAAAATTCAAACTCATTTTATCAGATATGTCGGCCAAGCCACAAACCCCCCCCCCCCCCAAAAAAAAAAAAAAGAAAAAAAACCTATGGTAACATGATTATTTCTTTCTAGAGTAAATGCCCTACACATGAAACCAATCTTTTCTTCCTTGTTTTTCCTAAATCAGTAATTAAGTTTTCTTGGTGGGACTGAAACCGACCCTTTAACATAAACTATTACTCCATAGTAAAACAACAAAACTGTCTGTTTTGTTTTTAAGAATAAAAGCTGTTTAAAGATGTCTAGAAATAAAAGTAAAAAATAACAAACAAACAAAACTTTCCAGTGTCTGTAACGACAAAAAGGACACCAATTTGACCCTCGCACGCTACGTTGACAGCCAAGGTGTCCTGAGAATCAGTATCGTTGACAAAAAACTGGAAAATTGAAGAACCAGAGGGTGTGTCTTCAGCCAGAGTCACAAACAAAGGTGCAGAGACGATCGGGGTTACGTTCACGTTCTGAAGATGGAAGTATTCGGCGATATTGAGAGACTGGTTCAAGACATGACCGCTCTTAAAAATGCAAACAAAATAGCCTTCCGACTTTTATAAGCAAGTTGGAAGTCGTGCAGGTTTTATCAAGAATAAAGAGGAATTTAGGCATAAAAGCGTTCCGAAGAGGCATTTTTTTTTAAGTTTAGAAATTCCACATCTTATATGAGATGAAATTTAACTTTAGATTGATTATGTAACTGACATTTTTGCGTTTTCTTTTTCTTTTTCATTGCAAGTATTTACAAGTACCATTTCTTTGTTCATATCTATGTAACAAAATTATGAGCACTGTTTATTCTTAACAGGTTGAAAACGAACCTTAATTTTCAACAACACTTTCAGTCTATCCTGAAGACCTCCTTTGTCGCGAGCTCTCACATAAAGGGTCACATTACTGGGCATGCGCAAAGGATCCACATCGTAGTCGCTCTTGAAACTCAGGTACCCAGACACGCTATACATAAAGCGATGAAAAATTTAAGATCTCAACATTTAAAGAGCATAACTCAGATAACATTTACACTGACAAAATCTTTGACCAAACAATATGGCTCCATATATTTTCTTCAAATTTTATCTATATTTATTTGTAGTGTTTCTACACAGGCAGGTGGGGTATGACATAATAGCATCGAACGCAATGACTAATGCGTGTCACTTGGTAACAAAGATAATAATTCTCCCATTTACTGGGAAGTCAGGCAACGCCTTTTTAATCTCAAATGCCCACTTGTCAATTCCGATGTGCATTTCAGAGCTTTTTCTTCGTAAAAAAAAATCTATATAAATTAAGATATAATATAAATCAAATTCAACATGGCTGTGTTTCAGTTTTCTTGAACATTTCAGATCCCAAATTCTCCTTTTTTAGATGCAATGCTTTTCTGCTCTGCTTTCGTATGGGTTCGATGGTACAGTGCCCCATAGGAGGCGCTGATGATATGAAGCTTGAATGGAGCACAATATCACGACTTTGTTTCCTCCTGTTGAATTGGAATAAGTGCCATTTTCCGAAAAATCTCCTGTAACTTCCCAGTTGCATACTATCCAGCAGTCCTTTGCTCTAATTTGCTGCTGTTGCCGATTTCCATGCTACATCTTGGGGACTTCTTCGTTGGTGCATATGAATGTATTTATCTCAGGTAGTCGGATCTACCCTTCAGGTACGGAAATGCCCAAGGCAAGATCTTTCAATACTCTGCTGTGTCTTTAAGTGTATCACTTTTGCGAGAGAGCTGTTTTGTACGGTCGCAGGGGCTTGTTTTGTTATCAGTCTGATTTGACACGAAGGGCAAGATGAGTCTTGTTTATTTTTTATTTTCTCAATCGCACAAAATGGCGCTGGGGAGTGTGAGATCGCACACAGTTCTATTGAGGAAGCTGAACGTTAAAGGTCCTGCATGTCAGACCGCATTTCATGGTAAAGATCTCTGTGTCCCACTTGGTACACTGTCTATGTCTGTCTATGCTGAGGCTGTTGGACTGTTCTCGAAACCTTCATTGCATTTTCATCACTCTGTATCTCATCAAGGATCTTTGTTTTCTACCTATGACCACCACTTTTCACCGGATTACTTTAATCTAGTTCAATCGTTTCTGTTTGGTCGAGAACATTTTGAAGCCGGTAATAAAAAAGAAAAGACCTAAAATGCTAATAGGTCAGAAACGGTCGGAGGAGCATCCCTGTTCTCACTCTCATATGGCTCCAAGCGACTTCCATCTCTTGCCTAGATTGAAAGATCTCAGATTGGAGTCAAGTAATGTCATACATAGAGAACCAGCAACCTGAAGAAGGAGGCATTTTTTGCCATCTTGGACAATCGTGTAAGCCGAATCTGCAATTGCGTTGAGACTGATTGGAAGTACCTCACATAAATGTTGTGCGTAAGATGCGCTATGCCAATTTTATTTTATTGTATGTTCTCTGGTTTCCGAGTTAAGTAAAGATAATTCGGGGACATAACCCGAAGCTGTGGGAGAATAGGGAGCGCAAGTTTGGGAATCAATTCAATTTCCTGGAATAGGTTAAAAAGAAAAACCCAGCCATGTGGGTTTTTTTTTTTTTTCAAATATGCGTTTCAGACAGCTTGTACATATTTGTTATGATAAAATTTTTAATAGCAGCTCTTTCTTTGAATAACAGAGGAAAAAAAATAAAACACTCCTCTTAGCACATTGTAATGTAGCGACATATGCACCGCAGAAGACCATAAAACCATTTTGGATCAGCTTTTCGTAATTAAATTGTGTAAGTATGTCACACTTTCTGCCTCTCTAGCTGCCAGTCTGTCTGACTGTCTGTCTATCTGTCTCTCTCTCTCTCTTCTCTTCTTTTTCCCTCTCTCTCTCTTTCCCTCTCTTTCTCTCTTCTCTCTCTCTTTTTCTCTCTCTCTTCCCTCTCTCTTTCTCTCTTCTCTTTCCCCCTCTCTCTCTATCTATCTCTCTCTCTCACTCTCTCTCTCTTTCTGTGCGTGTCTTCCTCTCTAACCGTCTCACTCCTTTGTTGTCGCCAGTAGCAATATTAAACTTAAAAAAGACCATTACTTTCGCGAAGTGACGTTTCAAGCAATAATTGTCTTACCTGTCAATAGAAAACATATGAGCCAAATTGCCAGGAAGGATTTCGAAGCTGATTGAATCATTCACATCTGGATCACTTATCGATGACCTTATTTCTTCAGCCGAGATAAGGGAACCTGACTTAAAAAAAAACAACAAAAATAATATTTAAGATTTCAGAACATTTTCTTAAATTCTTATCATTAATTTAATTTTACTGTGTAGTTAGCGTAAAGGCATGCGCATGTGATGTTTTCCACATTGTAAAACAACTTTTACAGTTTTGCTTCTTGATAGTCTGTTGCGTAATAAAATGACTATATTTTTTTTTAATTCGTGGCATGGCCACAATATCAAAGATATCAAAGCAGTTTTTATGCTGAAGGGATCAGGAAAGTAAGAAGGTTGGCGCGTCAGAAATAGGGTCCAACTCTATGATGCTGCTGCTGCTGCTGCTACTGCTGTTGTTGTTGTTGTTGTTGTTGTTGTTGTTGTTGTTGTTGTTGTTGTTGTTGTTGTTGTTGTAGGTTAACAGAGTATGTTACTGCTTGTGGCGTTCAGATGCATAAAAGGCTGGCAAGTAGTTCCTTATTTTAACTCTGAGGTTCTGTACTTTTTTTCCCTTACTGTTATTTAAACAAATCTATCGCAATGCTCTATTCAGTGCCTGTTAGTGTTACGGTGTTGTAGTGCCATTGATGGAAAGTTGAAATATAATAGATACCGTTGTTCTTATTAACTTAGGCGCGTTTCCAATCTGAATTTGATAAACTTCGTCCTTAAAGTCATTGGGTCCTATGATTTCATAACTACAGCAATATTAATACCACTTTCAAAGGGAGAAGACAACACGAAAATGCTTGATCTTGGCAAAGACATTATTCAGTAGCCAAAGATTAATAGTTAGTGAAAAGAGGGTGGGCCAACTATTTTCTTGATGATCGAAAATACTAACTTTCTCTTACTGTGTTATATTTGCGTAAAAAAATTAATAGTGAAATACAATACTCGTCTTCCTGTTCTCATTGAGCGGAAATCTGAAACAAACCATGCTTACAAAAAAAAAAAAAAGAGAAAATTATTAATATTTACAGGACCCTTGCCTTTTAACTATTTTCTTTTTCAAAGTAAAAACATTAACATGTCCATTCTTCACTAATCACTGAATGTGTTTCACAAACAAAAAAGTATTGAATATTTGATTCACATATTTTCCAGGTAATAATTACATAATCGGGTGTTAATTAGCGATAAGTATCTGATGATCTTTGAAAATCGCATTTCACACAGATGAGATTAAAAAAAATTATTCTCAAAAATTAGAGTAGAGTTATTAATGCTCGTGAATAGTATGAAGGATCATCTACTTTGGCTATGGCTACATATATTTTATCGGCATCAATTTTCTGTTGACTGAGATTCAATATTTTGAGAACTGAAACTTGAAATGGGCCAATGCTCCTTTGTCATTTTTAAAAAAAAAGACTAAAGATGATTAGGTTGTTGTCAACGTTTGATTAAACTTCAGTTAAATTTAGTTTTCTTGTCAATTTTCATGGATCTAATTTTAAGCCAGATCATTTTTTTGCTTATTCAAGTGATTGCGAAGTTCATAGCAACTGGTTCATTTTCTTGACAAGGTTTGAATATCTCTTTTCTCTTTTTTGTAACATTCTTGGGCATTTTTATTATCTTCTTACAAAGTGTCTTTCAAATTCAGAAAAGTGAAATTTATTACTCCATGAAGAGAATAAACAACATTATTTCTAATTCACATTTAAACTTTCAAAATTGATTTTTTTTTTTCAGATTTGCAATATTTGAGATAAAACAAAGGGGAACGTAGGTGACTTGTTTGTGTAGAACAAATGGATCAATTTCAACAATAAGATAGTTGACTCTGATCATCAGATAGCCTGAGCAAAGTTGAAATGAACGAGATGATATAAAATATTAAAATTAGTATCAAACAAAAACCTTTCGTAATATCAAAGATTTCATAGTCTACAGTCAGCAGGGATCTCTGGATAGCACCAAGTCCCGAAACGCATATTAATGCAATCTATGTTATATTTAGCATCAAATCAATCACGTAAGATCCATCTTGCTAGAGTCATTACATAAAAAAAATGAATCGTGCAAATTTTTTTTTCTCAAATATTTTTATAGTATACGATTTGCCTAAAACTTTAAGTCTCATATTAATATGTAAAGATTTCATGTTACGATAAGATAGATATTAAATTTCAGGATATGATTTCGATTTCGAATAGCATTTTGTCTGCTTTTAACTGTTAAGTTACACGTAGAAAAAAGGTTTCAAGTCAACAGATCAATTGCTAACCTTATAAAGTTTCAATTAACTTATTAGAATAGGTACATTGAGAATTTTGTACCTTGCCTTCTTCGGTCGTGATCATCAACACTTTTCTGTGAAATTCTGGCGCCTCGTTTTTGTCGGTTACCATGAAATGTATGCGTTGTGTCGCTGACTGCAAGGCTCCATCATCCAAAGTTAATAAAAGAGGAAATGACGTCAAATTCAGCCTTAAATTCAAGTGCTCAAAATCGATGACACTTTCCGGTCTGACGAATACTTGATGAGCTGTAAGTAAGGAGTATGCCGCGACTTTCAACATCAACGCGTAGTCTGATATCACTCTTTTATTAACCTAAAACTCCTTCCACATTCTTTCAATTTATAATTTCTTAGAGAACATTCGTTAATATAAAAGTTATTTACACCGAAGCAAAATATGGGTATTTTTACAGCTTCTATCTTTAGAGTCAAGAGGCTTACAAAATGTAATCAAATTAGATCTACATAACGTGGCAGTTAAACTTTATAAGGAAGCTATGTAGCAACATTACTTGATTCTTCAAAGATAAAGTAAGCTACAGCCTCCATACGTTCCCAAGCCCAGTGGACTGTGACGTTATCACCGTCATCCGGATCACGTGACTTGATAGCGAGCACCAAACCTGCAGCATTTTCGGGAAGCAGCACTCTCCGAGGGAGACCGACAAATTCAGGTGGGTGGTTGGCATCTGCGCGAGAGAAGAATATAGGAGTCATAAAGAGTAAACTGATGGAGAAGACCATTAGAAATTTGAAGCATCAAAATTACAAGAGTCCACGAGGGAATTATTAATGTTGAAAACGTTCTAACCTTGATAATTTGAACATCAAAGAATTACTTGTAAATTGTTAGACTGCAAAGAAACGGATTCTGAAAAAGGAAAATTATGATATTTTTATGTTAGGCCTGTGCTCGATTCTCTTGTTTACCATGGTGGTTATAGCCATTCTGTAGCTGAGTGGATGGTGAGGTTCACCATCTGTGGGCCTTTTTAAAGAGGTTAAGCCTCTATATTATCAAATTAATGACACAATCTTTCGAAACCTTAAGATCTGAACAAATAAAAATGTGCGTATGTGACTATCTATAGTATTTAGTCGGCAGTGATGTTTTTGTACCCTGGATATATTCATTGATTTTTTAATGCTAGCGTAGCCAAATCGAGGTTTTTATACATTTGTCTGTATCAGGGAATGAGAAACCTGACTGCGTATGTTTACATATTCTATTTACTCCTTGCTGTTATGTTTAGCCTTGGATGTTCTGTGTGAGCTGTCTCTAGAGTCCTCTTGGTTCATTACAATGAGTTTTAGTTTTATTTGTTTTGTAGACAAAACCTAGGCTGTGCAGTTTTCCTCGCTGTCAGTATTAAGGGGATACAATCTTTATCCAAGTGATCAAGTTGGTTATAACTATGGTGAGTTTATTTTCCTCAAGAGAGCTTACTAGCGACGAGTTAGAGTTAGCAGAAGTCCATAGAAGGTGGTGTCTGTGAGGTGTCGAGATTCGCAAACATTACGTTATTTCCTTGTGGAGTTTGTGAAGTAGGTTAATAATAAGTCTAGAGACAGGCGTATCGTTTCTTGCACTTTTTTTTTGTTTACTACAAAGCTGTCACAGAGTTGCTGGCCTGCCTTGTCCTGGACTCCTAGCGCTAGATCGCTGCTTTATTTTGTGTGCCTAGAATTGCAAGACTAGTTTTACCCTTATTTGCAGCCTTAGCCGTTTATTCGCATGTGCTAGGCTAAATAGAATATTATTCGTATTACAGAATTAAAAAATACAGAAAATTATATAAGTTCCTTTTTGGAGATAACTGATCATGCAGGCTCCCAGAATTGAGAGAGATGTTCTTCTAAAAACATTGATATAATCTTTATGCGTGTTAAATATTAATTCTTTCAAAAGGAACGTGTTACAGTAAAGATAGAAATTCACAGAGATTAAATGAATGATATTAACAATACTATAATGCCAATTTCAATCAACCCTGATTTAGAAACAATTTACTAGCGCGAGACATAACAAAAATGAAACCTTTATTTACCCATTTTTATTACCCGAAAAAAAATTTGGTGACTTTTTTCGAAAAAGAATATTCAGTTGGAAGTAACTTTTCTTTAATCTTGACCCTAATCCTTACACCAACCCTCATCCCAACCGTTCTCGGAAACCTACCCTCAACCCTTATCCTAACGCTAAACCTATCTCAACCACACCAGCCTAAATTTAGATTGAAATGTAGGTTATGCATTATAATCTGCAGCTTTCTTCCGAATAGATCGCTCCTTACTGTTCATTTGCTAATCTACACTTCTTTTACTGCTTGCAAATGAAAAGTATAGACACACATATCCATTTATATATGTATTTATTGCCTGGATCTATAGTTGATTTTGCAAAGATAAAACCTGTTTCCTTTAATCTGCAGTTTTCTTCCAAATAAGTCGCTCCTTACTTTTCCTTTGTTAATCTATACTTCTTTTACTGCTTACAAATGAAAAGTATAGACACACATATCCATTTATATATGTATTTATTGCCTGGATCTATAGTTGATTTTGTAAAGATAAAACCTGGTTCCTTTTGATAGTCTTGAAGGCCAGTAAATAAGGTACCGGTAGCTTATAAAGAAAACACACCGCTTACACCAAAGAGATCGCCATCCTCTTACTTGACTAAATAAAAGAGAGTGGTCCTTTTGGCCAACTCAATATGCCCGAGAGGGGGGGGAGGATTCTTCTCTGAAAAATCTCTGTTATCTATCTCCCCAGCGATATATATATATATATATATATATATATAAATATAGAAGATCTTACCTTCAATTTCCATGCATACTACACTTGTGTTTCAAGCGGAGATCCAACTTATCCAACTTAATGTGTCCTCCGCTTGAAACACAAGTGTAGTATGCATGGAAATTTAAGGTAAGATCTTCTATATTTATGTATTGCTCCCACAGTTGAGCACTCTCATCAATTGTTCCACCTTATCTTCAAACTATATATATATATATATATATATATATATATATATATATATATATATATATATATATATATATATCGAAAGTACTAATAATAAGTATTCCATGGTATAATCGATATAAATTATTTATTGTTGTAACAATTATGACAGTCAGTTCTAACCTTTGATGCTGACGTAGAGAACGGACGGACCCACTGTGCTATAACCATCACTGACGAACAGGTCAAGGGTAAACGTTAGGACAGTCCATTTCCTTAGGTTTGCGGTGATAGTGACAAGTCCATCTGAACCATTGAAAAATAAAATGGAAAACCTATTTCAGTTTTCTTTGCCTGTATATTTAATGCGATGTTAATGATCTGCAACACACTGAATCACTTTCACATGATATACCTTTACAATGTGATTTAAAACATTTAATATGAAGGAGGGAACTTATGTATTTGGAGAGAAATTCCATTTTTTGTTGTTGTTGTTGCTTTTTTAAAATCATATTTAGTAATAATAGTTTACAGTGCCTTTCCCCGTGTGAAATAGCAGGGGAAGAGGAACACGAGAGAAAGTTGGAACGGGGCAATTTTCCTAGTATTGTTTTTCCTGTTATATGTTATAAATGAATATAACAAGACTTTTCAAAAGTTCATACCTGTGGACACACCAAAAGGACACGAACAGTTTTTTGCTTTGAAAGTCAAGGCTTCCGAATCCCTGTCCTCCGCCATCACGTGGTATATGACGTCACCCACCCCGCTCTCTTTAGCTGATACGCTAACCGTGGCTGCAGAATTAAATATATTGATTTTAACGATTACATGTAAATATTAGGACATATCCCTTCCATTGTTAACGAAACAAAAAAGCAAAGAAAATGTGAAGCATAAAACGTAAGATTAAAATAAACTTATTGAATGTTATTTACCGGTATTTTAAAAAGTCAACTCGCCAAGTTCCCCCGAACGTGTGTACGTCCTGAGTGTTTTTACCAGATATGTGTGTAATCAATACAAAATTGTGTCAAAACAGTTACTATACCCATCGTCAGGATGGCGAATACACATTAAGCTTAGCTTGGATGAAACAAAATTCTCCAATACCTCATGAAAATCAATGCCAAATACCCTATTAATTATTTATCGCATGGGTGACACTTTACTCTGATAAGTTGGATCTAGTAAAAGTTACGCCAACATGATCATTCTTCAAGTTCGAACGCAACCTTCAAAATTCCGGAAAGAAAAATAAAGTCGATTTCGTTGCTTCACATCGACATATAGGTTGCTGGTTTAAAAGCCTTTGTTTTTTCTTGTTTCATATTGGGTTGTTGATCAAAACTGCCTTGGTTTTCGATGTTTTAAACTTAATTTCAGTTGGCCAGACTCGAGCGATCTTAAAAAATATCTGACTTCAAAACATTAATATTTTGTAGAACAGGTTTGCTAATCGTGAAGTATCTTTGTCTATTAACGCTCCTTACTCCATCTTACTTTAGATCAACATTGACAAACTAGACTAAATGTATACAAACTCTGCATGGCCTGATCAGTTTCGATGACAATAATGGAAGTGCTGAATGTTCCTAACCGAAGATTCCTAACAGACAGGCATAGTCACCAAAGTGAACAAACTTTTGTATGTTTGAGTTATAATAGCGATCTATTTCTTTTGACTTTTGGGCTTATCCTACTGTCCTAATTCTACCAAATACTTTAATGATATAGCTCACTCCTACATTTACTGCAAAGTTTGTTCACTTCGGTGACTTAGCCTATATTTTAGGAAGCCTCTTTCGAAAAACATTAAACATGCCAGGCCACGGTCTAAATTTAGATCTATGATGAGATGTAAATTGATGCTTGTGATACAGTACTTTGAACTTATTAACTAATAATAAGTTATTTCTAAACATGCACTGACGGTTGCCTTTTTATCTTATCTCCTTGTATTAGAAAAAAAGTTTCTTGAAAATTTCGGAAAGCTGTGGAGATTTTAATTCCGCACGAATTATGAAGAAATTACGACAAATCAAGTAATTAGCCAAGAAGATTGCCTTTAAATAGTAATTTAAATTATTCAAATCAACTCATTTAAAACTAAAAAAGGGCTTTAAAGTTCAGGATTCGGTCCCTTGCACTAGCATAGAAATCGCAATTTTAGATACACTGTTTAGATTAACGAAAGTCAATCCATTACTAGATTTTCTTTTTTAAAAAGCATGTTTCAATGTTTCAAACAAGCTGGTATTAAGGAAACAAAGAAACAAACAGACTCAAAACATTTCCATGACAGTTTTACAAGAATAAGATTCAATCTCAACCATATTTAAGGCGATGTATACGCTGTCTAATAAAATCGTTTGGTTTCCTCCCCCACACACACAACCTTTTTAATCCTAATCCATTTTATCTAAACTTAACTCTTTGTAACGCTGACCAAGTTCTCTCTCTCCTTCTCTTTCTCTCTCTCTCTCTCTCTCTCTCTCTCTCTCTCTCTCTCTCTCTCTCTCTCTCTCTCTCTCTGTGTCTCCCTCCCTCCCTTTCTCTCTGTCTCCCTCCCTCCCTCTCTCTCTCTCTCTCTCTCTCTCTCTCTCTCTCTCTCTCTCTCTCTCTCTCTCTCTCTCTCTCTCTCTCTCTCTTCCTTTATGTTCCTACTTGTACCTACTCACCCGGTATGTTGACGAACGAAGGCTGAAGGTCTTTGATCACATGAACTACAATATTTTGTCCTGATATTTCTATATTGTCAAAGATGCACTTCAGACTAATGTAGATTTCAGGCGTCACATTTTGAGTCAAACTTCCGTTAGATTTGAGAAGCAGCAAACTGCCTTCAGTAAAAATAACAAAGGGAATCGAGAAAATTTTGAATATCAGGTTGGCCAACATAAACAAACATGTTGAAACAATACATGTATTGAAAGGATCTTTTACATATTAATAACTGAATAGTTATCTCTTGAGATTTAAGATGGTATCTTGGATAGATTTCATTAGAGTAGACTGAGGGGAAAAGGTGCAGAATATCAGTGCGGTGGCCGAATGTATTGAGCCAAATAGAAGAAATTTTAAACAATAATCGGGTTTGTGCGTGTCTCCAACATGAGAAAATAGAACTATCTTCGAGATCTACAGTGTTCATGAATTGCTGTAGATTTGTTCGCCTTTAATGGAAACAAATACTTAGCAGTAACGACTATTATTCCAGATGGTCAGAATTTAGGATTGTGTACACTATGAAACGTGTACTTGCCATAAACAAATTGAAACCAATTATAGCTACCTACGTTATTCTAAATGTAGTGATATCAGATAATGAAATTCAAATTATGTGCTCTTTATTTCACATTTTCCACACTAATAGCTGTCCATTTTATCAAATGGGCAATGATTCAGTAGATCATGCTGTCCGAACTTGGAAAAAAAAATTGAAAGAAGGCATAAGACCCATACTGATACAATACTGGACTCACGCGGTGAACATTTGATTTAAAAGAAAAAACAAGTGCGAACTGAAATATTCATGATTCCAGAAAAACAAATTGCTCGTTCAAGTTGATCATTAAAGAAGGAAAACTAAAAAGAAAGAAAAACAAAAACTTAAATGAATGCCAGCTGGGGAAAATATTTTCCAGAACGCAATCCAGGTGACCATGTCTACAGAAGACAGATGATGAAAGAAATAGACAAGTTTAAGTTTATTATGGCCCAGGTCATGTGATGCGCGAATTTGGGTGATGGGTAAAATACATGTAACATGTAATTGTCAAGAGAATGAAATAACTTATTAATACTTTATGGGCATTAAGAGAGAGAGAGAGAGAGAGAGGGGGGGGGAGGGAGAGAGAGAGAAAGAGGGAGAGGGAGAGAGAGAGGGGGGAGCGAGAGAGAGAGAGAGAGAGAGAGAGAGAGAGAGAGAGAGAGAGAGAGAGAGAGAGAGAGAGAGAGAGAGAGAGAGAGAGAGAGAGAGAGAATATAAAGCTATTCGTAGATAATCCTGGCATGAAAGCTCCCTATTTAATGTTCAAAACATTATTCCTGAGGATAAACTGTGAGATGGGACTTAAAAACAAGTGAGAACAGTTTTTGACAGACAGCTTGATACTAGCTACTGTTATTTGTCGAAAGTCGGGCGGGTCGGATTGATCGCTGATAATTAAAAAAAAAAACAAAACAGAGAGATAAAACGAACACCGTGCGCTAGGAAACATTGCAATTAACAAAACATAGTTGAACAATTTTATATATCAAAATATAAACACCAGCGGAAGCTTTGATTGTATTCGTTCTGTTCTTGACTTTGTGAATGGCTTTCGTCACTTCCTCTCTCAGTTCGCAGAAAACCATGCCAGTTTACAAGCTTACACAGTTAAGTGTGATAAAAGCAATGCGCCTTTAAAGCGTAACCTGAAGGTGATAAAACTAACTGAGCTAACTAGTGGCCCTAGGCCTACTCCTCAAAATACTAGATCCGCGCACTCATAGTGAAATTCCGAGAAGTTGCACTCCTTGACAGATTTCCAAATATCACACTCACGTCAATTCACCACATAGAGGAATACAAGGACTTCAGCAATAGGAATTAGCAGTTGGAATAAATTAACTCCAATTTACAATCTGGTTTCTAGATTTGTAAGCAGTTGATTATTATTACCTGAAATCAAATTCAATTTGCCATTAGTCAGTGTTGGGTACTTTTTTAGTTTTATTTCAGCTATTAATTGGGTTGTTAAATGTTCCTGAAATTTTCGTGGGGAAAGTTTGGCGATGTGTTAGGTTGTTTAGGGGCGTCACCCAGCCTGATCAAAAGGTGAATTAGAAAAATATACAGTAGGTTGTTTAGACGGGAGAGAGGGGCGGGGTTTGGAATAAAGTCATAATAGAGTGACTGCACACATTCGAGTAACCTTGAGCAGCTCAAAATGGGGAAAACCAGAGAGGACGATTGACCAATAACGGACAGGCTAAAACATGATTGGCAAGTCCCGAGATATGGTAGTACTGCACACTGGGCTAAAGATCAAGATTCCAAGTCTATGCATTAGATAACTATGCACTATAACATATCAAGAAGTTCGTGTTATAAAACAATATCATTTAATGTAAGATTAAACAATATTACTTAAAAACTCCTTTCAGTCGAACATTTTATTTATTGTACCATTTTCAACTTACAAGAAAAAAGAGTCTGTATATGTGTATTCTAAAAAAATAAAACGTATTGACTGATCTAAAGACACCATCTATTTAGGCACTTACCAGATGTATACAGTATACTGTGCGGCAAGGAAGGAACAGAACGGGAAATGGTACAAAAGACGTCATGAGAACGGATGTCCTTGTTTGTTGCATTGTAGAGTATCTTCTCAGTTGCTAAGCTTTCACGGAATGTAACATGATGTGCTGAATCCATGTGAGAAAACGAAGTGTCTGATAAACCTAAAGGTGTCTAAAAAGAAAAAAGCTAAGATCAAAATCAAGAATGTGCAAGTTTTTGTTTTCCAAGATAGAAGATTTTACTGTCCACGATAAAGTCAATCACTTTTAAAAGCGTTAGTTTCATGAAAAATTTGAACGTAAAGGAATAAGATTTGAACACGAATTTGAAAATGTAAAAAGCAATTTCTGCTTGTTTCACACTTTGTTTTGGAAATTTGTAAAAATAATTCAGACTAATGATACTCTACGCTCCAAATTTAAATGGGAACAAACTGTTTTAATTCTGTTTCAAGCTTGTATGAGAAAGGAGGTGTTAAATCATTAGATTTAACGATTTGGATGCTTAATGGAGAGAGTGAAGGAGAGTATATTTCACCATATTTCCACGTCTTCACCTAATTTTAAGTAATCGTCCTTTACAATGTGTTAATTACTTGACACTCAACACGACATGAGTTTGTCTTTTGTTTCGATAGAAAAGGCTCTACTTTCATAGAGCTCTTCAAGATGAGACAACACAGCAAAACAGTAAGATGAACTTCCTAATCTAATCTCTGCTTTCTTTCGGCTGATGCTCTTGAGCTAGCAAAAGGCCAACAGGGCAATTGTTAATTACATGTATCAGTATGCTTTTCCAATAAATTGAGGAGATGTATTTAACTCTTTCAGCACTACAACATGACACTCTAACACATTTAGCTCTTCAAACAAAGTCTTACAAGTAGGAATTTGTGAAACAAATGTTTACCTCGCTATCAACATGAGCATCATCAAATGTAAATCTGTCCCACTGCTCACGCTAGAATTTTACCAACTGAGTTCTCAAACTTAATTGGTAAATATGACAGTTACCAGTATCATAGCTATTGCAAGACCGCCAAAGGGAAGGTATGAAACTTCGACATTCATCAAAGTAGGGCTAAACGAAAAAAAATACTTGCTTTTCTTTGGTCGTTTTCCATTTCTTGGATGTTCAAGTGAATGCAATCCAAGTTTAAGGTGGAAGATGCCGTTTGTCCGCATGTAGATGTCACACGAATAGTGAGCTGTGTTGAGAAGTTCCCATGGATGGGTCTCAATGTTGATACTGAGCCTGCAAGATAACACAATTCAACAATTGTATGTTTTGCGTGCCATCGACTGTGGCAGTTCTTTAATTTTTGTCATCATAACTTTTAAGACTAGATCTTATCCTAGATAAAGGTAAAATTTCAAGGCAGCTTTGAGATTTTCCGAGAGGAACCGAAATACAAAAGAATGGATCACTTATTTGCAAGAATTTTCAATTCAATAGCAATGGGATTCTTAGATCCCGCACAAATCGTTTTAATGTGCAATTAGGGGAAAAAAATAACCGAGAAAACGCATTTAAAGCCTGTTCTAATGGTCTTCGTTATATTTCTACTTACTGAGTTTAGTCAACTTTTTTTTTCAACACTTGCAGAGATATTAGGAATTTTTGGTGAAGTTTGTAAAGCTATGATTGTCAATTACTGGTATGAAAACTAAAAGAAATAGGTCTCTGGGTTTGTGAAAGTCTAAAATGTTGCACTCTGTTCTTTTGTAAAAACAGAGTACCCACAAGACTAGGAACTCTCTCTCTCTCTCTCTCTCTCTCTCTCTCTCTCTCTCTCTCTCTCTCTCTCTCTCTCTCTCTCTCTCTCTCTCTCTCTCTCTCTCTATCTATCTATCTATCTATCTATCTATCTATCTATCTATCTATTTCTCTCTATCTCTCTCTCTCTCTCTCTCTCTCTCTCTCTCTCTCTCTCTCTCTCTCTCTCTCTCTCTTCTCTTCTCTTCTCTTCTCTGCTCTTCTTTTGAACATGCCAATCGGAGCGCTTATTTTAAAATATATTGATGTTGGTTTTCAGGCTGTTTTTCGATAACTAGACATTGAAAAAGTCACTACTGATTCATATTGCATAAAAAAAATTACCGCGGCTGTGACACTTAAATCGAGTATAATCCCACAATGCAACTATCTTAAGATCATCTTTATTATCTAAATACTAAACAGGTGGAGTTTCGGAGTAGTTTTTAGGTGATCTGCACTCCATCAAAATCGGTCAAAGATTGCGATGTTTCTGAGCTTGAAGGCTCTTTCGATTGCTCGATATGGATCTAAACGGTTCATTCACAATAGATTGGTCTCAATTTAGGGTATTGGTAGATCGATTCTTCTTTTGACTAACCGCTGGCTATTCAGATTAGTTCAAGACTATATCAATCAATCAAGTGCCGTGCTCTTTAGCCTAGGCGATCATGACCTTCCATCCATCTCTATTCCTTCTCCCCAGTCGCTTTCAGTGTGCTTCTGTCACTCTTCTTACTTTGAGCCACTATTAGTCCTTCCAGCTTCATCTCGCGCTGTTTTCCCCTGCTCCGTTTTCCATCATCATTGCAGTTGTCACAAGATGTTCTACTTTCTCTCTTCTCATCACATGGCCAAACGAGGTTGCTTGGCGTTCATGTATTTATGAGTGATGATCTTTTTTGTGTCGGCTTCTCGTAACACTGTTTCGTGAGATTTCTTTGCAGTCTATGAGATTCGCAGCATTTTTCAAATGAACCGCATTTCTGGTGCCTCCAGGTTTGTTTGTTTGTTTGCTGTTGGTTTTTGTTTTTATTGTTTTTCGTTGTTTGTTTTTTTTTTGTTTTTTTTTGTAACTGTTTTGAAACTGTCCAGGACTCGCATCCATACATTGGGTTCAATATCCCACTCCGCGGCTTTTCTTCTTGTACGAATCGAGATGTGGTTATTTTTTAGTATTGATTTCATTCTCTGAAAACAGTTTTTTCCTTTGCTTGTGTTATTCTTGATGCAATTTCAGTTTTGTTGCGTCCACCACTTGCTATTAAAGTACCCAAGGATTTGAATTGATCCCCTTGCTAGAGTTTATTCTCATTGATAAAGATGATCGGTGGACACTCATTGTTTCGACTGACGACCAATACTTCTGTCTTTTTGCTATTTAGTGCCAATCCTTTCTTACAGCTTTATTCTTCAACGATATCTAATAATTGTTGCATGTCTTCTTTTTTCCTGCAATTAATACAGTGTCATCAGCGTATTGCCCTCCTACTTTAATTCCTGGATATCCTCCTAGATTTCGCATAATAATTTCATTGTAGAGAGAGAAAAGGTCTGGAGAAAGCACACGTCCTTGTCTGACACCACGCTTTTTTTAATGAGTTGATTTATTCATCAACTCGCATTGGTGCTGTTTGTTCCCAGTGCATATTTTTGATCATTCGTAGATCTTTTCTATTTATTTTCAACAATGTTAATTTGTATCATTATTTCACCATGTCTTACTCTGTCAAATACCTTGGTATAGTTTATGTAGTACAGACATATCTTTTTTGTATTTCCAGAGCTCGTTCAATTATAGTTCGAGGGGTGTAGATTGCATCTGTTGTATCTTTTCCCTCTACAAAGCCACACTGTTCATCTGCTATTTCTGGCTTGATTTTGTCTCTGATTCGCACCATGATGATTTTTAAAAGCATTTTGGTGATATGATTCATAAAACTGATCGTTCTGTGCAATTCACACTATTGTCCCTGGTTTCTTATAACTTTAGGGAATTGAGTGGAAGATATAAGGTGTTTAGTAACTGTTGTTCAGTTGTTGTTTCTTTTTGTTTTGTTTTTTCTGAAAAAAAATTATTATATTGGTTAAAACGTTTTAGAGACCTAATAGAAATCGGACGATGTGGACGCAATTTCATTACAGGTGGCACCTCTAGGCACTATTTTTTCGCACTTACATAGCATTAAAGTGAGCGTTTGAAGGAACTCAAAAAATAAATAGAAAGAACTAATAAGCATTTTCTCGAATTAATTATTCCTTCATGTTTTAGTACGGCTCACGACTCAAATATCTATGTAATTCTAACTCAAAAGCATAACTTTGTGTAATCGCATTTTCTATGTCTAGCATTTCTTTTCATGTTATCATTATAAATTATCACAGTGGCTTATTTTGTGCATGAAAAGTTACTAACCTGTCAGACGGCAAATTTGAAACCAAGGATTGTAGCCTTCAATGTTGTAAGTCACTTCAAGTTGGCCTTTGTTTGACGTGGCGGAAACATTCGTGACATGGTAACCTTGACCCACAGGGCATCTAAAGACAACTTTCCGTGGGAGGTTCGTGAAACTAGGTTTCGGTGCTGTGTGGTATTGAGAGAAAAATGTTTTTTAACATAGCTGGTCATTGGAGTTTCAGAAAGGAAATGAAATCGGTGCCTACTTCCCAGCAAAAGACAATACAAATTTATTATTTTAACATTCAAGTGGAAAGAAACATTAAATCCTGGGTTTTACAACAAAAAAATTACTGTAACATAATGAATACCATTTGTTCGTTTTTTTAAATATTCAGGACTACCCATCGCAGAATTATTATATTAGTTACCTCACAATAAAGATGCCTACTAATCAAGACATATAGCAGCAACCTGAGTTGAGAAATTGAAAAAGATAAGCTTCTACCAGAGCTTTGCTAATTGAAGTATTGATCACTCCCAAAATGTTTATCGTCCAAGAGAAGAATTAGAAAAACGGAAATCTAATATGTTAGAAAAAGAAAAATTGTACAGTTATGAAATGAAGTGCTTACTGGAAGAAGGGACTGGGGAATATATTTTTTCATGATTCTATTTTGGCAAAAGTTAAAGCAGCACGTGTACGTTTAATGGCATATGATTACTCTGCAGTGGTACATACGAGCTTGTAGATGGGCTTTAACTCCGTAGATTCTCCCATTCACTAAATGTCCATCAAAATGTACCACTTCACCGATGGAAATATTTCTTGTTCCGCCCATTGTCACATAAGTTGATGTATTTGAAGTCATTCTTGCAGCATAATCAATGACATCACCAAGAGGATTATGCCTTGAAAAAGAAAGTCAGAGAATAATGTCATAAAATGTATTATGATAATACCTATAAACAACGCACCAATACAAATTGATCCAGAGGGAAAAAATCGAAGTAACCCTAACACCAAAGCTAAGAGCAACAAAGAAAATAAAGAATTCTAAATATAGTTTTAACTAATGCAACATTGGTAGAGACATAAATAGATCCTAGAAATTGAAAATGGTTTATGTTTTTAGCAACAGATAAAATAATAACATAAGATTTTACCCTGTTCCCCACTGATATTCTAACTTTATTATTTATAAATTCTTTCGTTAGTTACTAAGCATAAAAATAGTCTGTTCTTCCAAGTATGGCAAACATTTTGTATAGATCTAGAGGTTTATAGAGATTAAAATGATCTTTGACTCAGAATATGTGTTCTGAATAAAGCTGTTTTTAAATCATATTGTGCATGTTATATTTCTCAATCATTGATCGACAATTCGTTGATCTTTGGGTTCTAACACTAACGAATGAGGTAAGCGTTACATGAATTTTTGTCATAAGTCTTGATTGAAAATCTTTAAAAAGGCAATGGCTTTGTTTACCGCAATAGCACACACCAAGTGCACAAGTTTTTCACGCATGGTGACGGTCTACTAAATTAAAAAGGGCACACATCCGGGTATATACCCTTGAACTCACCATCCGATGACATCACCAGAATGTATCAAAATACGTTGACTTTCGGGCACATAAAAGGTCCCTACATGGTTTGAACCTGAGATGAAGTTTTAAATTTTAATTATGTATAGGTCGTTGGCAAATTGATTTTTAATTCATACCTATTTGGCTGAGAAAAAATACGGAAGTAGAAAATTATTGCAACATTAAGTAACATTCTCTTGGTTACTTGCCATCATTCTCTTGGCTAATTTGTCTACTTCGAATAAAAAATAACGACTGTGTTTTACGCGAAAAAAAGACCACTAACGGTACTGGCTGATACTTATAGACATAAAATATGGCAAGCATTTTCTGGTTGACTTGAACTTTAAACATGGTGCTCAATTTTGTGCACTATTCAAAAAAAAAAATCAGCTAAAAAGAACAGTGTCATTTTCTAATACTTTGATTGAAAGATTTTGAAAAAGAAAAATGTTCTGTTTAAATTCCTTGACTCGGATTCTATTTTTATTTATGTTACTGAATAAATTAATTGTAAAGGCTGAAATAGAATGTATCATGATATATTTAGTGATGATTGTTAAGAATAAAAGTATTATAATTGTTTCCATTCAATGATATAAGTTGAAACTGTTTGCGCAGATATTTTACATCTTTTTCGTTGATGTGAACACGTGTACATTTCATGGCACCAATCACTAGATTATTATAATTTTTTTTAGATTGGTATGTGTTACCTCGCCTGTACCACACAGAGTTTTCCCCAATAAGCTGGAAGGCAAACTGCGCACTTTGAACGGGACGCCATATTTGAAAAATGATTGGTCGAACGAGTGCTCGCCTACTCGCTTGGAACTCCCATCGCACAATGTAACCGCAGCAAGAGACGACATGTGCTGCGTGAATCATCAAGTACATGCGATTTCCTGAAAAAGTGGAAAACAAGTACCTTGGTGGGAAACTAAAAACATCCCAACAGATTTCTCTGTGGTAGTGTTTGTACTGGTCGAAGGAGGTGGATACTCCATGGTTCAACTTTCGTTTGAATGCACCAAGTAAGATAGGTTAGAAAAGTTTTATTTTTTATACTAGAAGCAGTTATGTAACATAAATTTATGAACTGTACATTTAAAATTTTGTCCAGCACAACTCAAAATTTAAATGTTTTCTAAAGATAAGGTGAAAAAAAAACAACAGAGAATCAAGTCTATGCCTCATTGAGTAGAACAAATAAATACACCAATTCTACCGATAGCCCAGATATTTGGGTCTCGTTGCCCTTGACCCTTTGTTTCTTAATTTTATTTGCCTTTATTAAATATTATACATCTCCTCTACTAAATTACTGAAACAGAAAGCTTTTATAAAGATTATAACTTGTTTTATGCAATAAAAATGTAATGTGTTTTTGAGTGTGAGTAAACAAGGAATGCACGATTCACATTTATGTTTTTGTTTTTTCTAACGATTTAGATGTAGATCTAAAGCCGTACGGCAAAACGTGGTGGAGTGTCCGACTGGAGCCTAAAATTTTCTGGAACTGACTTAAAAGTTTGATGATGGTCCTTGCAATTGGCATGTACCCGGTAATTGTGATGTGGTTTTCGTTTTCCAAAGCACAATTATCATATAACTAACGTTTAAGGTAAAAAATCAGTGAGCAGTTTTGATAGAAGCTGATCTTGATACTGGAAATTCTCACTAGAGAAACACAAGAGATCGAATCATCGGAAGTTGAGGACAGTCTTACTCCCAATTGCAATGTCTCTGCCGTGACGACAGGTCCAGGGTTGTTCTACGCCACCAAAACTGTCACTGGAGCAAGTTGCTCCATACTGATTCTGATCTTGCCCTGAAACGAAAATAATGTCAAAAGTGTCGTCAAAACGCAAAGACTGGGAAGAGTTAAATGGGGTGACAGGTGCGAGCTAAATGGGGCGGAAAGCTTCTGGTGCTGAATGAGATTAAGAGAAAACTGATATTTCGAGTGATGGAATAGTTTTATGTGTTTTGAAAGTGGCAGGGTCGAGAGACATCAAGTTTATGTATGAGAGGAGTGCATTCTCAGAGACTGACTCATTTCAAAGTATTGCAATTCTCAATTTCGCGCGGATTCATCTGTTCTGGATCAGAGAGTATGGAACCTTTTCTCATGATGACACATTTGCTTGTTATTTCTTGGCGTGCTTAATCTTGTTTGTCAGTCCTACTTATTGTCTAGGCAGTCTGGAAAACAGTGTAGCTTTCCAGCTAATAAAATAATACAGAAATTACTAATTACTATTATAACAATTATCCATTTAATCCATTAAACTTTTCCTTTTTATGTACCCTGCTAATACTGTACCTTAATAATATAAATTATTGTAAAACTTCCAAGAGATAGTGAGACGAAGAGAAGAGAAGAGAAGAGAGAGAGAGAGAGAGAGAGAGAGAGAGAGAGAGAGAGAGAGAGAGAGAGAGAGAGAGAGAGAGAGAGAGAGAGAGAGAATAATTCCTATACAGCCCACACATTTAAATAAGCACATAAAGCAACAATGGAGAGTGGAAAATAAGAGAAATAATATGATGAACCTAATATAATACGTATGCGTAGTTTGAATATTCTAACTTACCATTACAAGCCTTCGGGTTGATTCAAAACCATCTATGTGCAGAGGCAAACAGATTGAAAGATAAAGATAGGCAAACAGAGGCCAGGAGAATGGATTAGATGGGAAAGTCTAGAGATGTAGAGAATTAAGGCAGGTGTTGCAGAAAGAAAAGGGTTGCTGTCAGCAGCAAGAAAATTTGGAAACATTGAATTTTACTTTTCAGTTTATTGACCTTGAAACCAGCCATGCAGTGTATTGGGGCATTTCCGGCATTTCCTTGAATCTTGCATTAGTAATTATTTTGCTTTTGAGAATGAGATTCTAGGCCTGTCATAAAATTTTTGGCAATTATAAGGATATCAATGCAATTTCGTCAGAACGTCATTCTTTTAAAAATTGGCGTTATCGTTCCAGCCTCTTGGACGCCGAATTTTTCACCCACAAAAAAAGGTGTAATTTCTAACGTTTATTTTTAGGAAAGAACTAAGGCAAAGTTTTCCCAAATAGTCTGGGAGAAAAGGCTGTTAAGTTAAGGTTGGCAATAAAATATAAAAACTGTTTCTTTTATTCTGTTAGCAGTTATATTTCACTTTAATCGCTCAAAGCTTTAATGTGTTCTGACAATTGTTGTACTTTTTTTATATTTTAAGCGCAAGCGCTATCTTGGTGGAAAGTGTTACGCCTTTGGTCAGAGGTCTCCTGCGGTTATAAAGACCGAGATTTTTTAAACACATCTGATAAAACAAAATATTGCTTCATTTCTTGGATAAAAGAACCATGTATATTCAGAGAAAAGCTCACTCTCTCCATTATCATAAGGTGAGGTTTTTTTTTATCAAGGTATCAAATTGTCTTCCTATGGGCACAATATGAACAAGTCATTAAGTAGCCTATAGAGTTAGTGTTTTGGATTTCGACGTGAGGTTTTGACTGTGTCCGTGAGTATGATAAGGACATGTCGCAGGTTTAAATCTACAGAATCTAGAGGTAAATATATATTAAAGCTTGATTATTCAAATCTAGACCTACAACCTCTTCAGTCAAGGCAACACAAATAAAGCAGTTGCTTCAGATGAGTTGTTGTGTGATGCTCATGAAACTATGAATAGCAATAACTGTGCCTTGAGTCACAGGTTTAGCTTTCAAATCTTAAAACATATTCATACAGCAGCAGGTCTATTGTAACAAAACACAAAGAGCTTTCAAAGGCATTTTAAGTCTAAATCCTTTTAGTTTATTGGGTTTTTTTTAAACTAGATTTGAGATTGATACAGGCAGTTCAAAGTTCAATAAGCTTTACTACTATAAACTGAGTGGTTTGGGGGAAAGTAGCGTAGAAAGAAATCGCAGATACCATTTTTCCAAATGTTAAGAATTATAATCTTTATTCTCTTGCAAACAAGAAAGCATGATAACGGTAGCATTTGATAAACTTTTCGTTTTCTTTTTTTACTTTAAAATACTGTATAGCCAAGTTAAGCCCGAATTACCTAATGTTTTCGGGGGCCAGTCCACAAAAAGATACTGTTCTTTATATTCGTCCAATGAATATTATATTTAATGTAGGCTACTGAAAGTGTCAACAGAGACATCGGTCAAATAAAAGGCTTCTAATTCTATTGCACCAGTGGCCTATAACTGGATGAGTATTTATAAGGAAATTATGATACTTAATTCATATTCGCATTATTATCTCACCTCGTCTAACCCTTGGTCTGATCACGATATCTGCTACTGAATTGTTGATTTGTTGTCGGTTGTTTTTATTTTACTAAATGTTAATAATCTAACCTTGAATTGATGTTTTTAATGTCCATACATAACAATAATCATTATCATTTATCTGTTATATATTATTATGTTTGCTGCGTTAGGAAGTGAGTCATATCCGAAATGGCTGTGTTATTTTGAATTGATATTTATGATAAATCTTTTTTATGGACGGTACCATCACTGAGGCATTGTGGAAAATTGGCAAGATGATCGATTCATTAATTTTACGTAATCACAACCGCATACAAATATGATAACAATAATTCTATTCATACTTTTAAATGTGAAGCATGGCAAAAGGTTGATTTAAAAAATAAGTAAAGGATTAAGGTCAAAAGAATAAAATCATTTAAAGGATGGAAAAGCGGGCAATCAAACTTAGTTACAGAGAACTTTAACAGCAGTTTTCTCTCGAAACAGAAATACGACTAGAGATCTTGAATTTTTTTCAGATTAGATCTTTCGGTTATAAAGTTATAATTACTTAAGTGGTCTAAAGGCTATGCTCATCTCTGTATTAATTCATTCGCAAGTTAACAATAGCATGTCTCTTACCATTAGTAGAGTGCTTGGGTGCATTTATTATTCCTGGTTCGCAACTGGCAACCATGATCAATAGAAGCAGAGAGACAAAGTTCCACATCAGTCCCTGTATTACCCTCATTCTTAGGATAGTAACACAACTGGAATTTATCAGTCTTCATCGATTTCGCAGTTAACTTTACAAATGGGACAAATTTTTAAGATAAATTGAATACGGGCGTTTGAATACTATCATCTGCAAATCTTTTGTCTCATTTATAATTATATTCAAAGATTTTGTTTAGACACTCAAAACTATTCCTATGCAAGCTTGCGCTCACCACATGCTCATTTCAGAAAATAATTATATCAAATAATAATTAAGAACCTCGCAAAAATTTTGTGTCATCCTTAGGTTGAGTATTTCAAAACCGTGAACGGTTAATGGAGTAGGGGAGCCGTAATAACTATCAAGCAGCAAAACATCGTATCTTAACCGAACTATCTGTGAGTATAAAGAGAATGGGGCAAAGTTTGCGAAAATTTCATTGTACAGCAGGTTGTCTTATACTATCCAGAACCCAGTTTTGTTCATTCCATTCTATGGAGGCAGTATGAGGTAGTGTAACTGACGTCAACGCTTTCCGCATTACGGTTTTGCACGCAATCTGTTTTTCTTCTAAACAGATATGTCCCCTCATCTCGCTGGGCCAATGATGGTCAGCAATCTTGATATATGAATGAATGTATAATAAAATTGCTTCCATGTAACACTGTCTCACCGCAAGAATTAACAATCTTAGTTTATAAAGGTCGCAGAAGTACATTAAATTGTTGAGTTTTGGTTGTTTTGGTTTTTTTTTTTAGTCAACAGACTTGCGTCTATCAGTCGCTTTGAAGCGAAGACCTGATAATAGTTTTGTTATTTCTTTTTTGTCCCGAAATTATAATTAAGTTGCGTGCCTATTTCCTTTAAGACCTCGTATTATACTATTTATACACACAAGCGTCCTTTTGGATTCTTTATAATTACCAAGTTATCCTTCAAGTGTTTTTGCTTTCTATTGTTGAGAAATAGAGTATGTCACCCGGCCCCGCCCTTCAATCTGGTTCTGCACTTATACACTGACCGGTGGTCACTAGTATTGTTCACTGAAACATCTGACCGGTAACCTGTAAAGTTTAATTTGTCATCCAGCCATCTCGCTGCTTACACAAGCTGCCGGTTGACAGGGACACGTATCGGTTACAGTCAGATCTTGGCATGAAGAAAACAAGAACGGCAATCCTTGTTTCCTTCATAAACATACAACGCCAGGTAAGCCATTCAGTTTCAAGGCTACGGAGCATTAAGGTATCATTACTTATTCTCATCTTTTTCTTACTGGTATCGTTGCAGTAATAAAAGATAATTTTTTACATACTCATGGCTCAGTGAAGATGGATATTTACGCATACTGCTGATAAAGACGGTGGCACTTATGGTGGTGGTAGTGGCAATGATGAAGATGAGGTCGATGATGATTATCATAAGGATGATCATATCGACGCTAGTGATATTGATTTTGGCGACGAACTTAAAAGTAGATGGCGATAGTGATGATAATGAAAAAGACTGGGATGATGTTAATAATGAATATATTGGTATTGATACCACTGATAGTGATGATGACGATGGTTGTAAAGGGGATAATAATGATAATAATAATAAATATTGGAATGACGATAATGGTGATAAAAAAGATATTGATGGTGATTCTGACGATGAATGTAGAGGTTTTTTTTTTTTATAATGGAGATGGTGATATTACTCAGGATGATAATGGTGATAGAGGTGGTGATGGGGTGGTTATGATACAGATGGCGAAGATGATAATAATGATGATGATAGCATTGATGCTAATGATGACCATTTTTGTAGTGGTAGCGCTGATGATAAAAATAGAAATGATGAATATGATGATGATGAAGATAATTATGAACTCGATGTTGTGAGAATTAAATTCCTCATTTAGAAATAGGCTTAATATTAAGAAGATTGTAAAAACTTTTAATCAAAGTGTTCTGCATTTACGTGCAGCAGGTAGCTCTAGTGATCTCTCTTTTTTTGTTTGTATTTGTTCAACTCTCTTGGCCTGCCGATTAGGTCCCGCCGTTCTTTCTTTCACCCCTTGAGATTATTTATACATGTAATTTATTACTTTCATCCAACTGTTTCCGCCATTCATGTTCTATTTAGTCTTTTCTTTCTTCTTCCCAATAAATAATTTAGCTGAACAAAAAAATTGAGCTACTTTGTAATAAATGGCTTTCAACTAAGCATTCCCCTATCCTTTGGCTTGACTAAAGGCCGCCGTACACGTGCAAAAATCTTCGATAAACTTAAGGGGTATAAAAACACGTAAAAGAACAAACATACTCATCTACACTTTCATGACTTTTTAAAGCATTCTGATGCGACTTAAAGAAAAGAAGAAGAAAAAAACAACAACTAATCAATGAATAATAATATGAGCCAAAATGACAAAGTAGAACAAAACTTGAATACGAAAATAATTTCCCCTCATCAATTTTATAGAAAACTGTTGATGCTTTCTAAACGTTCAGAGAGAAAACATCACGAATTAATAAAGTCTGAATTCTATCGTATAATACAATTTTCGTTTATCAATCAAATTAATAAGAATGTTTTGTGTTTCAGTTAAAGCGCTGATGCGCACAGCTAGATGGTACAATATTAATCATGATAAAATCACCTTGAATCATAGCCTATGCCAAATGTACGAGTTTAAAATCTAAGTGATAAGTGGAATTGTTTTTCGTAAGGTCTTGTGCCTGAAACTTTTCATTATTTTGAAAGAGCCAGTCTCTCTCTCTCTCTCTCTCTCTCTCTCTCTCTCTCTCTCTCTCTCTCTCTCTCTCTCACACACACACACACACACAGTTTCTCAATCTCTCTATTTTTCACATCCACAATCCCCTTCTTTTGTTCAATCTCTATTTTTCCCTCTACCTGTCTGCCTCACCCTCTATTTTTCTCCCTTTCCATTTACTGATCCATCTTTTATCCACCCCCCCCCCCCCAAAAAAAAAAAAAAAAAAAAAAAACAAACTATGTCTTAATTCCTTTTCTCCTTATTTCGTTTACTTCTTTCTCTTCCCTCTATCCCCAATCTACTCTTTCTATTCTGGTCTTTTCTCCTATCTGTTTTTTCCCGTTTCATCCTCGTTCTTTCATTATTTTTTTAAACAATTCTATCCCTCATTATCCTTCATTATCCCTTTGCCCAGCCCTTTCCCTTTCTCTTTCTTACTCCGTTAATCTACATATTTCTCTCTCTCTCTCTCTCATACTTTCCCCCCCCCCCCCCGCCCCCTCCCCCTCCCCCCACTATAGTCCTATCTTCCTTCTCTCTTCTTTTCTCTTTCGCTTTGTCTCACTGTCACTCCTTTCATTCTACATGTGTGTTCGTCTATTGTTTCTGCTGAACTTAAATGTCCTTTAAGACTTTTAAGACTTTTTTTTTAAACATCATTCAAAGTTCCGGTGGAATAAGTTCACTTCCTGCTGGTGCATTGCCTTGATATTATTTTTCCCCATGAGCACAATCTAAAAACAACAAAAAGCAAAAATTTCACACATAATGATTATGAGATGAGCGGTCAGCACACCGAGTTAATGCTCAGGTTTACCTCAGCATGAAAGAGATCTCACCTGTGAGTCTGATTAGGCACTAAAAAAGCATTACACCATCAGATTTTCTGATCCATGTTCCACTCTTAACCCTTGCCTTTCTTCACAGCTGAAATGCGGAATGAAATCAGATTTACTGAACTTTTTTTTAGTTTATATTGTAATTTAAGTCTGATTTATGTAGCAGAGACCTACAGAAACTTGAAGATTGTTAAGCAGATGAGATAAAAATAATTATGCAGTTGAACACCAAATGCAGCTTCTGTTTGGTAACGTATTGTGTTGATATAGCCAAAAAGAACTCTTATCTGCTACAGGAAATCTCTCAATATCATGTAAGCTTAAGGTATGGAGCAAACTCCTCTTTTCTTGTAATGGTATCGTTTTACAAAGCTCTCAATAAAGTTGTGCCTGATAGTAGAAGGGTGTGTATGTGATTAAGTAGCTTTAGTTCCGAGAACTTGCCATTTCAACTACTGTCTGGGAGTCGACGGCACTGACTGTATGTAGAACTAATACTCTCTTTGTTCTATCTTTGAATTATTGAGATATATTTCGTTCATTTTAAAGCTTGTCCCTGGCTATGGCCTCAAATCTACCTTTAATGCCATTATAGAGGCTTTGCTCGAAAGTTACATACTAGGACATCAGACAGATTGCAGCATGTTAAATAATGGCAACCTTTGATACTTCACAGAAAGAATTAAAATACCAGTTTTAACAAGCACTGAAAAGTAAAGAAAACGGTAAGTAACATGCATCTCAGGGTCCCCCGACTGGTTAATGCATGTACATAGATTTTCAAATTGAAAAATAAAACAATAGTAATAGACTGATGCAATCAAATCTAATAAAGGCTCAAAAGGTGACACATGAATAAACTTTTATTTATTCTCTTACATAGGAAAACCATTCAAGAGGTGTGAAAGCAAAGAAAATGGTTCATACACAAGTATTGTTTGCAGAAGCCCTCACAATAAAAGTTGGCTATACATTCTATATCCATTTACACATGTGTTTACATGCAAAGGAGATAAACTTATACATCACTCTTTTATTCCTCGAGCATGCTTCCCCTTCTCAATTAAAAATTGCTCTCCCATAGCATTCTGTCACAAAATTGAATTCACTTTGCAATTGTGACCAATATAAGCCATTTATAGAATTCTCATTAAATCAAAAGATCTATATTTAACACAAAAAAAAAAAAATAGAAAAAAAAGGCTATGGATGCAAATCATGTGACAGCAAACATTTGCTGATAGTGCTACAATGTATGATAAATCTGACTTGATACCAATAAAACTACAAGTGAAATTTCAAACCTCTGACAATTATAACTTGGTATCAATTCAACTCTTGAATTTTTTATAAAGAATTCCTGGTACTGTGAAACTTCTAGATAAAATTAAGTTTTAAGTAAAATACAAAAAAAAAAAGGCTGCTAATTCCTTACCACATGATCACATCCTTGCGACATCCTTTGATGAGAAGTAAAAAAAAATGCACAACATATAGTGAACAAGAATATTACACCATCCACTATGTTCCAGCCATAAAGCAAAAATGAAAAATGAATGCAAATCAGATCTATACATATAATAAAGAAAAAAAATTTCAGCAAAGTAACAAAGGAAACATTCTTGTAAAGAAACAGAGCACATGCTTCGAGAAGCCCTATTTAAAAAATTCAAATGGGTTAACCATTATAAACTTTTAAACAGCTACTTTCTCACATAAGCAAATGTTACCTATTCATAAGGCAAACTTAGTTGTCCTGAGGAGGTAATTTTGGTAGTGGGGAATAGTTAATAAAATAAAAAAAGATAATAGGATCTGGATTTCTTTGGACTGTAATACAGAAAATTCTGCTAGCTAAAAACTAACTCAAGGGATATCAGTAATCTTGTAAACTGGTTAAGAGGAGTTGACTGTCACTAATATAAACATATGAATCCTTTTAAAAAAAAAAGATTTTTTTACAATGTATCCGACTAGCATACCTGGATTAATACTTAAAAAAAAACTTATGCATTAACATACAGTGTGGACTGTTAAATCTTTCTTGATTGTGACAGAAATCACAATCTACTAATTTTTCACATTTTAAAACAATTTTAAGGTAGCACATATAATAATTAATTATGGCAGGTTTCATGAAAAGTTAATTGACCATTTTTCTTTGCAACCGTTTTCGTTTGGAACCAACACATCATAGGTCAATGTGCATGTAAAGTAACCTATACAAAATTATTCACCACAATTCCAACACTTACTTATACATTAGACTTTTTCATGGAAAAAAAACTTAAGTGGAACTGGACACGAAATGAAAGATTACACTATTTTTAATGTGATAGCAAGACTTTTAGTGCTGGTTTTGACCTTGTGCTTTCATATCTAAATTGTAAAGGTGACAAAATCTTATTCCTTTGTAAAAAAAAAAACAAAACAAAAAAAAAAAGAAATGACAAATGGTTTGTGAATTCATGTTAGTCTTGTTGTAGAAAGTCAGAACACTACAAACTTCTGAATTGGTCTCTCAATTTTTCACAGATTTTCTAAAGCTTCTTAAAGGAATCATACGTGTCTTCAATATGTAAAATATGAATTATTTCACATATTATGAATGTACACTGCACTGTTATTTACATCAGTATTTACAATTTAGTTCTTAGAAACAGTCAAGCTCTTTTATAAGATTTACACCAGTGCCACAGACAACCAAATCTTGAGTAAAAGAGCTGTGACTATGAGATTTCATAAATATTTAACATCTGTTCAACATGTACCCAAACAATCAACTTTCAATTAAATGTCTTGGTAAAAATTTTCTTGAAAAAAAATCTGAAATGCCATGATTGAAACATCTTTTAAGGGAATGTGTAGACAAGTTTTAGATCGACTAAAATAACATTTTATATGAACCCAAGTAAACTTTTAGTACTCTCTCTTTTTTTATTATTTGAAATTACTATGTACACTTATTACTAAAACAAGGGAAGCAGTTTCCTTTTTCTTCCATGTGAAAAGAAAAAAAACATGGCATTCGTAACGTCCAACATATGACACATAAAAATTAGTAAGAGGCTTAGATTTTGTTTCATGATATTGATATGTCTTTAAAGCAAATCAACCAGTTCAAAACTCATGATGTCTACTACTCTTGGCATACAAATACTGTTCTTGAAGATATTGTCTCTTACATTTATAAAATTTCCATTTGTCTTTTTTTATAAATTTAAAAATGGCATGCTTTTTTCAAGCTGTACTGATAATATACAAACAAAAAGAAAACCTACATAGAGTTAACAGACATAAAGGGTAAAAGTCTGAAACAAAGTGCCCCCATAGCAATAAGGATTTAAAAAAACTTTATACCTTACTTGAAAGCCAGAAAACAATAAAAGAAAAAAGAGCTATCACTGAAAATCACATTCTAAACTTAGCTTTACCCTCCAAATCACTTTGGTTGGGCATTCAGCACAACTTTCAATAGTAATGGACCTAACACAAAATTGAAAAAAATTTAACAAGAAGAAAGTGAGCATGCAAAGTTTTAAGAAAAGGTTTTGCAAGACGATGGTTTAATTTATTCCATTATCACATTATTCTTTTAACTATTGGTGAAGTTATAAAGTTATCTTTGAATATAGCTTTAATGGCTTAATTACTTTTTGAAGTACTGTTGATTTTTTGAAAATATTACAAGTTTGGCTATCTCTAGTGATACAAAATTGGAAAGGAATTTTCAAACGATAAAAATAAATAAATAAATAGTTTCATAAGGATGGGTTGATTTTCCCACTTATTACAAGTGAGCAAGACTTTGAATGATGTATTTATATTCAGTCCTGAGAAGATTTGTAACTTTAGGTATATACAATTTGAGACTTAGAGTAATTGTTTTTCCTTTCAGAGAATGGCAAGTTTTTGAAGTTCTATAGCATAACCGAGAGCAACAGATGTGATAAGAATATAGGAAAACTGATTGAATAATTTCATGGATCCTATCTTTACCAATTGTAATCTTGGACTTAATCAGTTTCATAGAACAACATAACAGAACGATTTTGCCAGTGATGATCTTCAGGATCGTATTTGCAATGCTGGATTGTATTCTTGTGGAGTTTGAATGAGTAACAAAGGGCAAAATTGCAAGAAAACAAATGAAAGGGACACAAATTATTTAGACAAAACAAGCATCTAAAAGTATATTTCAACATGTATTATACTATGTCAAAATTCATTGCAAGGGTAACAACTTTTTACAGTGAATAATTTAGGAGATTAGGGTACAGAAGAAGACATGAATCAAATCAACTGTGCCTCCACAAGACCTTCCATTCGATCCGATAATAGCTGGTACCTACTGCTACCTATTTTTATTTTTTCATGTGACTGATATTACATGTTCAAATATGCATTAGTACAACTCTTGACCCTTCTATTTTATATATATATAAAGAAAAAAAGAAATCCCAGAAGTCAAATAGCTTTCAAAAAGAGAGAGAAAGAGAAAATGAGTTGGAGACTAAACAATTTCAAAAAGTATATCTGCTTAAGGATTTAAAGTCTATATAGTCAATTCCGACATCCACTGCTTTGAAGATTAAATAAATAAAGATTTCATTATATGTGGTTTTATTAGGGACAAAAGATAAAAAAAAAATTGCCAGCAGACAGAAATGATAAAAATGACAATCAAAGTGACCCTTTTCAAAATCAATGATTTTTACTCTACGACATAATTAAATTTCAAATCAATAAAGATTACTTAAAAAAAAGGCCTTTTTTGTGTACTGTATATCTAATTCAAACATTTATTATGGATTTTAAAAAAGGAATGTTCAAGTTGATCAAGCTTTAATTTGTTTCTATTGATGTGTGCTTGTCTACTGACAATTGAACCTAAATTACCACTACATTGTAATGTTTCTGTTGCTTTGACTGTTGGTGAAAAACCTGAATGCATGTAGAAAACTAACAAAAGCAAACTTTATTGTTAAGCAAATGGAATAGTTCAGTTGGCAACATCAAATGCACGGAGTAACAAACACATCAGTTTATATAACATCACTTGAAAATTATTAACCAAAACAAACAAAAGTTATCACAATATCAATCACTTGAGGGGAAAAACTGCTCAAACTCTTAATTCTTGCTATCAAAAAAAAAATTGAGTGAAAAAACAACAAACGAACCTAAGCCATTGATTTTTATTTCAGATAAAAATCATTTAAACATAGCTTAAGCTTACTCTTGCAATTCATTCCTTCAGTAAAACATCTAGATAAAAAAAAACTATTTACTCTTTTAGAAAAACAAAGACAAGTAGTTTGGCATGCATTGAATCAAGTTTTATATGCCCTTCAGTATTTTTCTTGTGAATGCGAGGTTCTTCGAGATTGCCTAGTGTTATTAAAAGAAGGTTTAACATATATTTAAAACCCAAATGGATACGTTTAATTTTTGATAATATAAATATGAATTGTATTATTATTACTAAACATTCTTCAAATAATTGCAGGAATTTGTTATCTTAAAAACTCTCACCCACTTCATCTTTTAGGTCAATGAAATTTTCATCAAATATAATCAGGCAGTCTCTCCACTGATCCACTTGTAAGAAAAACAGAAAATTTGATAAGCATGCTCAGTGTAGAACCATTCCCAAAGTCATGTAATCACAAAGTCCCAAGACACTCCCTGAGCCATTCTTGAGCATGGAGCTGAATCATGACAAGTTGCTCAATAACCTACTATTCAGTTTTGTGAGGATAATTCTTTGAATTCTCCTCTAACATTCTCTTCTAATTCCTGTACCATTCTCCATCATTCAAAAGGTGCTTCACTTTAATCAGGAGTAGCCGGTGGCTCGGAGCTAAAGTATGGCGTTGCATCCTTCACCAGTATAGTGTGGCATACATCACAGACTTTTGCTGGGCGGAAGTTAGGGCCACTGTTCACAGACTTTGTGGTGCACTCTGCACAAAAAATTTTTCCACAATGTCGACAGTGGTGCTGGAGAGGTGAAACAATAAACATATTTATTTGTACTTCTGTAAACTTTGGCAAGGTTGTTACAATCCTGAACTTAAAAATTCAATAGGGATTTGCTTATTAATAGTCACACAACAAAGAAAGTTATTTTCATATCAAAACTTCAGAGACTTTTTTCTTTTTTTGCTTTGTTGATGTTAGACAAAGCATAATATATGTGATGATGTTACAAAAGCTTAACCAATCTTAGACCTTATTTATGGAGTATCTTGCATTGATAACATACAAGCTTTAAAACGAAAATATTTATTGCAAAAAAAATCTTGCAAAAATTTGTGTCCAAAAAATTCCTCCCCGAAGAGTTACCTTTCTCCTTGTCACTGTAAAAGGTTGCTTGCAGTTACTACAATCATCTACATCATCCTCATGCTGCCAGCGAACTTCATTCTCAGCCTGCCTAATCTTTTCTAACTGGATCTAAGCAAATAAAGATTAATCAATGCCTTCTTAATTTACGAAAACAAGGCAATTAAATTTGTTGAATTAATTTCTTATTTAACATTTCCAAATATAGCCTAAAGAGATGAAAATATAAGGCTCAGAACTCATCCAATTATAATGATTGCTCTCATCCCTGCAACAATGCAACAAATAATACCTAATACCTTAGGCAGTGCTCTCGTGTGTGTGTGTGTGTGTGTGAGAGAGAGAGAGAGAGAGAGAGAGAGAGAGAGAGAGAGAGAGAGAGAGAGAGAGAGAGAGAGAGAGAGAGAGAGAGAGAGAGAGAGAGAGAGAGAGAGATAGAGAGAGAGAAGAGAGAGAAGGCACTTAATATCGATACATCTTGCATTTATTTATATTTTTCATTCTATTTAGTTTAAAGGAGTAAAACAATGTTTGGTCTCACCTGTAAAGATTGGGACAATTTAACAAAGTCTCTTTGAACTGCTTCACTGTTATCCAGATCAACTTGTAGTGACTGTATCTTCCCTCTCAGACTTGCATTCTCAGATTCAAATTTACTCTGGAAAAAAAAACAGGAAGTAACCAATTTAAAACAAAAGACAATAAAATTTAATAATCAAACAAACTCAAAATAGATGTTTGATAGGAACTGCGTAGACATAAAAAAAAGTTTGAAATTATTTTTTTTTACTACATCATGGATGAGTGCTGAAGCTTGCTCGTACTTTCCAAAATACTTTTTTTTTCCTACAGTAAAAGTCTCTGTAGGTGCACAATGCATATTAGCATGAGTGATCGAAGGCATCTGATAGCTGTAATTATCAAAATCAATTTTATCCATTTCTGTATTCAGAGTTCCAGTCTCATTTATACAAATTACATTTAAAGCCTTTAGTTCATTCAAACAAATTGTCAAGAAACCACCCATGTCACATTTGCATATTATCAGGTTACCACATCTCCTCTCAAATATGACTCTCGTTCATCTTAATGCACAGACTGCACTTTATTCCTAATGAGTAATAAAAAATTAAATTCCTGTTTTATCATATAACTGACTTCCCATTTACCTCATTTGAAGATCCCTCCTATATAAAATTAAAATATATATATCATCTGTGTGGTAAATGGCTTTGTCATTTACAAACTTTTTTTTTTTTTGCAAATATTTTGATTTTGGTTCAATAGGTCTGGCCCCCTTTGATTGTAAAGCACATTGAGCGTGCTTTGCCATGAAAGTGTGCAATAAAATGTAGTTTATTATTTTTAATTATAAGATCCATATATGGGTTAAGCATAAGCTAGATCTACCTCTGTGCACTATTTGTGCTTCAACTGATATGCTATTATATTATTAGGAAAGAGATTTGAATAAAGTAAAACATTTTAATTTATCAATTCAAATGTGGTTTAAGGAACAACTAAAAATCTGAATCATCTTGATTCAAACCATTTAGACCCAAATAAAGACCTAGGGCCTGTAAACAATCTCTTTCTTTGCAGTGTGATCTGTTTTTTAACACCTGTACTTCTATTGCTTTGTCTTTCATTCCTTTCCACACTTATTTTTCAATTCTGTCTGATTACTAGTTCTCATCAGCTCAAACTTGCTTGGGCCATCTGTCAATGATCAGCTGAAGCATTACCAAACTTTGCTATACATTTGTTTACATTTGAAATTTTAGTGGAATTTTTACATCAAATATTGCTTCAATCACTAGATTTAGATTTAGGTTATTGTCAAGACCAGCAATAGATGACTTAATATGCTAAGTGTCATTCTGAACAAAGCATTTCATTCTCTTCACTTTGATGTATACTGTTTGCTGTTTTGCTATTTTTTTTTTTGTTAGTAATTAAGAGAGGTTTTAACTCAGTAAATAAACATATTATAATAAGCGGGGGGAAACTTACTGGACAAAGGTAAAGATCTTAACGGTTTAGAGTTAAAAGAGATAAAAGTAAAAGATGACTAACCCTCTTTCTATCAACATCCTCCAATTTCTCCTGCATTTTGAGGATGAAAGCTTTTGACTTAGACTGGCTTGCTTTTAGCAGTGACTCTGTCTCTCTCAGTTTTGTCTCCACCTCAGCTCTCTTGGTAGCCTCTTGCTCCAACTCTTTTTTTGCATTGTCCACCTCATCTGGTGAAAGAAAATATAAATGTATAAAAAATTATTGCTCTTCTTTTCCACTGAGCTTGGTGGGAGAGAGATTCTGAGGGCTTGGAAATCCAAAAAAGCTGAAAAAGCTGAGAGTAAATTAAAATTTATCAACACTGAGCTTGCAGGTTTGATGTCAGGTTGATTTCTTAGAAACTAAATGGTTTCAAAGCACTATATCTAGAAATATTATTCTAGTAAATAAACAAGTGTTTCACTAAATTTGATCTCAAAATCTAATCCTGTTTATATGAGTATCTTCAGCCAACCAACTACCTTTGACCATTTTCATTTTCGAACCCCTTAATTTTCATGGATGCCAGCAAGCTCAATATGGTAGGCATGTAATCAATGATCCTAACTGTAGATTGCACAGCACAAGTTACAAAAAGGATTATCTCACAAAACCTTGGGTACTTGTGCGAATAAAGGTTATAATTTATGAAATACATATTCAAAGACTGCCAAATATTAAACACTTGATACACATCAAGACAAAACCTTCAGTGCTACCTTAACAACAGATCAGCTGCCCTTGTTGATGCGCTTGGAAATTTTTTTTCTAGCTGTACTGAAAGCACAAACCTTGTCTGACAGATAACTTTACCTAGCAAAGAGTCACCCTGAAGAGCATTGCTCTTGGTTTTGTCTTGCTGAAGAGAATAGCTTTTTGTAGTATGGAATCTAGGAGGAGAATCTCAGCCAAGTCAAAACAATCTTTTCGAACAAATTGTTTGTCACAATGGCAGACATATCTTCTAATCTAGAGCTCAGTGATTCAGACAAAGACTTCAAGGGCATAGCTTTTCATAGCATGGAAATCTTGGGAGTATAACTCAGTTACATCTAAACATCTTTTCTGACAGATTGCTTGTTATAATAGCAAGACAAATCTTTTAATCCGCATCTTTATGACTCAGGCAAAGATCCTGAAATGATTCTAGAAACAAAGAAAAAATAAACTAAAATGACAGTTAGATCTAGTAGAGCAGTTAGGCAGTCTTAGATCAAAATTTAGCTTTGTCTTGTTGATGATCAAGGTTCAAGATTCAGGTTCTGGGGCTAAGAGGCAAAACATTTGTCAGAATATTTTTTAAGATATTAAGGTAAATTCCAACAGGGTGGACTGTCATCTCCTTGTGTTTTATTCCTGATTTACTGTTTTTTTTTACTCAAAGTCATCACTAGCATTTCTGTGTTTATCAAGCAAGCCCTCCTTAAAGCAAAGTAGAAGGCATTAAAGAAGTCTGGTAAATCCTCTATTTTGTACTCTCTGTGTAGTGTCACAATCATGATTCATCTCAACAATTAAAAAAAAAAAGAGAGAGAGAGATCACAATGTTGGCATAATAGCTCTTACCAACTTGAGCCTGCAATGAACTGATTTCCTGAGTGAGAGCCTCCTCTAGAGTTGCCCTCTCCTGCTGTTCACCAGTGACCTGAGATTTGAGGAATGCAACTTGGGCACGCATTGTTTCCTCTGCATGTTCCTTAGCTACCTTTGCTGAGATGATTTCCTCTCGATACTTTAGTAGCAGCAGTTGCATTTCCTATGAAGAGTAGGGTATACTCTTTGAAATTATGATCATCAACCTTAGTACAAAGTATAGATCTAAATACGCTATATGTGATATGTCTGATGCTTAATCCAAATGAGTCCCAGGTCATTTTTTTTTTTTGCAATAGGGTGTGGAAATTGCATAATATTTTTAAAACTCTCTAAAAACATGGTACAGAGTCTGGTTTTGACTTTGCTTTTTTTATTGTTTTTTGTTTTTCTTGTATTTTCAGATCACATGAAAAATACCTCCTTTCATACATGCTTTTTACAAATTATGCAGTTTCCACCAAAAACTCATACCATATTAAGGAAGCACAATCATTCAATCTATAGGAAAATGTTATAAAACTTACATTTTTTATCTTTACCCTCACATTTATCTAATAAAAAAAAAAAGAAATTTTATCTCTTCTATATTTACCATCAAATTTGCCAACTCAATTTTGAGCTGTGAGACCACAATGGCTGTAAGATCACAATGTACAATCCCAATGATTAAATTCTTAAAAGAATTTTGTAGGGTGCATTAGAAAGGGTGGCTGCATTAAGAGGCTAAAATATTAGGAATGTCATCTTGCCTCCAAATTATTTGGTAGATTGATGTCCTCATTTTGCAGCTGCTGGGCAGTCTTGGAATATTTGTCCACTAACTTGTCATTCTCTTCTTGGAGACTCAATAGCTGAAGAAAGAGACATAACAAATAAAATGGACATACAGAACAAAAAAAACAAAAATATGAAACCAATGCAATTCTCACAAAGTAGCCCATACATGCCTTTTTTAAACACCAATATGTTTATACTTAGCAAAACATGAGATATAACAAAAATAATTTTGGCAATGTTAAAAAATGCTTTAAAATTAAAAAAAAAATATACAACAAACAATATTTCCCTAGAAAAATTTAAAGGACTCACTTAATCCAAAACCAGACCCATAAAAATACAGAGTCCATTTCAGAGCTGTCTACTCTTGAACTAACTTTGGAGGGATCCAAATGCCAAGGATGGATTTTTCTTACTATTGTGAGGAATTTTTTAAATTACTGTTCGAAGCTTACAAAAGCATTCAAACTTGTAAAACTAAAGATTATGTAATTTAGCTGGATTTCCCATTTAAAGCAAGTAAGTAGGCAGCTTTGCTTTCTGTGTGCCCCCTTTCCCCCCCTTTTTTTTAACCCCTCATTAAGGCTTTGAAAAAAAAGAATACCACCCAAAATAAAATGAATTTAAAAGGCTTTGATAACTACTTTTAGTCTCACACAAAACAAGTTTTTCAAATAGAACATATTTTCTTCATTTCAGTCAAATATTTCATTAAATATCTTGCTCTTATGAGCTTGCCTGGTGCGGGCTGTATTTCTTATAATATCATTTAGAAATACACATGCTTATGGGCTCACTAGGGAGTTAAAAGGATGTGGAAACCATTTACTGCACCGCAGGAATAGGATTTTCACATGGCATCACTGAAATAAAGCTTCAGGACAAACTAAAGTGTTAATCCATTTATTTAATCTTTTCAAGCAACTCAGGGTAAAACTTTTTCTGGGGGGGCCCTAGCCTAAATAATTAACTCCTAAAAAATTTACCTCTTTCTGGACCTCTCCACGATCATTTGTTAGAGATTTCTGAAAATAAGTTGATTTGCTCAAGGTTAATTATTTGAACAATTTCTTAAAACATATATACACACACATTTTATTTAATTAGACAAGCATATAAGCAGAAAAAGGCAAGAAAACTTTGCAAACTAAAGGATGTAGCTTTAAAATAATTTGCAAGCCTAAAGAATCATTGCAACCAGTACAATACTAGTCCTCAAAAACTTTTTTTCTTGTAAACTTCTTAGTGCAAGGTATGAGCTAATGGTTAGATTTCTATTTGACGTCTACATACACTTACCTGCATTATTTCAAAGTTTAGTCTTTGACTTTCCTGGGAATAATATTTTAAGGTCTGTCTCAGAAGCCAATAATTGTTGGAGTTAAATGCTCTGAAATATGAGCTCCCCACTTCAATGAAATGCAGTTTAGTTTATGTAAGCCAGAAGCAATTTTTTTACCAGGCTGGATCTCAGAATGTAAGTTCTCTTTTTCCAATTCTATTCCTTAATCTATTGAGATCTACTTTAAGCAAAAAATCTGATGCGAGATGCCACATCCATGCAAGAAGATGGGTAAAATACAGAAGTATAAGAATTTTGGAGGTAAAAAAAAAAGCAAGGCATATTATAAATCTTACGTAGCTCTTACTGGCTTGCTTTTTAGACTAAGAGGCTGCCCATGCTAAAATCACAAAATCAAACTGTTCCTGGTGATCACTTTTCCAGATTTACTTTGGTAAAGTGTATGATTTCACCATCTTTTTCTAACCAGCTGATCAACACATGTTTTTGTATGAAATATTGATTCTAATTTCTAAAAGAAAATTTGTGTGAAACATGTTTCTGAGTGCAAGAACAAAGGCTTCATTAAAATAAATGAAGTTTCATTTGTAACTTTCATCAGTAGTCCTGTATCCCTTATTTCATTACATGTATTTATTATATAACATTAAGCAGTCATCTGCATAACTGCACACCTCAAGTCGCCAAATCTTGCATGTTGCCAGTCAAGTAATCGATCACTTAGGCTCTCTTGATAGATGAAAACTTTTCTGGTACTTACAATGGAAACGAGCAGCCATACATTAATCTAAAAACACATCTATATTAGAGTCAGCATGAAATGACACCTTAATATTGCAATGTAGGCATGGAGCGCCACAAACGCCTTTCATGTATTACAGTTGTTTTTATTTTTTTTTTTTAAATAATAGTTTTACTTGTTCATGCCTTTATAATGCCTAGATTTAACATACATATTAATTGTTTGAAGATAAGATATAAAATTCATTATTTTCCGTCTCTTTACAGTAATTTCTACTTTAAAAACAACCTTTTAAGTTTAACCTCAGGCTGTGTTTGCCAGTCGTTCAAGGAAGGTAACTGTCGCTGAAATTTATTAGGGATATCGTCTATTGGGACAATGGGCTAATTGGAATCTCATGGAATGACATCTGGCACATGGTACCACTTTGAATCAGCTGTCTCATCAGATCAGTGTATGATTTCCTGTCCTTCAATATAAATCTGGTACAGTGGGGAAAGAAAAAGGACCCCACTTGTCCGCTGTACCAAGGCAGACAGACCATAGAACATGCCTTGAGTTCTTGCAAAGTTGCCCTCTCACAAAGGCAGTACACATGGAGGCATAATAGAATTCTTTAGGAACTTGATGCAATCATAACCATGGCCAGTCTCTTCCACACCCTCAAATCCTATTATTTTATGTCTAAAATATGTACTAACACAAATTTCAAAGGCTGCTTTTCTTGATGTAAATCAGTTTTATGTTTAAGGTCACTATCTGTTAAAAAATAAAGCCATATGACTAGAAATGAGTTGGTTAAGATGTCAAAATTTATGTTTGACAAGTCATTAAAATCTAGAAGAAAACAAAATCTAAATTTATCTTTGTACCTACACAATGATCTTGCAACTGTAAATGGACAGTGGACATCTGCTCACGGAAATCTTTTACATACTTTTCACATTCTTGAAGCTTTGTGGTTAAACTTGAAATCTGAAAAAAGAAAAGATGAAAGCGGATGTTGATTAGCAAAAAGTAATGAATTTTTTGTAAGAAGGCTTAGACTTTTCTTCCTGTTTCAAGGGAATAAATGTTTAATGCTTAATATAATTTACTTACTAGAAAAATAAAGATAAGTAATATTAATAATACTTGCTTTAAGGAAATATTAAAAATGCATTAGGTATGATACCAGCTTCAGAATGATAAAACCTTACTCTGCTCTGATGAAGCTAACTGAGGATCTCACAGGGATTGGCCCTTTGTTGAGCATTTGGAATTCTTTTCCACAACAGATTACTTACAGTGTCAGCTGAAAAAAGTTTGTTTAGAAACTTATGGAAGGCAATTGGAAGGGAAATTTTACGAAAAGCTTTTTGTTTGCAGCTTTTATTTATGTGAACCTATGAAAATAACTATGATTCAGATCTTATATAACATGTTTTAAAACTAAATATTAAGCAGTTTAAGAAAGACGGCGCATTCTTATTATGGTCACTATTTACCGATCAACTAAAAGCAATGGCAAAGATGCAATAAGTTAAAATAAAGCAAGAATAAAGGATTAAGAAGAAAAAGAATCAGATTTCTATGAAAATTTGGGTTGCATTGTTGGCCAAGAAGTGAGAAGAAAAAACGGAATATCAATAACGGTTGGCATTGTTGAAATTGAAACTCATTATAAAGGATCACAAAGAATGGTAGAAGCACATATGCTACTTTTCTATTGCTTCACCTGTGCATTGGCATCCTCCGCCTTATTTTTTAGTGCGTCTTCTAGCTCTGCTTGGTACTTTAACAAGTTCTGGCTTGTTTGCTGTTCTGTGGCAAGAGCTTTCTGGCTGCGTTTCAGCTCTGACTGACCTTCCTTCATTTTCTCCTGAACAGCTTGCAGCTGTGCTTCATAGTTTGAGCACATGCTGCATGGCCGGCCCAGCTTTTCTCTTGCAGTACGCATCTGGCAGAAAAAAGACAAGGATTATATAACGGATTCTTGTCCTCACAGTTTAAAAAATGGGCAAAGCACTTAAGCTAAATATCCAGTCAATAAGCAGTAAGCACAGTCAATTACACTTAAGCTGATGTTGCTGAAGAATTTATGAGAAAATCAATAAAAGATTTACACTATTGCATGATATAATTAAGGAACTTCAAATTGGTAATCAATGTTGATCAATAAAGATATGTCCCTTCCTAACAGGACACCCTGACATGATCCATGTGTCTTTGACTTGAATATGATACACAGTAGATAAACACTGTTGTTTTTTTTTTCTTTCAAAGGATGGAAGTAGAGATTGTTTTTGCTGTATCTGAATTTTACAGCTTGCAGTATCAATGTGAAGATGCAAGTGAAGAGAATGCGCAGTCATTTGACTTTGCAGATCTAGCTTGTCAACATGTAGACTGAGAACTAAACAAAGCAAAGAAAAAAGGAACACATAGTTTTATAACCATGATAGACATCACATTCTTTTGCTGACCATATGATATTGAAAAAGGAAACACACCACCTCAGGTTAGACTTTATTAGTAAATGTTACATTTGTCCGAGGCTAGCACACACATGAATTTTGCATATTTTGCTCACCCCTCCCTCATTTCTCCTCCTATGCCCTAGACCAAGCAATGCCTTCCTTTCTCCAATCATCAATACAAAAGTGAGCGTACAGATTGTGCTTTTGTCAGTCACCATAATTCCTGCCAGTGGTTCAGATTTTGCACTAGCTGCCATTGTTTTGCTCAATGAATATGCGGCCAATGCACAACCAACTGTGATTGCCAGCATGTGTTGTGCCTGAAGTGCCTGGCTCCAGTCACTGAACAGAACCATCATAGGCCATTGGACAATATGTGTACTGCTAATGTAAGGATGCACAGTCTCGATAGGATTAAGATGCATCTCTGTGATGCAAAAAGGGATTATGATACTTACCATTAGCTATGAGCAATCAATTATCCATGCTTCCTGTGGAGGGGGGGCTCTAACAGGAATTGAGGATTTAGACAGATGGCAAGAAGGTAATTTGCATGGCATTTTCAAGCTTTAAGGAGCAGAGAAGCCAGACTTAATGCAGCTGATTTTATGGGTTTTGCAGAAAATTTTAACACACATCTGATCACATACACTGGGTCTTCTCTGACAGCACCTCTGGGCCAAGTATTGGGTTAATAACTTTCATCCCTAATAGTCATTAAATCCCTGTATAAGGCTCTCAGGGCTCTACTTATTAGCTCAGGAGTAGCAAAGCACTTTATCACATTAAATGTGTGAATCCTTTACTTCTTCCACTAGCTCTTAAGTTTGAGTAGAGTAGATGAAAGAAAAGTATGAAAAGCAATCTTAATTGTTTTGTATTATTTACCAGACACAAATAAAGGATGCAATTATAAACTTCTAGTTCTTGAGGAAAGATGATACTTATGTTTCACTGACAGTTCTTGAGCCTTTCTCATTTATAGACTGTGCAATTCATGCTCCACTGTCCTACAAATCTTAAGTAAGACAAGGTTGGAGTAAAGAATATTGTTCTTGTTGGCTTTACTATTTAATAAATAAGTGATTAAGGCTTCAGAGACAAACCACATTCAGTATGTTTACCAAGACAAGTTTAATTTAGAATGTTGCCCTCACTATCTGAGTCTGTTTCTAACTGATGCCTTTCGAGAACTCGAGTTGGAACAAGGGAACAAATTAATTAACAAACCTTTCCACAAAAAATATTTAATCAATAGTACTATCATTATCAATACTATACAAACAAATGTGACAACAAGCAATTGAGCTTAATGGTTATTTTCTTTACCTCCTCATGCAGGAGAGCCCACTCTCGCTCACTAACTAATCGCTTGCCGTCATAGTTGACTTTCGGCCCCCCAGGCTTAGATTTGTGACTTGCCAACAGTGACTTGTGAGCTTCAGATTCTGGGTTGGGATCTAACAAAGTACAAATAAAGAAAAATACATAGGGCACCCTCAAAATGGCATTTGAAATTCCTGCTCTAAGCCCTGGATTCAAACCTAAAAATTTCCCCTCATTGTTTTTCCCCAATTGTCCTAAAGAAAAAAAGAAAAAAGAGCATTCTGGTTAGGATTTACATTTCATATTGTTGGATATCTTAACTACCCTACTTTGTTCATGACTACTTCACATATTGTATCTACTGAAAGGGTTGGATTTGACCAACAAAAACCGAAATAGTAGTCATAAAGCAAAATAATGAGTGTCTTTATCATCTTTATCAACAGGAATAAACTCAAGGAAAGGGGTCAATTCAAATACTTGGTAAGACCTGCCAACATCCGAGAAGAGAAAATGTGGATAATTGAGTCAAAAATTTGAATCTGCCCAAAAATAATCTGGATGATTCGTCACATCCACGTAGCATACATTGCAATACACATAATATTAATAATGATATCTTTCTGATTCTTTTTATGAGTGTTGATCAATCAGTATGGCTCTGACTCAGTTCTGATAAATACAAGGTTTCTTAGTTTGTGGTTCTGCCTTTGTGAAAAATTCTAACTAACTTTAAGATCTAGATAAGACTATAACCAAGATCTTGTTTCCTATGCCTCCTTCAGTTTAAATCAAGTGCTTTGAGAAACTGACAAATAGAATGTAGAATAAAATTAACAACAAATGTAATGCGCCTACAAAAGAGACATAATAGTTTCGATGCTATTGGCATATGCAGCACTTGATGAACTCGCAAAGAGCAGAGCTGCTATCTTCTTCTATATGGAAAGTGAACAACCCAACATAAAAATGTTTATTTTCACATTCATGAAAAAATGTACTGCTTACTGAAACGATAAAAAAAAAATTTTTAAGCGTGTATTATAATTTTTGTAAGATAAGATGCTCTACTGCTGTACTTCTGTACCTCCCACTTGTCTTGAAAAATAAATGATTTTACAAATTTTGCTTGATCCAACTGTTGAAAGCTTGTCCTAATATTTAATGGGGAACGAATTGCTGGAAAGTAATTATTTTACTTTATAAATAATCTAAAGGGTGTAGCCACTATTATGTTCAATCACTTCATTGAGAAACAGGCCAACAAGTAAAAACATTAAACATTTTTACATTGTTATAGTAAGATTAGTTTAGCCGGACCTAGGTCTACATTAGATAAAATGATCAAAATCATAGATCGTGTGCATGTTGAAAAAAATCTAGATCCTGATAAATACTCTAAACAAGAAATCTAATTATTAGATTTACCCCTATACCTAGTTTTAGGTTAATAGTATTTACTTCTTAAGATGAAATAAGAATAGTCTTTTGTTGGAAGTAACAATGACATCTTGAAGTGAAGATCAAGAGCACAACGAAATGCAGACCACTAAACAATATTTGTAAACAACTCAGCAGAATCAATCTTCTGGGTGATTTCAACTACAATACCAAATGTAATTGAGAACAAACTCAAGGGAAACTTAAAAATAATAACAAGCAAATCTTATACACACAAGCAATGAATTCAAAATAGATTGAGTGTAAATTAGAGGGTAAAGATGAAGTGATAAATCTATGTTTTAGTAGAACCAGAGAACAAGGATGCAAGTACATGTAGTCACACATTTGAATGTTTCCAAATTTAAAGCAATGGCCCAAGCTATCAGAAATGGAAATCAAGTTATCACACCATGTGATCCTTTGTGAGTGATCTGCACATTAGAATAATTCAAGATAAAAAAAGTATTGCAAATAAGACGCTAAAAGAGAAATAAAGCACAGAGCTCTCAAGATTAAGTGGCTCCACCACAATGGTCACAAGACTAGTGGGTCTGTGTATGTAGGGTCACTCCCTCAGCTGTATTCTATTAATAAACGAGGACGGCAGAATTACAAATTTCAAATACCTGTTATAGCTTTCATTTGTGCTGCAGATAAAGAAGGGAGATTGAGAACTTTCTCAGGACTGATCCTCACAGCTGTCATTCCCTCTATGCTCTCCCTACTGCTTCCTTAGGAAAAGAAAAAATGGAATTTAGTATGCTTCATTGGCATTGATATAAAGATGAACATGCTAAATATATTGATATTTTACTTGATTATCATTGATTTGGGGATACTTATTCCTTTGCTCGGTAGGATTGACTAATTGATTGTATTTCAAGCAACCATTTTGTTTTAAAACCTAATGGTTGTTTTATGGCTAGATGGAACGACAAAGATCTTAAGAAGAGAACTTTCTCAGAGAATAATGTGATAAAAACATAAAATGGTTGAAATAAAAGAGTGGAGAAAGCAACATATACAACTTTTTTGCTCATAGTGTATCATGCAGGTAATCAATTCTTTTTTGGTCTTAGTTTTTGATCCCTAATCGCCAGGGAAAGTGACACCCCTCTCTTGTCCCACCTTACTGTAGCCTAGTCCGATGCACCCAGTGCCAGTTGTCTGTCAGCACCTGTTAGGTCTACCTGTCGCTAAAATTTCAAAAGGGCCGATTCTAAACAAGACATGTCTTCGTGTACAAGACATGGGTAATGATGACAGGAAAATTTGTGTGCACCCACCCCTTGCTTAATCAATCAGTATATGGGTGTGAAAAAAAGCTTGTGGGTAAGATCTCTTTCCTAATGGTTAGGACGCCAGATAACTCAAAAAGTAGAACGTTGGACTGATAATTGTGAGCTTCTGGTTCAATCCTTTGACAGAAGCTCTGTTAGGATTAGGTCTAGCTTTGCCTTCACAGACAGGCCTTGTCTGGGCTAAAGATTATTCAGGAACAAAAAAGGTTCATTATATTTGAACATCCACTTTAGACTGAATTTACCCCTAGTAAGAAAAAAATTTGTGATTGCAATCTGAATGTAGACCTATAGTCTAGATCTAGATCTAGTATCCAGAGTTTGAGATTCAATAAGCGCTGGGGTTTGGAGACAAGCTTTCACATAATACGAGATAGAAATGACAGATCGAGTTGGTCAGAGGTATCTGTCTTCAACTGTTATTTGAAATACATTAAGAAGGGAAAATACAGCAAATCCGGTATCCACATAATGCTTGGAATTGTACAGAAGTTGCCTTTATACTTTGTTAACATATGAAAAATATTCGAAAAGATGTCCAAAACACAAATGCAAGGCCCAAGTGCTAAAACTGAATGTTCGAACATGGATTCCCCAAACATATAAAAATTATCTAATGAATTAAATATCCATGCTCTACTGTATCTCCCTATCCCTGATGTTAACAATTTTACAACTTTGGTCACCGGAATTGATACAAATCAAATCAGCTTGGAAAGCACCTCACACACAGAAGTAATTTGTTTTTTTTATAATTGCCTTATCTATAAGATGTGTCGCTTTCAGCGCCTGAATTATTTTGCTTACTCGATACAGGTAAATCTTAGATAAGTGAAAGTGTGAGTTCAAGTCTGTAAAAGCTGGTTCTGTGATGAAAGTAAGGTGAAAGGGCTATAGGGGAGCCACTAATATATACAAGGTTTATTCCTCAGCAGTCCGCCATAAATAACACCCATTGCTTGATGATGTCCAACTTTCCTTATGTAACACTATTCTGATGATGCTAGATAACAACCAGATGTCACATGAGGAATCTGAAAATCCACAATGGACAATAATTTTTTTTAAACCAGATCGCTCCCTGAAGTCATTAACTTTAATTTTTTAAATTCATGATTTACTTGTTTAAGAAAGGATAGAAATTTCATATCATCACACTTACTTAGAACCCCATCTGCATCACTTAAAGAGCGGCAGTCAGGGTGAATACCACTATCAAAGAAAACCCCATTCTCCACATGTTTGCTTATCTCTGAGATAGAGGATGACTTCTTGATTCCAGAGGCAGTGCCATTGGAAGCTGAGGCAGGTACTGGTTCCTCAGTATAGAGTTGTACAGGTGTACCAGAGCTACTCTCCTAAAAGTAAAAGAAATACCACCAAAAAAAAAAAACATTAAAGATATTTTGAAAAGTTCCCAATTTCACAATTGTTCAGCTGTCAAAATCAGAAGCATGTTTTTTTTTTTTTTTAATGAAGCATGAGACACAGCTGTTAAAGAGCTGCACTTTAGTTTGCAGCCTGTAACCTGATCGGGTCATGAGGTCAACCACCCCTTTTCACACCAAAACAATGGAGAATTTAAGCTCATATATGAAAGGTAGAAGCAGAAAAATCATATAATTTGTTAAATCCATATTTATACGATACGAATATTTATTTTTTCCTCTCCTTTTCATTTAATTGATGGAATTATTGAGCATTTTAACAAGTACATGAATCTGGAATAAGCTTTAGGTGTTTAGGTGATGACGTTTTTTATCGAATATTTTAAAAAAGTGTAACAATTTTTGGGGATGAAATTTTCACAGCATCTCATGATTATATAGAACTTAACACCCACCAAAGGGCATTAGCGAAGAGGTCTCCGTTTTCAAGTTATGCAGGTTTAAGTTATGATAGTTCACTTCTCACAGGCTGGTACGGTGTTTTGATATAAATAAATGAATCTAAATAACGATAGAATATCGTAGTTCAAGCTGAAGAGCGTCAATATATATGAGAGAGACCTGATCATAACTATTAACAAAGTTATAAATACACACTAAGAAGCAAATGAAACTTATGTAGAGTTACACATATATTCCCATTGTCTTACTTTACAGGTAAGTCATGGGTTTACTTTGCCTTATGTTTTTCTATCGGCGGGGCGTGTGCTAAGAACTCTGTCTCCCTGTAATATTTTCAAGCTTTTATAACTTCCTTCAAACCTGTGACGATTATGTGCTTTGAGTTTATTTACGTTAGAATATTAATAACATAATAATTGTAAAACTCTTCTTTTTTTTTTGGTTACCAGAAATGATTGTGCATACCAAAAGTTAGTAATGAGCCATTGATAAAGTCCGCACAGTTAGAGAAACTTTCAATTGTTTCCTCTGTTTGCTAGTTAACGATCTACTACCACAAGGTGCGCAAACTTCATGGAGTTTTTCATTGTGTTCATATTCTAAGTGCTGCTCCATATTTAACAGTTTTGGTTTGAGGCTGATAAGGTAGATCTGTAATGCAGAGTGTTAATTACAGGTAGTTTATGCAGACCTGAGCGTGTGCAATTATATTAAAAAATGATATAAAATCACTGAAAAAACTCTTAGCACTTGAAACTTTCACACGTTTCTTATATTAATCTTTTAAATATAGGAGAATAATTTTTAAGCGATAAAATTGTTTCACTTTTGAAATATTCCTAATAAACTGAGGTGGTACGAAAATTACGAATTTTTTCAGTTGTTTTATTAGAAGTAAAAAGATTCAACTGCACCATGTAAATATTTTATAATTAAGAGATAAAAAAAATATAGCGTTGTACTCAGAAAAATTTCAGCTTTTAAATGAATATATGTTTGATATACTTTGTGTTCATGAGGCCAGGTTTATCGCGATGCAAAAACAATATTAGACTTAACGGCAGTGCAACAGCACGCACAGGCACAAACTGTTGTACCCTGCCTGACAGGTGATTGATCACCGATCTGCCCACTGAGGTAAGGCCTGGAAGCAAACCAAGTGGCCGCTTTTTGGACTCTTTTAACAGCCGTGGTGAGCATCCTCCCATCTCAAAATTATTGGACTAATTGAATCTCAACAACAAAATTTTTAAATATCTTGAAAAAAGATAGCTACTGGACAAAGCAAGAAAATTATCATTTTAAAAAAAAAAAGGAATATTTTCTAGTTTATAAAAGATTGCCTTTAAAAAACAAAAATTCTGAGAGAAGACTGGGACTGCAAACTTACCGACTTAAGTCTTTCTCTTTCCTCTGGGGAAGAAAATATATAAAAAAATCAGGATCTTCTTTGTAATAGTTCCCTTGCCAGTTTTAGGACTACATGCACTCAACATCAGCATTAAGGGGCCAATTTCAAAAAGTTTGTAAGATTCTTCTAAACTTTCATTCTACATGAAATTTGGACACCTAAATTACCCCAGATCTTTTTTCGTTAAACTTATGGAGTATGAGTACTATTATCTTCTATAGATCTTTGTTTATGAGTTTTTTAACCATTAAGCTTTAAAGATGTTTTCATTATTTGTAGATGTCATATGAACTTTAAATCAAGCACATAGTTGAACAAAATCAAAACCTCGGTTATTGATATAGTATGCCTGATAGAGTGAAAGGAAAGAGTGAGAGCCAGGCTAACCTCTAATTTGTCCTCATGATTTTTTTTTCTTATATCTACTTTGCTTTCGTCTTTACTGAAGCTTGCATGAAAACGCAGCCCATTCCTGATTATCTTTCCTAAGCTTCCATCTAGCTTTTCCGTAAATGTTCTTTTTCTTAGCCTCTGGCCAAGATTTAGATCAAGATTTGAATTGAGACTTTGAGTAGTAAGAGAAACTTATCAACTAAAACGCTAGTTAATCATCTTAATAAAAATAATTTACTGACCTTGCCTGGACTGACTGAGTTTCCTCCTCTCCTGCTCCTGCCTCTCTTGTTTCTCACGCTTTTCCTCTAACTTCTTTACTTTCTTCTCCTGTGCCTCCCTTTCCTCATCTTTTTGTTGCAGTTCTGTTGAATTTATAAATGGCATATAAAAGACATAACTTCCTTTTCAAGGAAAAAAAAAGGTAGAATACTATGACTGTTTTAATTTTAAGCCACTTTAAAATCCACATAGATTCTAGCATAAAGAATTTGCATTTTTTTTTAAAAATGATGAATTGCCCAACTCCTCAATTAAGTAAACATCTTGCATCAAGTTCTAATTAGGTTGCAAAAAATTGGCTGTAAAATGGAATGTGGTAAAACTTTTTTTTTTATTATTATTAAAATTTCAATAATTAACTACAATAATACTTTTAAGAAGAATTTTCTTTAATGCTAATGCATTTTATTTTGAAAAATGTATAAATGCACTTTTTAAATTTCCTCTAAATATCTAAACCAAATATTTGTCAGGAGTATTGATAGATTACACACAAAAAAAATCAAGTCACATGATTTACTTTTAGAGCACATAATACTATGCTTTAGATTAAAAATAAAAAAAACAAAAACAAAAGGATAATACATGCTAAATGAATACCATGGTTTAGATAATTGAGCAGGGTAAAACTTCTGAGGGAATTTTCTATCTGGGTTGAATTGACACATAAGCTATACAATTATTATATAATTTCAAATTGAGTTCTGATATGTATGATCTCTGATTGAATAGTGAAAAAAATGTTTTTCTCTATTTACCTACAAGCTTTGATTTATTTTTTTCCAACTTTGATATCCAAATAATTAATTCCTATTTTAGAAGTTTCATAATTTGAGCTTAATTCTACATGAAAAAATGACTGGTATTGATCTCGATCAATTCCATTAAGATAATGTGAACAAAGGACATTATATATTGGATCCAATTTGACAATAGTTTCATTTTCTGGGAAGGGGGATAGGGATTGGGTAGTAGTTTTTCACATATTAATTACTAAACTTTCAATTCAGAAAAAAAAAAGTTGCAGACAAGAAGGAAAAAGCCATCAATTAAGTGCTTTTAAGAAATTTTTAACGTAATTTCTGAAATTGTAAACTTTTTGAGTAAAAAATAAGCATCATTATTTTATCTGGTAAGAACTCAATCTCAAATCATGTATTTATAAAGATGTTTGTTGTTTTGTTTTTTTTTGTGTGTGTGTTTTGTTTTTGCTTTGCTTTCATGGTAACTTTTAAAATTTGCTCGTTTTTGACATACGATCAACTTACTTTTTCAGCAGCTTGCATTCTCAGTTTCTTCCCATGTTATAACTTAATTGTTTCTTATTCCTTGCCAAAAATCACTATAGGTGTATTGAGCAGAAGAAAATTTTGATTGTTTTTTTTTTTTGTTTTTTTTTTAATCATTTAATTTGGACCGAAAGTATAAGCTGATTTTATTATGAAAAATGGATAAGGAGTAATGATCTAAAAAGAAACTTTTTCTGATTCCCTCAGTGCCCAGAAGTTAAAATTGTATTTTTCCTTAGTCTTGAACTAGTACAATGAGACATTACCCCTGACCTAAGTGCAAACAAAGGAAAAATGTAAAATACATGGGCATCATCAGAAAATGTATTTAACCTTTGATTTTCTTCTTTTTTTTTTCTTTTTTTGTTGAATTTTCAAGCAGAATATTCTTTTTGTTTTTAATTCAGAATATATTTTAAAACTTTTAATGGATCTCAAAAAATGCAATGTAAAAAGGGTTCTTCATTTCCAAAGTGCACATGTAATATCTACAAAATGTTTGATTATGCAACAAAATGAGGGTCTGGAAATTAACATAAATTTGTTTTTAATTTTTTTCCCCTAAGCATTACCATTAAGAGGAGAGCTGTATTTTAGGTGAGTTAGAGATTTTACAAACTAAGAAGGGATTTATGACAATGATGAGCAAAACTTATTACTAGCTCACACCTTGTCTTGGAAAAGAATGTCAATATGCAAAAAAACTACTCATAACTTAAAAAATTAAATTTACACATCTTCTAAAAATCAAAATGACACATTTACGAGGGCATATTGATAAGTTTTGCCTCCAAGTCCATAACTTTGGAAATAATGAAGACAAACAAATGATACTTACACCAAATGAAAGGTCATTTTATTTAGCACCAGATGACATATCATTTTTCAACATAATCACCGTCCCGTTCGATACAGAGCCGCCACCGACGGACGACCTGTTGGATGCCGTCAGCGAAGAAGTCAGCAGTCTTGTCTCTGCACCAAGAAAGAACAGCATTCTTCACATCTTCGTCTGTCTCGTAACGGTTGCCCTTGAGGTAATCCTTGAGTTTTGGAAAAAGGAAGAAATCGCTCGGAGCAAGATCTGGGCTATAAGGCGGGTGCAGTAATGTCCGGAGGCCTAAACGATCTAAAGCCGTGCGAGTTTCCAAACTTGTGTGAGGGCGGCGTTGTCGTGATGGATGATGGATCGTGCTTCTCACGATCTTTTGGGACAGTTGTGGGTGTGGTTCAAACAGAACTTTTGTAACAAGGCAATTTGTTGAATTATACTAAATATGTGAACACACTGGAGAAGCTGAAAGCGTGGTTGCGAGGGGTAAGGAGTGAGAATGTTTCCATCATCCATCACGACAACGCTCACCCTCACACAAGTTTGGAAATTCGCACGGCTTTAGATCGTTTAGGCCTCCGGACATTACCGTACCCGCCTTATAGCCCAGATCTTGCTCCGAGCGATTTCTTCCTTTTTCCAAAACTCAAGGATTACCTCAAGGGCAACCGTTACGAGACAGACGAAGATGTGAAGAATGCTGTTCTTTCTTGGTGCAGAGACAAGACTGCTGACTTCTTCGCTGACGGCATCCAACAGGTCGTCCGTCAGTGGCGGCTCTGTATCGAACGGGACGGTGATTATGTTGAAAAATGATATGTCATCTGGTGCTAAATAAAATGACCTTTCATTTGGTGTAAGTATCATTTGTTTGTCTTCATTATTTCCAAAGTTATGGACTTGGAGGCAAAACTTATCAATATGCCCTCGTATTTATCAACACAGTTCCAGAAAGTCATTCAAAGCACATGAAGAGCAAGTAATGTCCACCCAAAAAAAAATAAAAACCAGCAATCGTTTACACCTTAAAGACAGTGCAAATAAGAATTCAATAGGATCAGGAATGTTGAATATAACAATTCAAGTTAGGTCTTTGTATGAGGAAAAAAGCAGGATATGATTATGTGGGCGTTTGCTACATTTCAGGTTTGTCTTTTCGTATGTTCATTTTTTCTTTCTGTCTCACTGGTATCATCCTTTAATTTTAAGTTCCCATAGGCTGTATCAAATTTATTCATTTGAGAATCTGATCTCTGCCACAATGATGAAGTGCTAGCTGATTTCATTATTGCTTTAGGTTCTTGCGATTTCCTTGCTTTTTCTGCGGCAACCAAAGAAAGCAAGAAGAAGAAAAAAAGTGAGACTGGAGATGAAAATGAAATTGAATCAATGAAGGTAGTAAATTTGTATTGTGTAGTAAACACTAATAAATTTTTAAAATAAAGAGATATAAAGAACTGAAGGGGAACCATAGATTTGACATCATTGCCTCAAAAACAAAAATAAGATTAAAAAAAAAAGATAAAAATATCACATACATATTTTAGATTTACAGCTTTTCAATGGTCTCTACAAATAGTTTAACGGCTCATTGAATCAGCAGTAAACAAACATGGACAATTCCAAATCACGTTTAGCCTGAGGCTAATTTGAACCCTAGATACTTTTTTTCTTCTTTATATTTACTCTTTCACTTAGATTTTATTAAGCAAAGTCACAGCATTGATTCCATTCACTTACAGCTGTTAAAAAGATAGATAATTAGCATAGCCGTTGTTTTTTTTTAATCCAATAGTTTGTATCTTTGCCTACATCCACAAGAAAATAAGCTTTATAAATCTACAAGAGAACATAAAGGCAAAATCTCATGACCCTTTAAAGTCAACGAGGCTGATTGTTAGGGCAAGACTTTGGCTTGTATAGGTGACATAAATCTTTTATTCAATTATTTCTCAAATGATGACAGGAAAACTTATACCCATAAAATTAACTCTTTAAGTGCTATTTTATTTTCATCCTGTAAGTCTATCAGTGACAATACCAATATTTCATGATTTGCTTTACTAGTACAATTAGTGATAGAGGTCAGTCTGTTGATCGAAAAATCGAAAAAAAAAAACCACAGGATGCAATAAATTTGATCTCAATCATTTACTTCAAAGATAAAGAGGAAAAGCTATCTCTTAACTTTAATTCTACATTAGAAATGATTTATGAGTAAATGGAAGAAAAACAGTATCTCATTAAGTTTATATGATGACAAAGAATTGAAGTTTTAAAACCATGATACCAGTACAGGAACCTCAGCCTTGTTGCATAGTGCCCTACTTTCAACACACCTCCATTTCAGAGTTCCAAACTTTTTAGGCATATTAACCAGTTGAATCGCTCATCAACATCTTGGCTAGTGAGATTTACACACACCTCTTTATGGCAGAATATTTAAAAATGATTCGTTCTACAAGTCAAAACATACATGATCTGCCCCAAAGCCTAAATGTATAATCACTGATGCACAACACAAGGATTTCATGAAATCATGTCATAATGTTATGGATTCAAAGAAAATCCCTCTACCAGATAAGCAGACTTGGCCATACCTGAAATTTAAAAAAAGAATTTTTATGTTTTGTAATTAATACACAGTAAATTACCAGCAATCTGCCTCTGTTGCTCTGTAGTGAGAACACCCTCCATACGACGAAGGTCCATCATCATGAGACGTTGAGACTCCAGAAATTGATCATTGGCCATCTGCCAAGTCTGTTTGAGAGCTTCATGAGATTGCTTTTCTTCTTCCAACAAACGACAAACTGAGAAAAAGAATAAGTAAGGATATCTGAAATGAGACTTAGCAAAATTTTACACTCCTTTCTTACATGGGACCTGCTCTTAGCTGTTGGTCTGCTCTCTGCATTTCAAACCAGCTTGTGTTTCATGTCCAATTGAAGTCATCACAGATGTGAAGAGGGTTGACTCCATTGAAATAGACATTTCTATTCCCACAATGTTCGAGACATATTCTGAAAATATTTTATATAATGAAACCTCCCTTTTTTCTCCAAAGGCAAAAGGTAGTTATTCAAAATAGAATTACAGTCAGAAATTACTTAAATTTCAATTCTTTTTCCATGTCTTTTATCTTATATCTTCACCCAACTTGCATTCAGTGCTCAACAAACTTGATCACAGTTGAACAATGCACTAGGTCTTTCAGTCTGATCTTTTTGAAACGTGTAGCATACTTCACCAGTGTTTCCCAAGCTTTCAAATCATATTGGGTATCTCCAAGATAAAAAAAAAAAAAAGTAACTCCATAGTTCCTCTTTATTCAACATAAAAGATTTGATTGAGTTTGTTTTTTTTTCTAACTGTGTGTTAAAAAATTTAGGCTTCTTTTAGTTTGAAGTTTATTGCTTACCCAAAAACTCTCAGAAAGATACAGACAGAAGTGCAAAAAACACAAGAAACAGAAATACATCTACATGTATTAAGACACACAGACAGATGTAAGAGTTTTTCCCATTATTTTGAGAAAGAGAGAAGTGAAAAGAAGACAAACAGGTCTATTTAAATTCCGACATTTATATCCTTCTCACAAATATGAGCAGTAGATCATAGATTGAAAAGACTTTTAGGAAGTGTATATTTTCTTGTAGCCCACCATATTCCAGAAGTTCAGGAAAGCTATGACAATCCCAAATTACAAACTAAAAGTCAGCATCACAGACATCTAGACCTATATTTAGATTTAACTTGATTCAAAAATCTATTTTCATTTGCTGCCTGGAAATGTTAAGATTCAAAAACTTTCATATATCGTCCAGTTCTAGATAAGATCTGACAAGGACTAGAACCGATCAAGCTGGAATCAAAAGACTTACGTTTGGGCTATCTTCTTTCCCCCAAAATTGAATTCTTTGGACTTTTCCATAAAAACTCATCCTACCTACTAAGTTACTTAAAAATGTAATTAATTTTTATAAATTTATTGAACAAACTAATCTACCAATTAGTTGGTGTGAAAGTTGGAACAAAAAAAAAATTAGGTTTAGACAAATTAGCTGAAAGCTAAAGACTGTTTACGAGATTTTATCATATGCACATCCATGATAACCCTTTTGAAATTGATCTTCGATTTGTACTGTCTCATGATCACTCATAAATAGAATATGTAAACTTCAAGCAACCTTTTTTGGCCATGTTAAGAGAAGAGAGAAACTAGAACGTCTTGTGACAACTGGAATGATTGATGGAAAATGCATCAGGGAAAAACAGCATAACAAGATGTTGGATGGACTAACAAAGTGGAGCTCAAAGTATGAAGAGTGACAGAAACACTGAAAAAGTTGAGGGATAGAGATGGGTGGAAGGTCATGATTGCCAAAGCTAAAGAATACAGCACATGATAGATTTGAGCCCCTATCTAGATCTCAGTCTAGATTTGCAGTAAATATTTATATGTGGCTTTAGCCTTAAAGTTGCATTATTACTATCCAATGGGCATACCCTGCCCAGACTTTCACTAGGTGCTTTTATTTCAAATCAGACAGGAAGGCCCACACAGTTTGTGGCATGATGCTAATATGATCTCAGTTCTGTGTATGTCGGCCTATTCACTATCTTGTTCACCATAGAGTCTTTCAAATTTCTTTTTTTTTATTCTTTTGATAATCACCATAGAGGATTAAAGAAGACATTCACATAAGGAATGGGTGAAGCTGAAAAAAGCCATGAGACAAATAAATCTGTCTCAAAAATTTTATTGCAAAACATGACAATATGCTGCATTATAGCATTGTAATATACACTCTTCAACAATAAAACAGTTAAACTGAAAACTTTTAAATAATTGCCCAGTTAAAAAAAAATTTGATATGTATTCCAAATTCATTTCTTTCTTTACAATTTTCCCAAATTAATCAAAAACAAGATGAAACCAAAAAGATGATTGCATTTCCTAGAATTTTGTTTGAAGAGTGTTCCACTGTACATAATAATTATTTTGGCCAAAAGCGCTGTGCCAAATCCCTTAATTGATAAACACTTAAATTTGAGCATCTGATTTTATTCTATCAAGCTGACAAATAAACATTTTCATTATTAGTGAAAATCATTGTCTCAGTACAAGGAAAGAGCCCATCAACATTACAAGAGGTAATTGGTTGCTACTTTAGCTATGACTTTAACTTGTGATGTAGAAACCCAAGGTTCATATCTTTCTTATTATGAGGAAAAAAAGTGTGTTTCTTAATCAAGACACAAAGGCAAAACTGAGCGAGATAGTAATATAGTCTTTTGAATTTTATTGTTGATGCAGACTGCTGTAAAAATATTGAAAATGCACTCCCACCTTCCTGAAGCTCTTCACTGACTTTATCAGCATCCTCCTGCACAACTCCTTTTTGAGTACTAAGCACTGCAACATACATCTCTAGGTCTGTCCTTGCAGCTTTTTCCGCTTTCAAATACAAAAAAAGTTTCTCAACCTAACATAAGAGAAGATAAAAAATTTTTATTAGCTATTAAGACACAGGCAGAAAATCATAGAAATAAGTGTTATAGTTTTGCTACCAATCTAAATAATTTTTAAGGAAAATTTTGTTTATGAAGATGAAAGTTTTCTGCTTCTTAAGAACATGTTCACAGACTTAGCATATTGTATGTAAATCAGTGATATTTTCAGGTGATAAATAAAATTTATAATCCACAAAGAAAACACCACCTTTAGTAAATGTTTCTGAGTCCAAGTTAATAATTGTAAAAGTTGATTCCTATAACACTAATGAAAAAAATTTAAGTTTTGAACAGTTACTTTCTCATTCAGATCAGTGATGGAATCTAAGTCTGGTAATGAAGGAGATGCTCTGCCATGTTCAGCTTCCTGGCCTTTGCAGTCATTCTTCATGTAATTGGCCAACTTGTTTTCAGAAGATACCAGCTTGCTTTGCACTGTTTCTAGTTGTCCCTTGAGAGACTTTATCTCTGTCTCTAATGGTACCACCACCGATTTAAGAATCTGGGCATCTTCCTGAGCCTGTAAGTCAAGAAAAAAAAACAAGACTAAAAGCCAATAAATTCGTCTTCCTCTATATTCAGATGCGGAGGATTATAGTATTAATGTTCTAAGACTGTTTCTCTAGAGACAGATTAGTTATGGATAATTTATGTAACTATTAAATCAATCAATCAGGTGCCCTGCTCTTTAGCAAGGGCCGTCATGACCTCTACGCATCTTGATCCCTCATTGCTTTTTTCATTCTCTTAAATCTACCATATTTCAACAATAAATATCAGAACAACCCATTCAACAATGTGTAAATAATACTTTGAAATTAAAATAAAATTACAACAACCACACAGACATAAAACCCCAATATTGATCATCAACAAACCTTCCGCATGCTCTCCTCCAGATTCTCATGCTCTGAACTCAGGTTTGCAGAAGCCCCAACTCGTTTTATTGACTTTGCGACTGTTGACAAGAAACCCTCTCTGATATGAAATGTAGTAAATAAAGAAAGAAGAAAGCATAATGTTTAAAAGAGAAACAGTATAAGCATCAAATCTAGTACGACTTAGTGTAATTATGTTTGTTTCAATACTTGTGGATGTCTTTAGCAGATAATTTTCAACGTGATTTTTAACAAGCAGCCACAAAACCTAACAAAAGACCTGTATACCTGATTATTTTTCAAAGAAAATAGCATTATGCTAACATCCTGCATAGTTATTGTGGGGATCAACAAGAGAGAGAAGATCCAGAATCTAGATCTAGACTAGACTAGCTCTGAGTCAAGAGAGATGTAAAGCAGGAGCTGTTCACTTCATGCTGGCAGAATCACAATTTCAGTCCTGCGAAAGATTAAAAATAAAATATGAGCATCTGCAAGTTTTGTTGCTTGACCTTTTCTTTTCTGCTACTATTGCTAGGGTTAAGATAACATAAGATCATTACATATGCCTTGGTACAACCTATTTACTCACACTCCTTATATTATCAGCTACACGATCTGAACCAAATTGGTTGTCCTCACTTGTATGTATCCCTATGTAACTAGGCTATAATTCCATGTTTAGTTTTCTCCATGGGTCAAAGGACAAATATATTTTTCCTAAATATTTGATTTCATTTACAAAACAGTTGAGTTAACTGGGTCAAACCATTTTTTTTTAAATCCTAAAAATAAAAAAAAATTCTTCTATCTTTCATAATAGATAACAAATTCGTTTTTATCCGAGTTGGTTTAGGAAAGACAAAATTTGGGCCCACTACTGTTGAAGTGGCCAGTATATTTAGTCTGTATCAGAAGATAAAGATGAAAAAGATGATGGACATGGAGATGACTCATCAAGGGTCATTAATTCTAACTTTTTTTTATGTTAGCTTTAACTCACTCAGCACTGCGGCCTATCATTATAAATGCTCTGAGCCACTGGCTATTTTTATTTATTTTAAAAGATCATATTTCAAAAACTTATCAATGCAAAAACCTAAACTTTTCTGTGTAGGTAGATTCCTATCTATTCAGCACTGCACACAAGGCTAATTAAAAAATAAAACAAAAAAAAAACTGAAAACAGTTTTTAATTGTGGAGGTGAAAACTAAGATCTGGAAAAATCAGAATATTTCCTAAATATTCAGAAAATCGGAAACATACAAATTTCCATAAAAAAAAATCGGAATGATTCCGATTAAATTGGTACGAATGGCAGGTCTGCAACCGGCAATTATGAATGAACTTTCCCTCTTTGCCTATGTCTAAATGGGAATAGGCAGCACCGCCTTGGACAAATTAAACAACTATCCTAGCAAAGTATAGTATTTTAAAACTTTTAAAATCCAATAAAGAAAATTTTTATAGAAAAAAAAAGGAATCTTTACTCTTCACTTTAATCCGCAAATAAAGTATTAAAAAATATATATGAGGAAATCTGAAAGACTTATTTTTTCAACAACAAGAAAAAATGTTTATTTCCATTGTCCTCACCTTTCCTGGCTGAGTTTAGTGCGTAACTCCTGAATTTCTTCCTCATAATTCTCATTAAGGGAGACCAATTTGTTACGCTCTGACTCATACTGAGCTGCTGTATTGTCTGAGGCTGTCTCTGCTGCTTCTGGTGATATGAAACGATTTGAAAGCTAGAACAAACCAATATAAAACAGAGCTTACAGTAGAAATGCAAAGAATATACCAAGCTACTATAAACTGCAGGAAAGATTAAAGATGTCTAACGTGAACTTGAAAGAATGACTTTCAAAATTTCAAAAGTCTCATTGTCAGAATACTCCTCGTTTCCATAACCGTCAAAGAGGAGCCAAGACTATTGCATTTAAATGGGGATTATAATACAATGATTATTGTTGCAATTTCCTCACCTTATTCCCTGCCTGGTTTATTGCCCTTAAAAGCTATGTACTCTAATTGCTTTTTCCATGAGAAATAATAAAATATAAGTATTATAATTAAGGCTTGAAGCGTAATGATACTTGACAGTTCCAAGTGTAGCTGCCAAAACCTTTAACAACAAACTTCTACTGCTCAAAACATCAGAATTTATGAAATAACTAAATATTTGGTCTAGAGGGAAAAAAAATTGTTAATGTAAATTTTATTAAAATCTACTGTTTCAAACATTATCTTACTTTACTTGAATGGATGTTTTAAATTTACAACTAACAACTCCTTCTTAGGCCCACTTTAAGTCTTTTGAACCATTAAACCTAAAGAAATTGATCTTTTTTCAAAACCTAGTTTTACTGTTCATCTATTTATGAATAATGCATTGGAATAACTTGCCAATTTAGAACACGAATTACAAGGTACCTAAATCAAGGCACAAGTTTCCTTTGTGTCAGGTAGAGGAAAGTAAAATGACCTCTCGTGAACCCCCCATCTATTAAGCTAAGGCACTCAGAGCCTCTCACTAACAGACAACAAAGAGACTTTCTTATGACTTTTAACATCAGGAGGGTGAGAAAAAAAAATGCATTGTTCTCTATGTCAAGACCTTTTTGTGAGTGAGAAAAAGGGCATCTCACTTATTTATAGACGGAATATAAAATTTGACTATGATGAACTTAGCCAGATGCAATTTTGAGTAATGAGCATTAAAACTGATAAACTTGATTTATATAAAGATGAAAAAGATATATCTACCTTTCAAGATGAAATCGTAAAAGCTTGGGGAATTATAAAAATTTTCTAGATGAAAAAAAAGTGCACCTTTCAGAAGTTGTTGCAAGCTGGCTACTTCCTGTTGATAGTTTGCTGCTACACTCCGAATTTCCTCCTGTTTATTGGCCTCAGAGACAGCTGCAGCTGTTCTCACTCCTTCCAATTCAGACAGAACTTTATCCATGTCTTTTTGTAACTTTGTCAACTGTACTTCAAGGTCTTGAGCCCTCGATTCAGATGCCTGGCATTTCTCACGTTCTTTTTTCAATTCCTCTAGGAAATCCAAATATAAAAAAAAAATTGCCAAAATTTTAATGTGGTTACAAATGCATTTCCAAAAGATTTGTGCAAAAAAGGAATGATTTGATGACTATAGCAATACAGACTAATGGTTTGAATGCTGCAGTACAGAGAATAAAAATAAATGGAAAAAAAATGATTACTCGGAGAACACAGATCTCTGTATATTCTGGTGAGGGCTTAAGATTCTTACAATTTTAGTCTTCAAAAAAAAAAATTAACTTACCAGGAAAATAAAAAAAATAAAAAAATATGCATTATATACCTTCTTTTTGCAAAAAAAGCTCCCTGAATTTTGCACGCTTTATACCAAAATCTTTTTCCAACTCAGCTTTCTGCTGCTTTAACAAGTTCAGCTGGCTGTCAAGATCATCACCTGTAGTTCATAAAATTGCAAGACCTTCGATAAATGGAATTTTGCTGCCATGCTTAATGTTGCCTTCTTTCATTCATATGTGAAGAGATATAAACTCAAACTGATCTCTATACTGGTCTGAGGCAAAGTGAGAAAAATTAACATGACTGACTCAGCCAGCATTTTCTATATGAAATATTACATTGTTTGCTTCCCAAGCAAAAGTTTTGAAGATTAATTTTTTTTTCATAAGCTTGAGCTTATGCCATTGTTTTACTTGGCTTCATGGTTAAGACAGTTCTAGCATGGTCAAATCTTTTATGTGCATATAATTTATAAGTCTAAGCTAATGACATTAGATCTAGCAACTAATGTATTCTACTCATAAGAGCTGCACCAAAGAACATGTCCATGATATTGTAGACAACAGGGATGAGAACTGGACACAAAATTTTTTACTGAATTTTTTTTTAAATCGGTCAATGCGAGCAGTGTAGGCAGGAGCATTCTCTCTTCCCTGCAATGCTTCCGCCCAAACTAAATTAAAACAAAATATGATTGTATACTGAACCATGATTGTGCATAATTTTCTTCTTCCTATTTTAGCTCTTTTTTTTTATTTGCTCAGTCCAAGAGATTGAATGACCTGTTGTAGCCAATCTAAAGCTGTGTTTCCCAAATTTTACTGCTTTCTGTATTTTACTGGCTCAACCGAAGCACTATAAAGGTTTACTCATTAGGGCATACATGAAAGGCCTATACTATGGTTTACATATTTAGCACTGCTCTTCTTATAAATCTTTTTCTTTTCTTTCAAAAAGACATGAATAAGATAAATATTGATTAGGTCCACAACTTCTCACTAGGCTCCACTTGTTCTGTCAAAAGGAAAATAGCAATCTTACATTTAGATCTAGAATTTATAATTATGTGAGATAAATTTGCTCTAGAATGAAATGCATGACATGACATTATAAGTCTTCTAGTCTCATGTCATGGTCAATTTTGATATCTATCTAATCTATACAGGATTTTCCAATTTTAATCTCAATTATCGACTAGATTAGATAACGTATCTTGACCCCCCCAAAAAAATTGTTTTATTGTATTAACTATAATTATCACAGAAAGAGATAAGAATTACTAGTTTCTTCCTAAAATACTGATACCAGCATTTTTTATTATGGGTGGTTAAGCTCCTTTTTTTTAAACAGAGCTAAACATTCAAAAAGATACATATTATAAATATGCAAAATATAACGAGAGAAGCTTCTGCAGCCTAGTGGAAAACAGGTGTGAGTGGAAAATTTTTATCATTTATGTAAAGATATAAATCTATATGCGAACTTTGTTCATCACTGTCCGCTGATAATATATGCCTCCCATTAAAAACCGGATCAGTCTCAAGTAAATGTTGCAAGTCAGATGCTTCACCTACGTCCTCTCTAGCAAAAATTAACGATCCAATCTTTCCCTGTGCAGCATTTTAAAATCTACATCTTAAGAAGTCTGTATCAAACAGTATCCTATCCAATTTATGAGGTTGGGGCAGCAAACAAATTTTGCGAAGTGATCTGAAGGGAAGGTAAATTTTCTTACACTAGAGAGAGGAAAGAAAAAAAATAGCAAATTACTAAATTATCAAAATAAAATCGAAATGATTATTTTCTCAAGCACTTCGAAAAATAAGTCCGATACTTAATTCTCTAAACACATACACACGCTCATTTAGTACATAATTATTCATTGAGAGCAAATGTCTCTGTGATGCAATCAGTTAGCATGTGCAGCTGTTAAACGAAAGGTTGGTGATTTGAGCTCACCCAAGAACGATACTTTTATTTGCCCTCATAAGATTTATTTTTAAATGGCCTAAATAATCTATAATTTCATCTTCAACAGCTTTACTTAGTCTTATTCCTTCCTATCTCAAACCAATTTACTTAATATTCACCTTTCTTTTTGTCTTTTAAAATGGAATAGTGGGTTTTGAACCACCATCCTTTTTGTAAAGAAGGCTCTCATGTCATGCTGTTGCACATTTTGAAGATTACATTTCTTCAATGTAGTTGTCTTCTTCACCTTTTCATTTGAACGGGCAATCATGCTTGAATTTTATTACAAGAACAGAAGGTGAGATAGGGTGTTTGTGTGTGTGAAAGGGAGATAGACAGACAAGCAGACAGGCAGTGACAAATAATTAGCCAGGAGAGTGTAAGACAAGGAATAATCTAGCCCATGGTACGTATCATTGCAAATTACTGACAAATGCTTTTTTAAAGGAGATGCTTATGTTTCTATGTGTTCGGGAAAATAAGGACTGACATTATTTTCCTGAGTGTTCGGAAAAATAAGGTCAGCCTGCAGTCAGCAAACTTAAAGCAGTATACAAAGTTAGGAAGATAGGCAGGAGAAAGACAGACAAGTTCAGTGGGCAACAAATACGCCTTACAAGGGTAGTTTAGTAGTCTGACTCTAAATTAAATTATATTAGGTAGCATTAAGACTGCTATTTTATAAACATTCTCATTTATGATGTCATTGTGAGGGTTGGTGTTTTAGTTCTTCCCTATAAACTAAAGTCAGAGGCAGACCAGGGAGCTTTATTCTCGCCCATTGGATCACTTTTTAAATTTCCCTATTTTTTTTTGTTCATTGTAAGATCATAAGAAATATTAATAGTAAAAAAACTTTCGCTAATTATCTTAAATAGTCATGGTGAAAGTGTGAAGCTAAATCCCTCCCCTCTAGTAAGTAGTATTCTTTGATTTTCATTTTTGTGTCTATTCTTCTGTCTTTATCCTTTCATGTGACACATTCTCTTTAATGAATGTCACATTTAAAACAAAAGATACAAATCATTTCACAAGATATAATTAAAAAGTGGCTTGGTTTTTAAAAAACATTTTTCTCAGTATTGACTTACCTTTTTTTACCTTATTGATATGAATTAGATTTAGTAATATTTAGGCTCTCAAAATCACATACTGTGCCACAGATTGGAGTTCATGACATTATAAATAGCCTAGATGAATCTACAATATATGTTCATCTAAAATTGGCTTCATCAAAGCAAATATAAGAGCATGCAAGAAAAGCTTCTAGATCTAGGCCTTTATCTTTGAAACAATCATGCCAAACAAAGTAGATTTATCTAAAACTTTTATAATCATTTATATATTTGAAGGCTTTCCTCGCAGACTCCTCATTATATCACCCAACCCACATCTTTGAAACTTTGCAGGCGCCTAGCGCATTCATATGACTTGGTTCTAAATGATAAAAAATTGGATCTCCCCAAAATGCTTTGTTTTGTCAACATAGGCTAACTTACGATCACCAATTTCGTGCAACATTTTTTCATTCTTTATCAACGGAAGTCTTTCTCAATTGACTTGAGGTGTAGATCTTGGTCTGAATCTCTGCTTGGCTAAGATTATAACTTGTAAGAATTCCCGCAAGGCAATGCACTTTTATGCACTTAATGGGAAAATCCAGAGCTTTCTAATGAGCTAAAAAACAGATTGGGAAAGAAGAGAATATTAAGTCCAATTTCATTATCCAAAAGGAATTAAGTTGTATATCTAAATTTGTGTTTAGAAATAGAATTGGAATTATAGGGATATAGGGGCCTAGATCTAGATTCTAGAAAAGATGGACGGGTGGGGGCATATATATCATGTAAGTAAAAGGAGAGATTTCAAGACCATTTATAGGCCTCTTCACACACGCACCCCAGCCTCGGCGAATTGGCACCAGGGTCGCGTTTGGAGAAAGGGGTTTTCAGCTTGTGAGCAATATCTGTGATGATAATTAATTGGTATTTAATCAATAAATAGATCTAATTGGTTGTGATTCGTGTCTTTTCTAAGTAAAGGGATCCATTTTGAGGGGAAAAACTTAGGAGCATGGATAAAGGCACTATTGGTATTTAATCAATAAATAGATCTAATTGGTAGTGATTCGTGTCTTTTCTAAGTAAAGGGATCCATTTTGAGGGGAAAAACTTAGGAGCATGGATAAAGGCACTATTCTAATTTAGCTAGATTTAGATTCAATCTGCATTAGATCTAGATCTAGGATTAGACTTTTCCGACTTTTTTAGAGATTTCTAGGCTAGAGTATACACCTCGTACTGGTCTTATCTGACTGACCTGGTGGAGGTGCAGTATCCTCCATAGAGCCTTCTGAAGCCATCTTTACAAAGAAAAACTTGCCAGAAACTATATCTCATTTAATATTACCAGTACAGCATGATAGAGGTGGGCAGAGCTGGATATGAGCCGTTAAGATAAGTAATTTGCACCGTTTGAGCCGCTGTAAGTCAAGGTAAGTTTATATTTTGATCTAACTGATAAGCCTATTATTCTAGAACCAAAATAATCAGATAAGATTCGCCATCTATTTCCGGAAAAGATAAGGGAAACTACTAAGGAAATCCACTTTTGAAGACTCTCTCCCTTCAGTGGGTTTCCGCAAGACAGTCCGTGTCACCTGTGTTACCAATACCGTATCGTCTCCGTACACCGTTCATAGGAAACTAAGGGGACGCTTAAGTTCTGGCAGAACTTTATCAATAAAGGAATATATATATATATATATATATATATAGATAGATAGATAGATATATAGATATATTTATAATTATGTACCCAGATGCTGGCAAGTCGAGGACAAAAAGAGTTAAAAAACAAGAAGAAGAAGAAGAAGAAGAAGAAGAAGAAGAACAACAACAACAACAACAACAACAACAACAACAACAACAACAACAACAACAACAACAACAACAACAACAACAACAACAACAACAACAACAAGGACAAGGACAAGAAGAACAAGAAGTAGAACAAGAAGAACAAGAACAAGAAGAACAACAACAAGAACAAGAACAAAATCGCGGAGGAGGAGTAAGAGGAAGGGGGTGTGGTGGTGGAAAGGAAGAATGTGTACATATTTCCACTATTACTCCGTTGTATAATGGCCACTATTGTTGTTGCAAGACAGTTGTAACGCATTTACTTTAAAAAGATATAAAAAAATCACTAAACCTTACTGTCTCCATACATTTGAAGTGAGTTACGCATAATTTATGTTCTCCTACTGTTTATGTTGTTCTTGTTTGTTTTTCTCCCATCACCCATAACCAATGACCACATTTAAATTGCATGTAATTGTGATTAATCAATATAAATCAATTTCATAAACAGGTAACAATTCAGTTAACTTACCCAAGAATTCGGATTATGGAGCAAATGCTAGAGCACAAATAAGCGTGATGCATATCACTCGAAGCAAATCGTCTGTTATTAGTCCGACGATGAACCACGAACCATCCTTTCATTCCTTGTGCCTAAAATTGCATCTTTCTGTGTTTTAAAATTCAAGGGTAGCTTTAGCTAAGTAACGGAGTATAGTAACCACTCCATAGTGCTCTTACGATGGTTCATGTGTTTTAAATGGTTCACGCTGAAAGGGGCGTGCTCTGGAAATCACACTGTTCTAACGGTGTCGACACACAGCCATCCTGTTATCTTGATGTGTGCACTGATATGCTTAGTAGGATACATCAAAGCGTGTTAACATCGAGGACGAAACAGATATCTGAACGTATTTCAAATGTATTATCGCATCTAGTGATTTAACTATCATCAGTTAGTCTAACACTGCTTGAAATATATGAGGTATACGAGAATTTGCTTTGTAATCATCATTAAATACAGTTTGTTGATAGGAGCAAGAGAAATAACCTTATTTAAGTGAGTTTAAAATAGAAAGTTATCTCAAGCTTGAGGGTTTGAAAATAGTTGTTATCAATAAATCCTTGAGAGAGAGAGAGAGAGAGAGAGAGAGAGAGAGAGAGAGAGAGAGAGAGAGAGAGAGAGAGAGAGAGAGAGAGAGAGAGTAAAACATCACTCCACTTCTTACCAATTGTAGTCATTCGGTTTACGGAAGTGTGGTTCCAAATTAATTGACGATTCTTTCTTCTCTATGCTCTATTAACTATTATCCATTGTGCTCTTTGTATCAATTTGCCATAATGGCTTTGAAATGAAGGAGCATATTATCCACACCTTGTCCCCATGACGAGGTACAAGCATAGCTGGGTTGTAAATATTTCGTTATCCTGTAAATGTGTGGCCTTAAGCTATGTTGTATGTGTTACTTTGATCATACTCGTGTTTATTATCCATTGAAAAAGCTTTCCTGAACCTTCTTGACCCCCGCAGGAGTGTAAGCTTTTTTAGCTTGTTCATTTGGAATTATTGAATAGAAACGGCACTGTCTTCACTACATGAGAGAATTGATGAATGAAAAGAGACTTGTAATCTTCAATAAAATCCTAAAACTCTATTAGTTTATTATCCTGTTCTCTGAATTGTTCTGATTTTGTGGAATCTCATTTTTTTTTTTTAATTAAACAGTTAAAAGCTAACTTCGGACTGATGAATCCTCAGGTTTTTGGTTTGTTGGTTGTTGTTTTTTTCCTTTAATTTTTTCCCTTTTTTTTGCCAAGGGAAGTTACTCTTATAATAAAGCTTACCATAGTCATATTCCTTCATGACAAGATTGGTATTACAGTTTACATTCTGAAGGTCTACGCGATAACGTTAATTTATTATGTAGTCCTATATATCTTTAATCTGTCTTCTCTCTAATTCTAGATGCAATATAAATTCCCCTCTTGATCTAGACATAACATCCAATGTATGTTGTCGATTGATTTACAAGACTGCAGGTAATTTTATACTTTTCGTTTTGTTGCCTTAAATATTTAAAAGTCGATTGTGATTGACAGATAAAGCCAAGGTCTAAAAAAAATCAAAAACTTGATAATGATCTAGACTAAATCTAATTTAGATATCAAGATGTAAATGTAGATTTAGAACAAAACTATAACCATAAAGCATTTCTTTGCCATCATAGCTTCACAATAATAGCAATGATACAGACCGAGACTTCTAGATCTAGGGCCTAATTTATTATTTCTTAGGTTTTGCTGGAAAGGCTTACGGGCCCTAAGCTAGGCTACGGTGTTATATTTTTCAACAGACCAACATCATTTGCATAAACTCCTCCCTCCCAGAGGTACGTAGCATAATAATAATAGCTTTTCGCAAACATGCTAGCCGTCCCGCCGAGAATGTAATTGTTATGTAGGGGTTACATGATGACTGCCAGCGATGTTCTAATGCTACCGGTACTTAGTACTAGCCTGGACCACGTGCAAGCGCTCTGTGGAGAGTGTTTCCACTGTATGCTCACACAATTACATTACATAACAATCACATGATGCGAGACAGTTTTACTAGCAGCAGCAAATTTCACTGGTTTTAACAGCTGACCAGGCCCAATGCTCGCTTGCGTGAAGCTAGAAACATCAAATAAAGTGCAAAATTATCAAATTTTTTTGCAAAATTATTTCAGATTAATACTGATGGATTCAATATAGGATGCCAAGTGATTTTCTCTCAAAAAGAGAGACATAAATCATAGTATTAATCTGGAACTTCAAACCAGTGGGCAAAAAATGCACAAGCATAATTTACTTATTCATAACTTTCTTATCCGTGAAGCTAGAAACTTAAAAAAAAATGCAAAATTACCAGATAATTGTGCAGATTCACAAGAAAAAAATCAAAAGATACAGCCTCACTGTAGACCGCTTAAAAATTTTGAAAAATAAAATACATATATACGCTGTGTTCCATATCTACAACCATTGCCTTTCTCGGGGGTAATTGTGTGAGTTGTAGATATACAAGTGCTGCCCCGTGAACACATCCCAAAAACGTTGTATATAAACCACTGTTGCTTTTCTTGGGTTAAAAGGCTGGAATTATTCTTACATTCTTGGACTATCAATCAGTCCCTCACCTTGAAAGTCTGAAACATGATGGTTTTCTGATGCATTTTGTTCTGAACGCTAATCTGAACCTCATTTTTATCCCTTATAGTAACTGGTATAGAGCCTATGTAGATATATATATATCTATCTATAAGCTGGCAAAATTATTTTCAAAACTACCTCTTCACCACAAAAGTTTACATCTAAGTAGAGAGATAGGGTTTGTTTTGAAATTTTTCATGATTCTCAATAAAACAGACTTAGTCTGGTGAACTGAAAGACATCTGAGCAGCAAGAACAGCCTAAGGATATGAATTTATTTTGAAAGGGGACACAAAATTTTCAAGCTTTCTTTCACAAAAACAATAGTTTTCTTGTGCTTGTAATTGGAATAAATGTGTCAAGAATTTTGATATGTCTCAATCTTGCAAAGACAAAGCAAGTTTTTACATGAAAAAAAGGAATCATAATTAAATTCGAAATCATGTCAATCAAATTTTCTTTTTTATGTGTATAGATAAACCAAATTGGAATCTCTCAAAGCTGACCAGCATTATTATAAATCAGACACCATGGCTTTATTGACAAGGTTTCTTGGAAAGGAAGGAGGCCAGAAACTTCCAGAATTGGCTTCAATCAGCACCCATAATTTTATCAGTAAGTTGCAGCATGAATACTATGTCTATTAAGACTGCATCTTCTTTTGAACTTATCTTATTGTGATAAATCCATTGTGCTAAGAAATATTTTGTAACATGTAAATATGGTTGCCACCATGATAAAATTAGATAACCGCCATGGACAATTTTTTATAGGAGAAACAAAAAAACGTATTTTAAATTGACAAAGTTATGATTGCTTATTTTTATGTCTTTGTTATTGATCCTTGCAGAACAACCTATCGTCATATAAAAGAATGTTTGTGCTTTTGCTGCAATTAAAAGAATAATCATAATTATTAATCTAAATTAGACAATTACAGGTAATTTGAGGCATGCATATTGTTATCATTTTTTCTAGATGTCCTTAGTGAAGTATTGAGGCTTTAAATTTTATATAGTGCTCAGAGTGCTTACGAGTAGGCTAAAGTAAACATGGCGAAAAAAGTGTTGCTCTTTTGACTTACAGTCGCTTTGGCACCCATTGCTTTGCCTCTCAGACTCAGTGAGGGCATGGTTTATACCAAATTTCTTAAAAGTTAAAGATAATTTTCACATAAGTGAATATACTAAATCTTCCTGATTGACTCCTTAACCTTTATGGTGGATCCTAATTGCACCAGATAGAAATTATCAACCAATGAATTAACCTTACAGTGATAAGGGTACTTCTGCTTGTTTATTTTTTTTCTTTTCCGAGAAATAATGAAGTAAAAGTTAACATATTTCACGCACTATTTAAAGAAAAAATCCTCTTAGTTTGTAGTGAGGAAAAAAAGTGAAGGCTTGATTCCGCAAATTCCAATGTATGCTCTCTTTTTTGTCTCCAATTTCTTTTAAATTTTCTTGACTCTTTATTTCAGCTTCATTACGCTTGTTTTCAGTCACAGCCCCAATGTCCGTCATCAAGCTGAGATATCCAAAGAATTATAATCGTAGGTGCAAAAAGCATATTTTTGTATAATTCATGACGCTCTTTCTATTACCAAATTTGTTAGATGTCGCCAAAATCTTTTACCTGCCTACACTGTGAATTATTTTTTACCTGTATATTCTATAGTGGAACATATTTTGCTGGTTTTGCTGACTAACATGAAAAGGAAATGTGGGGCAGCACAGGGCAATGGCTAGCATGTCATAGGCCCTGGCAGCTATAGGGCTAGAATGTCTGTTCAGATATTCATAAGGACCCTTCTTCTTAGGCTGATCCACACTGAGTCAATGAAAAGCTTGAGGCCTTATCTTTTCACTTGTACTCTGCCTGGTTCAGGCTTATTTGATGGGCAGAAGAAGCCTGAGATCAGCTTGTGTACAGGCTATATTATTCAATCCACCTAGCTTGTGTTTCGACTCTTATTCAGCGGGGCCAGAATAGATTTCCAACTAAAAAAGTAAGCTATGGTTGTCTTAAAAAACAATTTTTGCATAGTTTTTAGTCCATCCATCTACATAAACATGCAAAACTTGTTACCCAATTCTTAAAGACATCAATGGGGATGTTGTTGTAACATGGCAGAGATTGGTCACAGCATACTCTGAAAGAGCTCGTACTTGAATGCTCAGGCCCGTTGGGAAAGTTATTTGAGCCTGGTCCACAACCTACATAATATTTGCAGTAAATCACATCATCAGCACCATATAATTTTAGTCTTGTTTCATAGATAAACCAAATGAGGATCGTGTGAAGAAGAAAGTGCCCAAATTTGAATTATTATTTTTTTAGGTCTCCATCCTTGAGAAAAAATTTAAATATCTCAAGGTCCTGTAATCTTTAAAGCTCTCAAACGAATGGCTACTGAAGAAGTACATTTTTTATTATGGTAGAGTTTGCGTTTTTATTTTATTTTAACATCAATGATTTCCTCACCTGATCGTTTAAACATTTATTATTTATTGGTTTGGGTTGTCTAGAAGCATGTTCAGTCTTAAGCCTTATATTCCTTTGTAATACTTAATTCCTTAGATGTGAAGTATCCAGAAAGGCGCAGGCTTAAAATCATTGATAAGATTCCACCCTTGGACAGTGGCGTCCGTCCACCAAAAATGCCCAGGGACTTGTACACCATGCGGGGTCCTGAACTCATTCATAACAAGCTACAGTACGGCGATTATGGAATTCAGGTCAGACTGTTTGTCTTTTACACCTTCTTTAAATTATGTGGATTTTGGTATTATTTAAACTTTGCTGTTTTTTTCTTATTGACAGCATACATGTATAATGTTGCAAGACTTCCATATTAACATTAACACTTTTTTTCAGCTTCAAAACCTAATGTTATTTGAAATCCTCAGTAATAAAGCTCAAAATCTGGTCACCTTGCCCAACTAACTATTTTAATACCCACGGATGAAAAATCAATTTCTTCTTTAGCCCCCAAGTTATGGAACTCACTTTTTAATAATCTAAAGGAAAGAAAATCACTCTATGCGTACAAATGAATTTCAAAACTTACCTAAGCGCTCTATCATCCCTTTTTATAATACCTCTAGTTGAAACCTGTTTCAAATTCTCTGGCTTATTAATTAAATTATCTCTTTACAATGTAATCAACATTTTTACTGAGAAGCAAAAGTGCTCATTTAGCCTCTCTTTCTAGTGACATAACACTAAGGTAGTGTTGGGTAATTTTGCCTCATTGGGATAGGCATGCAAGAGACAAGGTCTCTCTCTCCTTTTATGCAACTCAAGTCGATTATTGAGAGTCAAGTATACTCAACAATCCTTCCACGCTCGTTCTAGCACTTCATTGGCTTTGCCTATTTCATTTCAATCATGTTTTAATCTAATTTTAATACAACCAGAATCAGGTAAATTCTCCACCCTGTCGGGTAAATTCGCTACCACTGGAGGATAAATTTGCCATAAAATGAGATATAAGTTGTGTGCTAAGACATTGCCGCTGTTATTGTATTGCTTTTTTGTTGTTTTTTTTACACTTCTTTTTTTTAATCAACAGTGATTGTGTTTAATACATAATAATACATGAACATGTATGCATATTTATTTAAAAAAATTGAAGCCAACTACATAATTTGATATAAGCATGACATAATTACAATCTAACAGTAATCATATTATGTTTACACCCCCCCAAACCCTCATTTTCCTCTTGACATATATAGTTATCTTTAAAGCGCATGTGACTTCAAAATTAATGATATCAAGAACAAAGAGACTAACATAAAATTACAAAGATAATCCATCAGTGCGGTAACGCCTATGTTTCTCAATAACTAAGGCACTGTTTAGGATCCACCTCATTTGATGTCTCTGCTGAAGTATTGTGAGGACTTCTTCAGCAGGTGTCTCTGTTGGTTCCTTTTGAAGTGTTGTGACAACTCTTTCATCTGCCTCAGTTGGTTTTACTGGAAATGTCATTTTGGCGATTGCTGTAGGTGGTATCTTTTGGGTTGAAACTTTTTTCCTTGCTTCGGCTCCTACTTTATTGACTGCTTTGGAAGCCACTTGTTTTGGCCTTCTCTAACTTTTCTTCTAATGCCTTTTCCTTTCTTTCTTGCTTAGCGGCTTAATCTTTTTCCTTCTTCTCAATTGCCGCTCTCTTTTCCATTCATCAGCTCTTTGCTAAGTTAGCAGAGTGTGAAGTAATAGCTTTTGAGCCTTGGCTGCTGCAGTCTGCATATCAAAAATGGTGCTGAGTGCAGCATTCCAGTCTGCCTCAGGGGGCGTAGAAGAGAAAGGAACTGAAGAAGGGCCAAGTTGGAAATCACCACCTATGTCATCTGCTCAGTATTTTGGTGGTTATCTCCAGTTAAATCCTTTGTCAGGTTATGGAGAAACTCAAGTTGACCAGTACCTTTTCTGAAGTCCACATCCATGCTTTCCACAAGGTCCAAGTCTCGAAGACTTTCCTTCAGTTCGGGGTCTTGTGGAGAAGGTTTTTCCTGCCCTGGACCTTTTTCAACATGTTGCTCTTGCTCCTTTTCTTACCTAGTATTCATACTATAATCCTCTGCCTGGGTGATTGTGATGCTGCGCATTGTATCAGAAGACATACACGCAGATTCGGAATTACTCAACCCTACGTTAACCGCTTTACTGTGGGTAAATTTTTTAAAGCCAAATTGTTATATAGACAGTCGTATCAGTACTACGTATTCACAAACATGTGTAAAGTATTCTTAGAAATATTTTTTGAGATATAATTATACCAAATAGACTTTAATTTTTTCCTATGTTTCTTAAAATAAAGCACTCTAAGCTTAAGTTTGTGTAAGGTAGAGTGCTAAAAAGTCATATTTTGTCATTATTTTTTTATCTTTTATCTTTGTCGAAAAAGTGCATCATTATATTTTTACCTTTTTTCCAGGCTATTACTGGTGGGCGATTGAACCATAAACAAACAGAAACTGTTCGAATGTTGGTGGTTCGTCAAATGGATGACCGTCGGATGTTTGCAGTTTGGCGTTTCAACCAATTGTGGCAATCTGTTACCAAGAAAGGTCAAGGTCGCAGAATGGGTGGTGGGAAAGGTGCCATAGATCACTACGTGTTTCCCTTCAGAGCAGAAAGAATTCTGTTGGAAATGGGAGGCCATTGTGAATTTGAGGAGGTGTACCCTTTGTTGAAAGCGGTAGGCTATTTTTATTTTTGCAATAGAACAAATATTTCCACATATTGGATTTAATCCACATTTTATTTGTGTTGCTCAAATTGCCCATCATCTCTCTACATTTGTAATATGAAAAACTTCAGATGGCTTGGAAAAAAAAACCCTCAAATTTCGTTCAATTTGCAGTTATTTATTTTTTTATTCACAATATTGTTCTTGCCATTATGCAATCAAGGGATAAAATAAAGAAAAAAAAATAAACAAAAATAAACTGAAACAGAGCAGGTTTGGCTGTTTTAAAAAATAGAAGTAAAATCACAAGTAAAGTAAAGACAGTTATTAGCATTGCTTGCTGCTTGAGATGAGAGACACACATAGTATTTTTGAAATGCCATAAGGGGTGGTATTGACTTGGAATTAAGAGAAATGAACCAGAAAGACTTTGAAATACCAGTCCGATTCTAACAAGGACAAACGTTACCTATCCTCTTGCAAAATTCGTTTTATGAGAAATTCAAATAACCAGACTTCAATTTTTGAGGTTTCCACTGTATTTCTGAACATTGTCTATTGTGCAAGGCCAGACAGTCATGCCTATTTCATGTTTATTGTCTGTTAAGCAGATCTTCTTGTCGGTCCCCAAAACTAAATTATTGTCCTGAGCACTAGATCAAACTTAGTGCATACAGTACACCTTGGAGTCAATGAACTAGTTCGGTCATTTGTAACAGTTGGTTGAATGCAAGGTTTGTTGTAGCCATGACATAAGGCACCACAAGGGAAGTAACCAACCAAAGTTAAATTATCATATAATTTCTCCCTTTTTTTATCATCTAACCATGTATCTATAAAGCCACTTTTTACCCTTCCCACCACAGCCCAAATTACCGCCGCTTTTGCTCTTTGATCCTGTATCATGATCTGCCCATGCATTTGCTGCTGCTCAGTGCCCACTTACCCCTCTCTTTTTGTTATCCTCTCCCTGTATATCAATACTTTGCTCTCCCCTACCCTTAGTTTACATATACTATGGCATAATGGGTGCCCAACACCTATACACTTAAAGCATTTCTTAATAGCCGACAGGGGACCTTTTGATTGAATTTCAACGACATAGTTTCTAAGTAGGAAAGCATTCTATTGTGGATTTGCCAACACTTGTAGTTCGTTGAACCTGAGGATGGGTCTGAGATAAGTTCGTTTGATACAAGGTATTTTAAGAAAGTCAAGGAACGAAAAGAAAACGGGGATTTTACTATGTTCGTTGAATGCAAGGTGTTCTTTGAATCCGAGTTCATTGGATTGGAGGTGTACTGTATTTACTTTTGGCAAAAGGATTTCATTCTTGTATCAAGTCCTTCTATACGTTTATCTAAGGATCATTTCTCAGGCAAGGTTGAGCAGAAAAGTTGACTATAGAGGCAAGAGAACCAGCCACACCTTAAGTTGTTCATGAACTTTTATTTTATAAGATCTTTTTATGTTGCTTGTTTCCTCTCTATTTCTAGCTCATTTCCGTGTGTAAAGAAAACAACAACATATGTTTGAAATTTGCACCCCCAACATATTTTTAAAGCAGAAATAGACCCCATCATATTGATTTCACACATAAGTTAACTTCTCCCCTATGAGAACAATCTCATTTCAGTTATAATTTTTCATACTTTAAAAAATACCATTCAATTGAAAAGTTTCAAAAGGAGCTTGCACAGCTCTGAGATAAAAGGTATTAATCAAACTTTGAAACTTGAAATAACAGATTGAAAGATGTTGCTTTTTTTTCTCCTGAAAATCAAGATACTATAAGTGTGCAGAGTCTGTTTTTAATTCTGACCTGAAAGGCATGCGTCAGATCCTCATCTGTTAATAAGGTCTATAAATATATAATATGACTCTCTCCATAATCACTTCTTGAAATGAGATAATATTGCTTTTGATAACTCAAAGGCTATGATCCCATTCTCGATTCAAAATTTTTATGAGCAGAGGAAAAAAAAATCTTATTCTTACTCTCAGTGATTTGATCGTCCACTGCCCTCTTGTTGATGCACTGTAACTAGTGTAAATCTAGTGTTCATACTTTATCTAAGCAAAATAGACGGGAGATTGAAAGAGGTGAGGAGGTTGGGGATGAAGATTGCAATTGCTGCTGTTAGATCATTATCTGTTGTCAGGCCCAAGCTTTGCAGAAAGAGAGGATAAGGATAGGGATTACTTTAGTGGATGAATTTTACTCAGGTTTACCTGCAAGTTGAATTATGGGCCTAGAGGAATAGATGAGGAGTGGAAGGTTGACATTCTGTTTCTGGCAATCAGTGGCTAAGCTAAGTCTCTTAAACCTACATCTAGATTTAAGCAGTCGGAAAATGGGTATAATGTAAGAGATGGGAATAGGAAAGGTTTATCTCTACACCTAGTACACACACAGGTATATATATATGTTTAACACTTAAGTGGTTTTTTTGTGTGTGTGTGGATCTAGACTTTACTTGCAACTGCATTTGGCTATCATGTTAGTGAAGGCAAGTTTGCTTCTCCTTAAATGTCAAATGTCATTGCATGAGCACTGCATTTCTTCTCATAAATGTTATTGTTTTGAAAGAATATGCATTTACTCTGAGATTTCAAACACCTTTATCTCTATCAATTTAGTTTACCCATTTGAAAGCAATTCTTAAAACTATGAGTATGAGCTCAGATTAATCAATTTAATTAGGAATCGGATAATGGAGAGATTTGTCATGATTTGATTTCAAGTTGCACTTACACTGGTATTCAGCCCATTTATGTTCAATTGAATGGCCTGTGTGAATAAAAGATAATAAGAAATGAATCAGGGAAAATAAGAAAAAATATTTGATTTCAATTTTTCACTTCAATGGGATTAACAACATAATTTATATGAAACTACTATATCTTCAGAAGAATGAAGGCATTTGATCAATTCAGTAGACAAGTTACAGAATCACTTTTTTTTTATTTTTGTACATATCTTTTCAGATAAGTTTAGCCCTCCCATTCAGGAATAGGATTGTCACTCATGAGAGTATGGCACAGCGAGAAGCACATGAGGAGTGGGTGGAAGCCAACAACTTAAACCCTTTCACCTTCAAATATTGTGCTGACAATAACATCCTGGGCTGTAATAAGTATCTTGGCCGCTACGACTACATATGGTATAACAAGTACAGATGATACAACTCAACACTACAATGGATACAGATTTTCTATTCAAAAGACTCACAAAAAAGAGTAAATAAAGTTACTTTTCTCCTCTAGCTTGGCTTTTGTTATTGTGGCATCATTAATCTTCATCTTTTTACTCTCTCCTTTTTTCCTAATCCAGTATTTTCTGGGTGAAAAAGTGTCAGTAGTCCTGCTTTAGGTTGTTTTATTGTTCCTTATTTTAATGCTTAACATGATTTGGGAAGAGCATGCAAAATGTTGAGATGGATGTATCACTGCTTTTGTGGGTTTATCTACAATGTGTATTTGGTATTCACACTATGATAATTTGTTTTTTAAAACAATTCAAGCCATATGGTCGCATGTCAATATCTATAGAATAGCTAAACAATTTTGAATATGAATTTTTTTTTAAAACTTTTTATTTAGCAGGTATGATGGATAATTGGTACGCAAACTATTTTGATAAATTGAAAATATTGTGCAGACTCTGCCGGAGAATGTACCTAATTCTTGAAAGATTAGGATAAGAAAGAGGCAATTTTATACAGACCTGCCATTCATACAGATTTCATCATAATCATTCCGATTTTTCATGGAAATTTGACCCTTTTCGGATTTTCCGAATACTATGGAAATATTCTGATTTTTTATACCGAACTAAGTTTTCACCTCCAAGCAAGATTAAAAACATTTCATTTTTTTTTAATTAGGCCTACAGATCGACAGAAAGCCGGCACTAAAGAATAAATATGGACCATATAGTTATATTGATATCGGTTTGGCATTATATTATCAATTGCGGTATCAAAATTGATTTAATATTTTACTTGTAACTACCTCGTATATTTATTCTGCCGAGTTGTTTACTTTATCATTTATTCTTCTGTGCTTCACCATCTTTCTATCTTCACATCCAGACTTCGCTGTTATTTCCAATAAAGGATTATTCTTACTTTATCTTCGGAGAGTAATTTCTACTACAGGAAAGTGCTTTTTGTCATCTAGATCTTGTCAGTTATCAATATCGATTGAGAAATCTTAAATAGAACTAGAATAAATCAAAATGAAATAATGATAGGTCTATAAAAAGTGAAATATAGATCTAGATCTGATGATAAGATTTCTTGTTTGGAGTCTTCATATACATGCAAACTTTTCAATCTGCACAAGATCTATGATTTTGATCATTTTATCTAATGTAGATGTAGATCTAGATCTAAGTTACATCTAAATCACGCTTAACAATCTTACTGTCTAATTTGTGTACTTAAATTGACCTGTTTATCAATGAAGTGATTGAACCAATATCTTGGATTTCGCTCTCTAGATTATTTATGAAATAAAATATTACTACTTTCCAGCAAATTGTCAATTTGCTCACAATGAAATATTTGGTTAAGTTTTCAAAAGCTGGATTTAGCAAAATTCATAAGATTTTTAATTTTCCAAGTCAAGTGTGAGAAAGGCTTATACATGTACATCATGTAGGAAAAATTATCTAAAATCAGTCTTAAGTATACTATCAAATCTGTCATTTTTTTTAAAGCCTTTCAGTAAGGAGTACATTTACTCTTTTTCATGTAAAAATAAACCTTTTGAAGTTGTGTTGATCACTTCCCACACAAGCTAGTTTGGCAGCTCTGCTATTTGTGTATTCATCAAATGATGCATAATGCCAATGCCACCCAATTTATTGAATCACTTATTTAAGTATTGTAAGGCATAAAGTACTTGATTTAAGCTGAAAGAGGTGTAGAGAAAAAAAATCTTATGCTTATTTAGAATTTTTCACAAGGAAGAATTACAAGCTAAGAAATCTTGCTTTTATCAGAATTCAGAGCTAAACTGGTGAATGAACATTCATCAAAAATTGCATTATGTATTTTGTAATGTATTCTGTAGAACGCAAAAATAAAGCAAGTCATTCAGATTTTCTTTCCCTGGAGAGTGGCGGTCTGTCTTATATTTTGCCCTGTAACCATTGACCAATATACTGCACACGTTTGTTCTCTTTCCATTAGTGTTAATTGGGCAACTAACATTTCAGATGTCAAGAACTTTGGCTCTGAATCTACTAATTAATTAATTCTGAGAAGAGACAGTCACTCAAAATATGGATAACTCTCAATTTTTCCGTAAATAAGTCAGCAAGGAAGAATATCTAAAGTTATCTCATAACATGAGGTCGAGCCAAAAAAAGATAAGAAAAAGCTAGTTTTAAGATATTTTATATTTCCAACATTGATAATCCAAATTCAAACAACACCTACTTCATAATTATGGCAAAATTACCCGACACCTCACACAAAATATAAGGCATCATAAACCACATAAAAAGCAAAGAGATGAGTTAGCAACTATAAAAATTTAATGGCAAGGCAAATAAGGTATATTGTACATATAAGACTATCGGCTCAACTAGTCGATTATCTGAAATTTATAAGAACTGTCTGGTCCTCAGGTCACACCTAGGTCTATAGTGCCATAACATAAGCCTTCGATCACCTAGAGATGATTTCCAAAATTTTGAAAGAGAGTCGAGAAATCTTTTTTTTAAAAACCCAAAAATACTAGATTCATATTCTTGTTTTCTTTTTTTTTTATTTGTGATTATTCATAAACTGAGGCACGGGGATTAATTCAAATACTTAGGGAGGCAACAACACTGATTTTGAATCAAGAATAGTGCAAGCAAAAATGTCTCCAGAGAATGAAATCAGTAATAACCAAAAAATACATCTTCACACACACACACACCTGGAGAGCTATATCGAACCTGTCCCGATGTATTGACACTAGGCCGGGACAATTTCAAAACAGCTACAAAAAAAAAACCAAAACTAGAGGCGACAGAAATGTGGTTGAGACAGAGCATACACGTCAGATAACCTTTTTTTTTTTAGCCCATATGATGAGAAGAGAGAAAAGGAACAAATGCGCAGGAGAGCCTGTTGCAAAAACATTATTCACACATCAACTGAATCAGGTGATAAACAAACATCCTAGTGGAGTTGCAAGTTACTTTTTTGTAGTTTGTTAATAAAAATGGCTTGCTTTTAACTACTTATAAGCACATTTAGATGACAGCAATACACAATGCATAAAAAAGTATATCGGTGAAATCAGCTACTTGTCACTTGCATGCTCCAAGAATGAAAAAAAAAATTGTAATGGAATCTCGTTTTATTCTCATTATCATGACCTTAAAAGTTATAAGAAAATGTAAAATATGGGATGAAAAATTGGCGAGCGCTCCATACTTGCACAGGTACCGGTAAATTTTATGACCGTAACTTGACTCCGGTCACCCGATGGGCACGTGAGAGGCTGTGCAATGGCTTTGCGCCTAGTGAACTAACAGTTGGGATGTTTGTCGCCATGTAACTTTGTAAGTCTACTTTGACAGACTCGTGTTACTTTTCTTTTGCTGCCTTCAATTCTGTACTGCTTCCCTGGTTCGTGCAAATTTTGAATTCTGTGTTCACTTTAGACATGGATTGTGAGGAAAAGTATTACGTCTCTCTCTCTCTCTGTCTCTCTCTCTCTCTCTCTCTCTCTCTCTCTCTCTCTCTCTCTCTCTCTCTCTCTCTCTCTCTCTCTCTCTCTCTCTCTCTATCTATCTTTCTCTCTCTCTCTATCTATCTATCTATCTATCTATCTTCTACCTTTCTCTCTCTCTCTCTCTCTCTCTCTCTCTCTCTCTCTCTCTCTCTCTCTCTCTCTTGTTATATATTTATGAATTTAGAGTAGGCTTTCCTCATAATTTCTCAAAGATTAATCAACTCAGGGAATGTTCATGCAGCAAAAGCTTAGTCGAAAACTGCTTCGACTAACATGAAATTAGCAAAGCTCTTAAAAGCACACGAAAATCAACCAACCCCTAGTTATTTTCCCATCTGCCAATGATGACAAGATGGTGATCCAAAAGATTTGGGAAGGATGACGTTAATCATAATAAAATTGACGGAGGCGAATTCTATTGATCATCAGAACTGTTCTCAATATCCTCGTAACCAGTCTCATGGTATAACATTTAAAATATAATTAGTACATGTAGTATTATTGAGCAAACTTTCGAAACGTCACTCTTTACAATAAAAATTCAAATGATCAGAAGTTGTCTAAGTTTTGTTCCCAATTAGTAGGACTTTATAAATGAAAAACGCTGATCATAATGCTCCAGAAATATTTTGTTTTCATTAGTTGCTTTTTTTTCTCTTAAACTTCAAAAAACCAAAATGGGTTTCACAATTTAAGTTAGATATGAAAACGTTCTATTGTATTACCGTAGACAGTTTCAAGTAGCCAAACTAGGTGCAGTAGTTAAAGAGGTGAGAAAATTTGCAAAACAGTGTTTTGAATTGTCCGTGAAGTAAACCATGTTTGCTAGAAAATACTAGGCTACGACTTGTAACTATTGATACATAAAGTAGGCTACGACTAGTAACTGTTGATACATGTAGTGCCTACGACTGTTCTTTTGATACATGTAGTAGACTACGACTAGTAACGCTTGATACATCACATGTAGTAGAATAAGACTCGTAACTATTGACACATGTACATGTGGTAGGCTTCGACTTGTAACTATTGATACATCTAGTAGGCTTCGACTTGTAACAAAAGATACATGTAGTAGGCTTCGACTTGTAACAAAAGATACATGTAGTAGGCTTCGACTTGTAACAAAAGATACATGTAGTAGGCTTCGACTTGTAACAAAAGATACATGTAGTAGGCTTCGACTTGTAACAAAAGATACATGTAGTAGGCTTCGACTTGTAACAAAAGATACATGTAGTAGGCTTCGACTTGTAACTATTAATACATGTAGTAGGCTTCGACTTGTAACGGTTGATACATGTAGTAGGCTACAACTTGTAACGGTTGATACATGTAGTAGGCTACAACTTGTAACGGGTTGATGCCACGTAGTAGGTCACGACTTGTAAATGGTTGATATACGGTAGGCTACAACTTGTAACGGTTGATGCTGGCGTAGTAGGCTACAACTTGTAACGGTTGGATAAGCGTAGTAGGCGTACGATCAGGTTGATAGGCCACGTAGTAGGCTACGACTTGTAACGGTTGGATACATGTAGTAGGCTACGACTTGTAACGGTTGATACATGTAGTAGGCTACAACTCAACGGTTGACACATGTAGTAGGCTACCGACTTGTAACGGTTGATACAATGTAGTAGGCTACGACTTGGTAACGGTTGACAATAATGGTAGTAGGCTACAACTTGTAACGGTTGATTACTACATGTAGTAGTAGGCTAAGCAACTTGTAATTTGGTTGATATGCCACGTAGTAGGCTGATAACTTGTAACGGTTGATACACGTGGTAGGCTACAACTTGCACGGTTGGATACATGTAGTAGGCTACGGTTGAACGGTGGCTATGTAGTAGGCTACGGAACTTGTAACGGTTTTGCTGATACATGTAGTAGGCTACAACTTGTAACGGTTGATACATGTAGTAGGCTACAACTTGTAACGGTTGATACATGTAGTAGGCTACGACTTGTAACGGTTGATACATGTAGTAGGCTACAACTTGTAACGGTTGATACATGTAGTAGGCTACGACTTGTAACGGTTGATACATGTAGTAGGCTACGACTTGTAACGGTTGATACATGTAGTAGGCTACAACTTGTAACGGTTGATACATGTAGTAGGCTACAACTTGTAACGGTTGATACATGTAGTAGGCTACGACTTGTAACGGTTGATACATGTAGTAGGCTACAATTTGTAACGGTTGACACATGTAGTAGGCTACAATTTGTAACGGTTGATACATGTAGTAGGCTACGACTTGTAACGGTTGATACATGAAGTAGGCTACAACTTGTAACGGTTGATACATGTAGTAGGCTACGACTTGCAACGGTTGATATAATAGGCTACGACTTGTAACTACGTGTACGTGTATTGATACATGCACCTAGCCATTAGGAGCTTTTTTTTTTTTTTTTTTTTTTTTTCTTCATTTTGATTGAAGCGATCAAATATAGTCTACAATTATTCGAGCTTTGTTTTGTTTTTTTTTTCAAATTAGCGATGAAGAGAGTAGGAAAATGACTATTGAAAAAAAAAATGTCATTTTTCTTTGGTGCTTTTGGTTTTTTTTTTTAACTTACCTTGTCAGAACAAAACAGTAGGCCTTAACATATATCTTTTAATTAGGATACAGGTGGCCCTAATTAATACGTATAATTATAACTATGTAAAAGTATTGCCCCTAAAATACAAACAAGAATGCCAGAAAAACTCAGAATTCGATCACCAAGAGATGAGCCAGTATGTACCATTCATGAAGCAGGGTACGAGGGGAGTCACTCATATTTCCAGGAAGTAGAGTTAATAACAAGTGGCCCTAATTAATACATATAATTATACCTATGTAAAAGTATTGCCCCTAAAATACAAAACAAAAATGTCTGAAAAACTCAAAATCTGATCACCTAAAATACAAAACAAAAATGTCTGAAAAACTCAAAATCCGATCATCAAGAGATGAGCCAATATGTAACATTCATAAAGCAGGGTACGAGCGGGGTCACTCATATTTCCAGGAAGTACAGTGAATAATAATTGTTGATAGTTTTGATGCGTACAGATTGTGCTGGTTGTCTCTTGTGAAATTCACTCCTGCAGAATCCAGGTCGCCGTTTTCTGGGTACCGGGTACCGCATACATGTAATTATACGAATTGTAGATAGTCTGTGCTTTTTCCCAGCTGTGCTTCATAGAGCATAGTCATTCATTGGATTTAATTACTGAACAATATTGTAACATGTCCACTCCACCTATGAGTGGTGATTCTTTATGTAATCGAAAATTTCTCTAATTAAATAATTCAGTCGCCGAGCCTCAAACGGACTTAACCGTCCCGTTTAAAAAGACAAAACAAAACAGATTCTTTCAGGTAAAATTAACTTGTTTGACTGTCGTCATTTTTTTTAAAAAAAAAGGTAATTAACATAAATAACAACAGCCTCTGTCAGAGAATCGAATGTTAAAAAAGAAATTAGGGATGGGGGTAGAAATTTATTAGGGAAAAAAGGATATGTTTCAAAGATTATTTCATTAAAGCTGTTTATTTTGGTTTTTACATTTACAGAGAATAATGCAACTCAATATTTATCAAATTTTGACTAAATTTGTCTATTGACAACTAGTGCAGCGATTCGGTTCACAGAAACCGACATGCTTTAAGTTTCACAACCTTAGCCTATTAAAGGATTTGTTTAATGTGCTAAAACTAAAGGGAATGGGAACACTATGAAGTGAAAAGACTGTTTAAAAAATCTTTTGGTGATATTTAGAAAAGTAAATGCTTCTCCTCGTGAATACAAGGATAATTATTTTATACCGGTAGTTGCATTCTAGTTCACCATTCTCGTGGAGTTGTGATGATACTCCCTGTTGTACCTGTACCTTTCATTAAAACTATATTTGGAGTCACTAAATGATTTTCCTTTCTTGGAAAGGCACAGATAGCACACAGAGAGAGAGAGAGAGAGAGAGAGAGAGAGAGAGAGAGAGAGAGAGAGAGAGAGAGAGAGAGAGAGTGTGTGAGTGTGGGGGGGGGCAGCGCGTTAAATTTGGTTCCAACTGCCCGACTGATTTTTCCATCCTGCTTGCAAGAGAACTCTGGGCCTCTCACTTTGTCGCTCACACGAGACACTGTCATTTGCTTAGAACTACATCCATTCTAGATCTAGTCCTGCGACTCTCTCTCTCTCTCTCTCTCTCTCTCTCTCTCTCTCTCTCTCTCTCTCTCTCTCTCTCTCTCTCTCTCTCGGTTCGAGCGTGTGCGAAGGGTACACTTAGTTTGCGGACGGAGGCAGACTCTTTTTATAACGTTTTACCCGCCTTCGCCTCAGCTAGATCTAGATTGCGACCTTCTTTCCGTGTGACCCAATTCCCCTGCTGTGTTTACATTCAAACTTATTGTGCATGTGATCACTGCGCTCTTATCCCGTTCTTTTATTGGCGAGAAAAAGAAAGAACAACAAAAGTACGCGTGCGCTCTTTCAAAATAAGAGGGAGAGAGAGAGAAAGTGAAGTATATAGATCTATCGGAGCTCATCTGATACTTAATATGTAAACTTTCACGAGTTGAAGGAGCTCTTGGATACTTCAGCCAAATCGACTGTAATACATTCAAAGCATGTGAGTATACTTCGAAATGTGAATGTACTTGAAAATTTTTACTATAATTTTTATCATTTTATTTTTCCCTCTTAGGTTTTGTTTTATTTAACGTGCCGAAGACTGATCAGGAAATGAAAGAGAAAAGAAAGGAAATTTAAGTTTTATGCTCTTTAAATCTTTCCAGTTCGATTGTTAGAAGAATTTGATCGAAACGACCCTAAGATGCAAACCTTTATGTTACTTAAATTAGTTGTGAGCGCACGGGGCGTAAGAGTTTTGAATGATTTCACGATTCGATGCCTGAATCTGACATAGGCTAAAGTTTCAATTTTCATTTGCTATTTAAAGGCATGTTTTGAATGCGCTCTTTCTCAAACTGAATACTTTCGTTATCTTCAACAGATGAAATACTGTCATTTTCAACATTTGTAAAACGGCTTTTCTTTCTTTTTTAAACAATTCATTTTTTTTTGGGTCACTTCTTTACCTTACTGTGCGCCTGGCGAATGTTCGTTTGAACGAAATTGATGAAGAGAAGGAAGAGAGCTATGAGAAAGACGACGAGTGTTGGAGTGACGAAGGAGAAAACATATATAATGAAAAGGAGGGGACGGAGAAGCAGTAGATAAAGGAAGAGCGAAAAGAAGAATAAGATGAAAATTGGAATCGAGAGAGAAAGAGAGAGAGAGAGACAGACAGACAGACAGACAGAGAGAGAGAGAGAGAGAGAGAGAGAGAGAGAGAGAGAGAGAGAGATGAGGTGAGGGAGAAGAAGAAGAAGAAGGGTTGAATAAGGGGAAAAACCAAGTTACCGTGTAAAGTGAGCATAATTTTTTTAAACTTTTAAGTCTGTGATAATGGCATGACTTGATTTCAATCACAACATGAGAAGGCTGACTTACCAAATATGCCACTTCTCTTGCAATGTTCCATCAAACAATAATCAGTCACAAGCACTTAGGCCCTGCGTTGCGTGCATTACAAAATACTACATATAACCTATTAAGCATATGCCAAATTCCATAATCTCTGTTGCGCATGCTTCCTTATAAGAATCACACCACAATGACGCTGTAGTGCATGCCTCACTATCACTTGCAGAATCAGACCACAATGACGCTGTAGTGTATGCTTCTCCGTCAGAATCAGACCACAATGACGCTGTAGTGTATACTTCCCTATCACAATCAGACTACAATGACGCTGTAGTGTATGCTTCCCCATGAGAATCAGACTACAATGACGCTGTAGTGTATGCTTCTCCATCAGAATCAGACTACAATAACGCTGTAGTGTATGCTTCTCCATCAGAATCAGACCACAATAACGCTGTAGTGTATGCTTCTCCATCAGAATCAGACTACAATAACGCTGTAGTGTATGCTTCTCCATCAGAATCAGACTACAATAACGCTGTAGTGTATGCTTCTCCATCAGAATCAGACTACAATACCGCTAGTGTATGCCTCTCCATCAGAATCAGACTACAATAACGCTGTAGTGTATGCTTCTCCATCAGAATCAGACTACAATAACGCTGTAGTGTATGCTTCTCCATCAGAATCAGACTACAATAACGCTGTAGTGTATGCTTCTCCATCAGAATCAGACCACAATAACGCTGTAGTGTATGCTTCACTATCAGAATCAGACGACAATGACGCTGTAGTGTATGCTTCACTATCACAATCACACTACAATAACGCTGTAGTGTATGCTTCTCTATCAGAATCAGACCTCAATGACGCTGTAGTGTATGCTTCTCTATCAGAATCAGACCTCAATGACGCTGTAGTGTATGCTTCCCCATCAGAATCAGACTACAATGACGCTGTAGTGTATGCTTCCCTATCAGAATCAGACTACAATGACGCTGTAGTGTATGCTTCACTATCAGAATCAGACTACAATGACGCTGTAGTGTATGCTTCCCTATCAGAATCAGACTACAATGATGCTGTAGTGTATGCTTCCCTATCAGAATCAGACTACAATGATGCTGTAGTGTATGCTTCCCTATCAGAATCAGACTACAATGATGCTGTAGTGTATGCTTCCCTATCAGAATCAGACTACAATGATGCTAAAGTGTATGCTTCCCTATCAGAATCAGACCACAACGAAGCTATAGTGTATGCTTCCCTATCAGAATCAGACCACAACGAAGCTATAGTGTATGCTTCCCTATCAGAATCAGACCACAACGAAGCTATAGTGTATGCTTCCCTATCAGAATCAGACCACAACGAAGCTATAGTGTATGCTTCCCTATCAGAATCAGACCACAACGAAGCTATAGTGTATGCTTCCCCATGAGAATCAGACTACAATGATGCTAAAGTGTATGCTTTCCCATCAGAATCACACCACAATGACGCTGCAGTGTATGCTTACCTATCAGAATCAGACCTCAATGACGCTGTAGTGTATGCTTCCCTATCAGAATCAGACCACAATGACGCTGTAGTGTATGCTTCCCTATCAGAATCAGACCACAATGACGCTGTAGTGTATGCTTCCCTATCAGAATCAGACCACAATGACGCTGTAGTGTATGCTTCCCTATCACTATCAGACCACAATGACGCTGTAGTGTATGCTTCCCTATCAGAATCAGACCACAATGACGATGTAGTGTATGCTTCACTATCAGAATCAAACCACAATGACGCTGTAGTGTATGCTTCACTATCAGAATCAGACCACAATGTCGATGTAATGTATGCTTCACTATCAGAATCAAACCACAATGACGCTGTAGTGTATGCTTCCCTATCAGAATCAGACCACAATGACGCTGTAGTGTATGCTTCACTATCAGAATCAGACTACAATGACGCTGTAGTGTATGCTTCACTATCAGAATCAGACCACAATGACGCTGTAGTGTATGCTTCCCCATCAGAATCAGACTACAATGACGCTGTAGTGTATGCTTCCCCATCAGAATCAGACTACAATGACGCTGTAGTGTATGCTTCCCTATCAGAATCAGACTACAATGACGCTGTAGTGTATGCTTCCCTATCAGAATCAGACTACAATGACGCTGTAGTGTATGCTTCCCTCTCAGAATCAGACTACAATGACGCTGTAGCGTATGCTTCCCTATCATAATCAGACCTCAATAACGCTGTAGTGTATGCTTCCCAATCAGAATCACACCACGATGACGCTATCTTATTAGGGTAGACAAAAGTAACGTCATTAAAGTTAGACCACAAGGGCTTTGGAGTCCTCATTAAGGTTAAACTACAACTACACTGGATTATTACCTCAAGAGGGTAAACAAAAGGGTAGACAAAAGTATCTTCATGAAGGTTAAACCACAAGGGCGCTGGAGTGTTACCTCATTAGGGTAGACTTAAGAAACTTTCTTAAGGTTAGACTACTAGGACGCTGGAGTGTTTTCTCATTAAGGTTAGACTACTAGGACGCTGGAGTGTTACCTCATTACGATTAAACTAAAGGAAAGCTAGATTACTACCTTGTTTAGTCATTACGGAAGAAAAAAAGTAACTTCTTGAAGGGCGCTATAGTGTTACCTCATTACTGTTAGACTACAGGAACGCTGGATTAAAACCTTATTAGGTTAGACAACAGTGTCTTCATGAAGTTTAGACCACACGGACAAAGTAGTGCCACCTCATTAAGGTTAGTTAGACTACAGTGACGCTACAGTCCTACCTCATTAGTGTAGCGGGTTTTCACAATGGAACGGACCATGCTGGCTTGTGGGACTGGTCCATGTATGCTATTTGAAACGGAAGTAGACTGTCCTAACACGTGATGATTGGCTGTCGGGGCCTGGCCGTTACATGTTGGCCCTGATGTGCTCTCAGCCTTAGGGTTACACTATAGTGATGTGGGAGTGCTACCTAGAGTTATAAGGGTCAGATCACAATGAATCTAGAGCGCTTATTTCAAACGGAAATCTGCTTCTATCAACGGATTTTCGCGACAATATAATCAGACCGGCATGATTCAATTAGATTTAACTACACGTATACATTTTACAATAAGATGTAAATAAACAGTCTACAGGTATTTCGGTCAATTCGGTTCGAATGCAAAGAAATATCTGATCATTTCCATGATAAAATGCTTCTGACGCCCCTTCGCCTACATTTTTGTTGACAATAAAGTTTAACCATAAATAATTTAAGGAATTGATTTAGATTTAAAGGTCAGTAACTTGTAATCTTGTTTTTATAAAATTACCATCCTCATTTGAAAGAGAAACTTATAATAACAACAACAACAACAACAACAACAACAACAACAACAACACTAACAATAATAATAATAATAATAATAATAATAATAATAATAATAATAATAATAATAATAATAATAATAATAATAATAATAATAATAATAATAATAATAATAATAATAATAATAATAATAATAATAATAATAATAATTCATTTTTCGGCATATAATATGGCTCTATCTGTCGCCCAACATGTCTTTTTGACGTTATGTTAGTTTACCTGTCTATACATCTCTGTCTGTCTCTTTCTTTGTCAGTCTTTACTTTTTGCGAAACCCTTGCGAATGCGAAGTGACTGAAGCAAAGTATTGTTTTTGCCCTCTCTCTCTCTCTCTCTCTCTCTCTCTCTCTCTCTCTCTCTCTCTCTCTCTCTCTCTCTCTCTCTCTCTCTCTCTCTCTCTCTCTCTCTCTCTCTCTCTCTCTCTCTCTCTCTCTCTCTCTCTCTCTCAAACGCGATCATTTTCACATGAGATAACACGTTAGTTGACGATATTGTACCAATGAAAACACACCTCAGAGGGATTCGGTCGCCTCTTTGCCGAGGGTCCATAACGTACATGAAAAACAGTTACTGACGTAATGTTGGCAGATAACTGCATCGATAACCGGAGCGAAAAGACAATACTTTTGGCATGGGATCACAATAGCCAATTGACAAACAAAATCAGTTTGGTGGGAAGCAAACAGGCTATTTTGATAGCCAAATCGTCTTTATCCCCGGGAACCGTCTCAGGAGGAAATGTGATGGCCAGATCGCAATATCCCAAAGGGTTTGATTCTCTAGGCGTACCAAAGGCTGGACGCACGTTATCATTAGGTAAATAACTAACTTAAATGTCCATGGTCCTCCATCGTGCAGGCCACGCCTTAAAATAGATAAAATTAGCGCCCCATCTTTTCATTTTTGCCAAGTCTCTAGTGTGATTTAGTGATGTGCTAGAAAAGGTCTGCGGTTGTCTTTTAGGGAAAGTGGAAAACAGTGTTGATCAAATTGATCAATCCTGTGAAGAAAAGTTTTCGAGATTGGAAAAACTAGATTCAAAACTCGTCGGCTGAAGTTCATAAATTCTCCTTCCCTTATAGTTCTCTCCTCGAACTTCTGTCACTTGCTCTGTCTATCAGAACAAGAAACGTATACATGCAATGCGAACGATAATTGTATGAATTAACTAACTACATGTAGTTCTCAGTTTAAAAATGGATTTGTAGGAGACCGAATAATTTTATGCCCATCAGAGCAGGAGGGTAATTGCAGTATACTTTCCGTAAAATTTGATAACTGAAGTAAATCCTTTATCTTCGCACGATTGATTCCGTTGGAATGATGGAAAAACTTTTTTGATTAACTTTATTATAGAAGTTATTGAGAATTTCTTTTAATGTGAGATTTTTCAAAATTGATATCAGGGATCAAAACCACATTGCATGTTTTTTCTTTGTATTCTACGGTAATTCTTCATTGACCCAGGAAAATGATTTTTCACTATGCATTGGGGTCATTCAGAAGGGGGTCAGTCTCTTTCTCTGTGTCTTGTGTCCTTATTTTTAAACTCTATTAAACCTGCTTATAATTTTGTTTTTAATCCGCTCACAAATCTTTGTCCTTAATCTTATTGCCAATAGCATAGCTGATAGTCATGTATTTTTACCCTTACAATTCTTCTTGAAATAAAGGGGATAACCCGTTTACTTAACAAGAAGAATTCAAGTCAAATTGATTATACTGGGGAACAACAGCAGCAGCTAAAGTAAATAAATAAGCTTATCAACTTACACTGCGGCTTCGGAATTTACGATCAGCATGTCGCCGAGAAAACCAGATTTAAGTGGCTACAATCGATTGCACTAAAATGAAAGTATAAGATCAGGAAAAAAAAAGCTTAGTAGCTAATCACAAGTCCCTGTGGTCTTGAGCGCCTTTATATAATTATTATGGATAGAAATATTGTTAACAGGAAATCTATTCTCGAGGGTTTTGTGGCCAGTACGGCACGTCTATTTCTCAAGTGCCGACTCCCGTATCGAACGCTTGGCCTAGTTTTACCCCCCTTTTGTCCAGTCCTACGCTTCTTTGTTTCGCTTTGAACATTGTCATACTGCGGAGAGAGAAAGATTAAGAAAATATCAGTATGAGATGTCCGTCGAGAAGGAAACACAAATCTCACTTCCTTTAGTCTTTGTTATGTTGGTTTTTTTTTGTTTTTGTTTCTACATTCGTAACCTCTTTCTGCCGACCCTATAAAATTCTGACCTAGTTTATGAGGTTCAGGAGATCGATATGTTTGGTGTGAGTCACTAGACTGATCCCGTGCCATGACACTAACAGTTGGTTCCCCTGCCATTGCCGCTGGGGCCAACAAGGAGAACAGGAAGACAGTTGTTGTTGTTGTTGTTGTTGTTGTTGTTGTTGTTGTTGTTGTTGTTGTTGTTGTTGTTGTTGTTGTTGTGCCTTTTTTTTTTCTTTCGACGGGAACTTCGACGTTCATATTTTACATTCCAACCATTTCATGAAAAGAGAGTTACACCCTTTTCTGTTTTCTTATTGTTTACTAGCCTGAAATTGTTTGGGTCACTCGCATCTCGATAATTAATTTTGTACATTCTGTTGGGGACGGACAAAAATGTTGGATCGGGAAATATAACAGCGTGATAATACATGCACAGCCAGTACTAAATAATATAAATAAAAAGGGGAACAGTCTGCATGTGTGTTAAATCCACATCTGTCACGTTATGTAATGGGTTTTACAATAGGAACCTGACTTTATTAGCTGTATTATCTTTTCTACAAACTTATTAAAAAAAAACACACCTGAATTTGAAGGGTAACCGTCTTCACATTATTAAAGTACAAAACAAAACATCATCTTTATGATCTGGCTGTCTTTATTTCTCGACCAAGAACTTTGAGACAAAAAAGTACTATTGGTGCTAAAAGCTTGACCTCGTAAGACCTTCATTAATCACCGATTTACTGGTACTTCTTGGACGTCATGATTACTTTATAATTCGACACTGTGAAATTGCTTAACCGGGAACTTATATATGGCTTTCCTTTATCAAAGTAAGAAAATCATTGTCACCCTAAACAAAAGTCAGCTTGGATTCAACAAGATAATATATTTTAATCTAGAATTAATTTGTGCCATAACTCTGGAATGACAGCTGGGTTGTTTTGAGGTTTTTTTTTTTAACAAAATTTACAAGTCTTATAGGAGTGAGGGAATTTAAAAAGTAATAGATATGGACAGATAGATTGATAGAGAGGTTTTTCATTGGAAGGATAGGAACATGGATTCAGAGATAGATAGATAGAGAGAGAGATAGATAGATAGATAGATAGATAGGCATATGGATTCAGAGATAGATAGATAGAGAGAGAGATAGATAGATAGATAGATAGATAGATAGAGAGAGAGAGAGAGAGAGAGAGAGAGAGAGAGAGAGAGAGAGAGAGAGAGAGAGAGAGAGAGAGAGAGAGAGAGAGAGAGAGAGAGAAATAGGCATCCATGGTGACCGCTCACTTCAAAATTTACTGCGCAAGCGCAGAGCACAAAGCCTGAAAGGAATACTATTTCTTGGTTACAATCGTGTAAGCGCTTATGTTGATATACTCGCTTCCCATTTTGACCACTCTATATTGAGAACAGGGCTTATGTATCATAACCTTTGATTCGCTTCTAACTTAACATAAGTAACTGTTAGTGAGGTCCCACTCACACTCACACACACATACACACATACACACAGCACAACCATGACGCGTTACAGAGCAAGACTTTCTCAAGTTATTGATACATACATTTGAGGCAATCTTGGGTGTGGAGGACGATAAAACATAGAAATGTTAAGAACATGTAAATAAACTATGTGGACGGAAAATGATGTCATGACTATCTCTCCCTATTTGAATTATGCTCATTGACTGGATGGAGGTTTTGTAAGGGGAGGATTGAAAGCCATGTCGGTAAACATCGATTTGCAACCATTTCACATCTTAGATTTCTTCTACCAAAGTCTGTCAGTCAATAGTACAGTCTGTCGCCAGAGGAGAAAAACCTTTGGATGTTAAAGAATTTATTTTTTCCCCTCAATGGTCTGCTGATCTGTATTGATCTTTGTGTTTGTGTAGAGGTGATGGTTAATGGTGTGACATTGGACTGTTCTCGCTATAAATTTATTGTGCGGCAGTTTATTTCCATGTCACTGATTTTCTTATTATAATTCAGGTTAGCTTTTCAGATTAAAAGATACGGTTTTAGAATTCTTCCACCAAATGGTTTGGAATAGACTTGACAGATCCAGTGATTACTCTTTCGAATTCTAATAGGCGACCCTTATTATTTACTATCCTAAGAGTTACCGTTTCAAAATATCTCAGAGAGGTATCGTTGATTTATATCTAAAAAATGACATGAAGTTAAAAGTACACGAGAAAGTAATGAATTCGAACACAAGTCAGTGAAACTTTTGTTCCAGAGGAGCCATAAATAGTTCTAACTGACATGTTCAGCACAGGCAATAATAAACTGCTGTCAACTCGTCAGAATCTCTGAAATTGATATCCCTACATGACGGAATTCATTCTATAGGATGGACAGCCACTACTGCCAGATTAGTACTCGTCATCTGCTCAAAATTAAGTTTGCTTCACTTGACTGATCATTGATCAAAATGCAGGGGTAAAAAAAGAAATCTTGCGCCAGTAAAGTAGAGTGCTCAGCTACAATTAGATTAAACTAACACGGTTCTTGCTGACCTCAACACATTCTCCGACGATGCAGTTGGAAGATGCGTTCAGCATTAACTTACGATCGTCGTAAAGTTATTTTCCGTTCATTAAAACTGCCATTGTGTTGCACGCCACCTTGTAAACTTATTCAGAACGTATTTGTGGTGATGTCCACAATAGGGATTAACGTACTCAATTATGATAATTCTTTAGTAGTAATAACTATAGAAACCGGGGTCATTGTGCTACAGCTGATTCAAGACAGTACACCTAGAGCCAAAGAAGTTTCTTATTGTGAATGTGACAACCTTGCACGCAATAATAAATCATGAATTAAACTAAGCAAGGAATATATGATGTTTTCAATTTCAAACAACAACCAAGATTTCTCTCTGTGTTCCACAGTCATACAAACATGATCTTGTAGTTCTTTAACATTGCAATCTTCTACTTATGCTGAGCTGAAATAATGATAATCTCTCTCTTTAGAAATTTTTTAAAACTGTTCCAAATATTACACAGACTCTCAAAAAAGGTTGAGTCTGTAATACATTTTAATTTTTTATCAAAGCCATTTGATCGGCAGCTGACATTTATTTTGATATTTGCGTTCTCTAGTTTTAAGGGGGGGGGGGGGGTGTTTGTATTGATTTTGTGTTTTTCATGGCCTTCCTCTGCAAACTATATTTAACGCTATTCATTTTTTTTTTTAAAATTTACGTGCTAGTTGAACCATAACCTCCGTTAAATGAATAAACTCTACTAACCATTTTCTATGAGATTATTTTCGGAAACAATTATTCCCTTTTAATTATAAATGTTTCATACGCCTTTTTAAGTTGACTGTGTCTACCAAAACCAACCAAATTTGAAGAGCTTGTTTAATCCTCGATGTGGTGGCCCCATCAGAGTGCTTTGGACAATTTGGTAGTTTGCATCTGGTCTTTTTATCCTTTAATTTTGTCTTATTGCCTACGGAATCAAAGGTTATGAACTCTTGATATTCAGAAAGCGTGGGCAGAGAAAAAAGATTGCTTGTTTTAAACTTTACCCTTGTTATGGAAAAAGGGGAAATTCACATCTCTACCCATTTATCAACAAAACAAAATGAAAATCGACTTTGACCGTTTGTGCGAATCTAGCCTCTCACTGCGTTACTGGAGTCGGGAATAACTAAATGTGCGCCTTTCCATTAACATCATGTTATCAGCTAAGTTTTGGCTTTATTGGAAACATCCGCGAACGACGACTTGATTGCTGATTTTAAAATAACGCTACCGATGTTCAGAACGTTTGCCAGAGCTACTCAGAATCAGCTCACCGTTTCGTCAAAGTTGAAAACCTGCCTTCAGTACAGTCCCATCAGACACTTTTCATAGAAACAATTTTCTGCATGGGATCTGGTTTAAATCGTTTTGGAAAGCAGGGTCCTAGAACTAAATTTTCATTTATGTTACAGAATTTCAAAAGGAAAAGTTAACATCATAACCGAGTGGAGAGAAAACAAGAACTATTTTCCACTAAGGAGCATTTTATACTTTAACATGCAATTGCTGAGACTGATCCACTGAACTGAAACTAGTACATGTACAAGCTGTGAAGACTGATTTTTTTCTCGCTATTGATCTGCCAGGTGTGTGCGCGTCACTCAGGCACTGTACAGGCTGTTGATAGTAGACGGCTGGTGATGGCCAGCTGTTCAGAACCTTGGAACCAGCTTGTGTTTTAAACCCAAAGAGAACTTGTATAGCTTAGAAGTGTATTAATCGATTCCGACGCCTGTAGAAACCGGTGCTCATGAAATGATTATAATTATATTTGTTTCTACCTGGGATCGAGCAGGACACTTTTGAATTTATTCTGAAAGTAAGAATTAAAAAAAAAGAACATTAGACGTCTTTTTGATTTTGGCTATAAGGACAAGATTTGTTGCTTTCTTTCAGAGTCCTCTCGAATTAATAAATATGAAGCAGTTCTTTAAAAGCTGTTTAGCAAGTACATTTAGGAGGAAAAAAATAGTCAGTAGAATTCATTTTTAGCATGGGCCGGTGCCAAAGATCATCAACTTTATCTAGATTTCTGCTACTATTAATATTAGCGACCTTGACTACCTACATCACTAGAATCTAATTTGTCTAACTAGGAATCTAGGGTAATGTTGTTAAAGGACTACAATCCAGTTAATCTTAGTATCGGTTGTAAATTTTTATTTTTATAATTATATCACTGTCTGGATAAAAGCTTTGATGCTTTACTTTATTGAATTGATACACTCTAGGGAATGAATTTTATGTATCAAGAAATTTTACTCAAAAGCATTCAGCATTTCTCCCATCTGCTGTTATGGCATTAATCTAATGTGGAACCATTACAGCAATAATTGGCATGACTCACATATAACTTCTATTGAGCATGTCAGAAATATATAATGTCCCAAATTATAACCCAACTTTTACCTATCTCACTCATTCTTAACAAACTCGGTTTTGCATCTGTCGAATTATGAATTATCCCCCAGCTATCATCCTGGTTCTCTCAACGTGAGCACGCCTCATTGCATCGTTACTGTAGCTTGTAATTGTCAAAAAACGACTGAATGCGTTTGAACCAAATTTATTGCACCATAGATATAAGACATTTTATGCTCTCACCCGCAGTTGCAGCGGCAGGTTTGTCTATTAAAGTGTCGTGACATCTACCTGGTCCCATCGCCAGACACTCCACTGTAGCCTCATCATGTCTACGAGCAGCGACATTGACCTGACAGTGTGGGTGCAAAACTCCGAGTTCCCTCTCAACTCGGACAGTAGCAGCGGGGATTCCCCCAAGGGGGGTTTCGGAGACCTCACCATCATCGCCAACAGCAACGGGGAGAACGATGTAGATGATGTTGATGAAGATGGTACACAGGACACAGCGCTACTGGGGGACACGGACCCAATATTGGAAAGTATCATCGGTGACTATACAACAGCGGCTAGCAGCGGTGTCGATGTCGGTAGTGGTGGCACTAGTGGAGGTGATGCCAATACTGGTGCTTCCCTTGATCTTGATAACGAGCTTCTCCACCGTCTAGCTGGTCGCCATGACGATTTTCTCTCCACTGTGGTAAGTTGTATTCGTACAAGAATAATAGGAGAGTAAGAGAGATGGAGATGGAGAGAAAGGAAGTGGGGTAAATGAATGAGAGGGAGACAAAGAAAGCATAGAGAGTACATGAGAATGAGACAGCGAATGGAGAAAGAAAGAGTAAGACTAAGAGGGATCGGGGTCGAAGGGCGTTTTTTCGAATCTCCATCTTATAGAAAATTTATCGCCGTTCAGGTTTAGTATATACTGTTTCTTATTTGATATAGATTATCTTTATTCTGATGTCAATGAGGAATGGTATCTCACAAAGAAATAATATACTGTTGGCACACTACTTCAAGTTTTTGCCTGCACAAGGTTTAATATCTTCTGTATTAAGAAACTGAATAGTCCAAAAAATACTACAGCCACCACAAATGATTCAGGGATGCGCAATTTCAAATAAAAAAAAAAGTTCTTACAAACGTTTTGGATACAAATATTATGTGGAAAAAAAATTCTTCAACAACTTTGTACTTCGTGAGTGTATTAAATTGCTTCTGGTTGTTGGATATAATTTATAACTTCGAACCAGCATGCGACTGTTTCTTTGAGAGAGAGAGAGAGAGAGAGAGACACACACACACACACACAGAGAGAAATGAAGGAGACAGAATTAAAGAGGAGAGAGAGGGGACCGAATGAGGGAGGAGAAAGAAAGAAGAGAGAGAGAAAGGAGAGAGAGAGCGAGAGAGAGAAAGAGAGAGAGATACAGAGAGAGAGAGTGAGTGAGAGAGAGAGAGAGAGAGAGAGAGAGAGAGAGAGAGAGAGAGAGAGAGAGAGAGAGAGAGAGAGAATGGAGTTCACAATTCGGAGAACAAAAGCAGATACATTTAACGAATACAGCCACAGATGTTTAGATAAGAAATATTGCTGTTTTCCACCTCCATTTAAAACCTTGTCGGATGCTTTGAATGACTCATAGGATTAGTTTAAGGCAATTCCCAAATAGTTTAATATTTTTGTCCAGCTGTCACAACGCTTTCTATTTCTAAACCGAATAGTCCCTTTACCTTACTCCAAGTCCAACCTTCGGCATGGAAATATTTTGTTTTTTACTTCAATTTCGCAAGTCAAAGGCAGAGAGTTAGTTTGAGAGTGGATTTGTGTCCGTTTATTACATGCGAGTTGCAGTTATCATATCCATAGAATTTCATAGTCACAAAACACGGGTTGCCTTATCGATGACAATAACGTAAGAGGTCAAAGAGAGAAAACTCTTCGCCAGGTGTACGGGTTGTTGTTTTTTTTGTGTGTGTGTGTGTGTGTGCTTTATTAGCAATGAAAGACATGAGAAGATTTCAAGGTTACTTGGAGAAAACCTATTATCAGCTAGATGTAGCCTTGAACTTGATGATAAGGTCAATGTGAACACAGCTCCAAGGCTTGTCTGTGGTGATCCAAGAATGAGATGCTGCTTTGGAGGCAGTTTATGGTTCTCATTACAAACTGTACAGGAACTGGAGATGCAGGACCAGAAATCAGCAGTGTGGGGGCACTGCTTTATTTTTTGCACTCAGAGGTTACAGAGATGTAAATTTGAAGAATCTGGGGCTGCGGGGTTATCTGGACATCTCACTCTGATGTAGCAAGGGACACCTCAATCTGTTGTAGCAAGGGACTCCTTACTCTGTTGTAGCAAGGGACACCTCACTCTGTTGTAGCAAGGGACACCACACTCTGTTGTAGCAAGGGACACCTCACTCTGTTGTAGCAAGGGACACCTCACTCTGTTGTAGCAAGGGACACCTCACTCTGTTGTAGCAAGGGACACCACACTCTGTTGTAGCAAGGGACACCTCACTCTGTTGTAGCAAGGGACACCACACTCTGTTGTAGCAAGGGACACCTCACTCTGTTGTAGCAAGGGACACCTCACTCTGTTGTAGCAAGGGACACCTCACTCTGTTGTAGCAAGAGACACCTCACTCTGTTGTAGCAAGAGACACCTCACTCTTTTACAGCAAAAGACACCTCACTCTGTTGTAGCAAGGGACACCTCACTCTGTTGTAGCAAGGGACACCACACTCTGTTGTAGCAAGGGACACCACACTCTGTTGTAGCAAGGGACACCACACTCTGTTGTAGCAAGGGACACCACACTCTGTTGTAGCAAGGGACACCTCACTCTGTTGTAGCAAGGGACACCACACTCTGTTGTAGCAAGGGACACCACACTCTGTTGTAGCAAGGGACACCTCACTCTGTTGTAGCAAGGGACACCACACTCTGTTGTAGCAAGGGACACCACACTCTGTTGTAGCAAGGGACACCACACTCCGTTGTAGTAAGGGACACCACATTGTTGTAGCAACATAGATCCATTTCTCACTGACAGAGGATCTTAAACACGGTCACTTAGGCAGAGCTGCTCTGAGGTCAACAGTGCCGCGTGCAGTTGATAACCATGATGAGAAGAGGATCAGTTGCAGTTGCCATTTTGGATACGTTGTACCCATCTGTTGGTACAGATTGTGGTTAAATCAGCATTAGTGAAAGAAAGAAAGAAGAGAGAGAGAAAGGAGAGAGAGACAGAGAGAAAGAGTGAGTGAAAGAGAGAGAAAGAGAGAGAGAGAGAGAGAGAGAGAGAGAGAGAGAGAGAGAGAGAGAGAGAGAGAGAGAGAGTGTATGAATCACTTTTATAGCCTTTAAGACCACCTTTGTGTGGGAATGTGCTTTGCAATAGACCTTGACTATCACTTATTAATCAGCTTCAAGAAAAACGATTTAAGATTATGAATGTAAAGCCTTAGGAATAAAGATAAAGTTTTCGAATATTGTAAATACTGCTTTTGGCCGTATTAATAAGTGCGTAGCATCTTTATCCTGAGGTTGCTACTTATGAGTTTAATAACAGCCGAAATCCTCCCCAACAAAAGAATCAGCAGACAGATGTAGTAGTTTTTTTGTTTTTGTTTTTTTCCACCGCTCTTATTAACTTGAGATGTTATTTTTATATGCAGTAGATCTTTTGAGACAAGTTGTAATCTATGCAAACTCTTTTCCTGTTGTTTCACACAATCATATTACTAAGCATGAGTCTAGAAATGATTATATAAAGTAAAAGATGAACATTATGCAATCAAAAAATGAAATTTGAATACGTGTATGTGTTATGCAACGATTGACGTGACTGGAGGATATGCGCCAATCCTCGGCTCCTTTTTTTCCTCCAAAATATTTTATTTTACTTCATTTTATAAATCAATTTATGTGTGTGTGTGCATGTGTATGGTAAAAGCACAAAAATTTGAGTGAAGAGTTACTGGTGAGAAGGTTTGTAAACTCTCATATTTTCTCACATAGATACAAAGTTTTATTTTTCAAATTCCCTCATATCAAACGCTGGTATCAAGGCTTATCCTATCGTGAATAGGTTTGAGCAAAACTGTAATAGTTTGAAGATCAACAAACGAGAAGCCCAGCCGATACTTTGAAGCTGTAGGAAAGACGGCTGTAAAACGGGCTAGTCCTATCAACGTTAGTTTCTCCGTTCCTATCAACGTTAGTTTCTCCGTTCCTATCAACGTTAGTTTCTCTGGGGAAGTGTTGGGGTGTTCAGTTGCGCTGTAGATAAGCGCATCGTATATGGACCGATTTATATTGGTTGGTAATTATTATTCTAGTCACAGGTCAAAAGATATTAGAAATCAGAATTGCATCCAACCAATTTTCATATCATGATTGAGAACGTTTTCCATGTGTCAAGTAATCTTTTCATTGAGTCAAAGTGTCGCAGAATGGTGATCTTTCAAAACATTTAGGTACCTACAATATTGATTGGAAAAACCACAACTGTCAAGTCCTTAAGTGCATTGCGGAAAATTTCAAAGTTAAAGATATATAAAATAATGGACATATTAAAAGCTCTATCACTTAGGGCATTGCTATAGGTCGTTTTCAGAAGACGCTATTAAAATGAAAGATGTGACAGGTTGTGAAAAAGAGGATGGTCAGAGGGGGGGAAGCAGGATAGAGGAGAGAGAGACAGAGACAGAGACAGAGACAGAGAAAGAGAGAGAGAGAGAGAGACAGAGAGAGAGAGAGAGACAGAGAGAGAGAGAGAGAGAGAGACAGAGGCAGAGACAGAGAAAGAGAGAGACACAGAGACAGACAGACAGACATACAGAGAGCGAGAGGGTAATGCAGATTTAACGCAAAAGAAGAGCAAGATTGATTGATCTGTAGGTAACCCATTTAGTACATGGAGGAAAAAAAAAAGATTAAAAAAAAAAAAATTCGATATGAACGCTATGGTTGACCGCTCACTTTTCAGAATTACCTCCTAAACCCATCCATGCATGCCCAGAACGTGGTCTTACGCTATAGATCCAGGCAATGTAAATTAATAAAATCTCGCCGCGCATCTTGATCTGAAGTAGAGAGTATTACTTTTTTAGAACAATTCAACAGCTGCTGTACAGTGTTCTGTTGTCCAACAGGGCAGCATATAAATAAGCCGTGTTTTGAGATCTGGCCCACACGTGTTGCTGTAAAATCTCTTAGATTATCATGTTATAGTCAATGTGTTGGACTATTTTTTAGGGGTAGGTTGAAGGTAGTAGTAGTAGTAGTAGTAGTAGTAGTAGTAGTAGTAGTAGTAGTAGTAGTAGTAGTAGTAGTAGTAGTAGTAGTAGTAGTAGTAGTAGTAGTAGTAGTAGTAGTAGTAGTAGTAGTAGTAGTAGCATCAATTACCATTATTAACCACGATAACAAGAAAAAGAGGATGAAGAAGAAGAAGAAGAAGACGAAGAAGAAGAAGAAGAAGAAGAAGAAGAAGAAGAAGAAGAAGAAGAAGAAGAAGTTAAACAACAACAACAACAACAACAACAACAACAAAAATAGTAATAATAATAATAGTAACAACAACAGCAATAACATCAACAAGAGCAATAACAATGATGATAGTGAGGGTGATTAAGACTACGAGGATAATAATGAGGATTATGAATTGCATTTTATCAACTGTACAAGTTTGTATCGACTTTTTCGCAATTTAAAGTGACCTCTTTGAAACGGCTTAATGAGATCAGAAATGCGGATATGACGTAAACAATTTTAAGTGAATATTTCAATGTTGTAGCTATCGGTATCTGTCTATTTAAAAAATAAC
>JAWDGP010004153.1:182500-205000 GCA_033675545.1 Elysia crispata | reverse complement strand
ACAATTATAACGCACCTTTTTAGTACTTAACCGATGAAGTATATTGATTGGTTGCTCAATAATAATTATTATTTGTCGCAACGCTTATACATTTTACAAGATGTTAAAGGGGAAATACTTGGTAAGCTTTAAATCGAGATCCCTTCATATTCAAAGTTGTATTATTATTATTATTATTATTATTATTATTATTATTATTATTATTATTATTATTATTATTATTATTATTATTATTATTATTATTATCATTATTATTATTATTATTATTATTATTATTATTATTATTATTATTATTATTATTATTATTATTATTATTATTATTATTATTATTATTATTATTATTATTATTATTATTATTATTATTGTTGTTGTTGTTGTTGTTGTTGTTGTTGTTGTTATTATTATTATTATTATTATTATTATTATTATTATTATTATTATTATTATTGTTGTTGTTGTTGTTGTTGTTATTATTATTATTATTATTATCATTATTATTAAAAGCAATAGAATACAGAGAATTTTTATTTGTAAAAGAAAAGACATATCTTTTCTGAAGCAAAGCAGATTTCTAGACTCCTGATAAAAAGTGCTATTCGTCCAAGTAGGAGCCGAATCTGTTGGGTATGAGAAGTATCATAATTGTATTGGCGAATATACTGGGCAACTGAAAAAATCTCAGTGAAGGGCTTTTGTCTGCTACTGAGAGACTGCAAAGAAACCTTCATTACTATGAAGAGAATTATTTAAGCTATAAACGCACTTAAAGGACAATCGCTTGAAGGACCCTCCGAAGCACAAACCTGTGCTCCCAAGCATTGTTGAGCATCAATAATTGATTTCCCCGGAAAAATCCGATTTTGTTCCATCAGCAATAAGTAGGTCCTGTGCCTCTCAAACACGAAGGGCATAATATGATCATAATGCCGAGAATGGAAGTATGTAGGCCAAGCGTATTTGCTTTCACAAAATAATTATTTCAGTGCTTGTGCTTAACTATGTTTCAGTAGGAACTGAAGAGAGGAAGAGAAGAAATGGCAGAACAGGGCTATAGTTTATTAGGCGAGAATGGTTTGAATGTACACACTGGGCCTACGCGGCGAAATTTATTGAAAGGTTCATATAGTATTGATGAAAAGTAACGACACATTCTTGTAACTGTTATGGACTTTCAACATTGTGCTAGGTGACATGCAAAATACACGCACTTACTAAATGTATTAAATAAAATTTGCAGTCTTACGTAAAAGAAAACATGAAATGAAATGACAAATTGTATTATATTTCTGATAAAGCGAGTTAAACACGATGGGTAGGTCTGTTTTTTCTCAAACTCGATGGAATTTTTGGAGTGATTTTTTTTTATCCTAACACGTATCTTTATTTCATCAGGGATTTTTCTAATGTTGTTAAATAGGTAAGGATTCAAGCGACAAGTAGAATAGGGAGGAAAAAAAAGTATGATGTCCATGCTGGACCTAGACTATCTGAGAACAATGTGGGTTAGATCTCGCCACCTGTTAGTCGCCTTAGAGTTAGTAAAGGAGCATGTCCGTAACATGAGACTATAATTATCAATTGTCTTTTCAGACCCTTCGAACATTTTTATTAATGAGTGGTAATAAATCAATTTTTTTAGAAGCATGAGCCAAGCGCTTGTAAGGAGAAGTGATTTCATGACTGTTTCTATTTTTAACAGGTCAGCTTTACCCTTTTTCACAAAATTTATGACGGTATAGGAAAAAGTTCGAGATAATTTTATATATTAAAGAGCAGCCAATCAAATTGACCCCAATATTTGAGGTAGCTATCGCGATCATTATCATAGAAAAAGATTAATTATTACCAACTGGAACTCATCAACTCTGGTCCATTGAGGAAATCGAAACAAGTCAATATTAGAAATTTAGAATAAATTCCTTGTGTAGTTAATTATCATAAATAGTAAATGATCTAGCAAATAACCAGAATAAAAAGAAAAGACCAGACAAGGAAACAGAATCGTTTATAGAATATAGACAATACAAGTTTTATTTCCGAAACCGAAATATCTCTGTCACATTTCCAATTAAGCAGCTGTAATGAAGACTGCAGTATCGTAATTGGAAAATTGATATGGGAAACTAAGCAGCGTTGAAAGATAGTTTTTGTCCAAATCGAGCTTGAAATCATTACTCATTATCAATCTCGAGATTTCCTAGAATGCACATAAAGAATATCATATCTTAAAGCTTGAAAGATTCATCAATCGAGAGAGCATGTGAATTAAGATAGTATCTTAGCTTGACATGCAAACTTACTAGGAAGAAAATGCTCAGCGATCTAGGATTAATGTCAAAAGCGAACCAATGCTCAAGGCAGAAAATATATTATCATGGTCAATGTCTAAGAAGCCTCTTCAAAATTTATATATATATATATAAATACATATACAGACCGACTGACAGAGAGCGACATAGATAGGGGAATAGAAAGGCAAAAATGAAAGATAAAGCTTCCAAGTTTCCAACGTTGTTTCTCGAACTTTGAGTAAGGAGAACAAGTGTGATGTCATGTATGGTTCTAAATAATTTGGCAACAAAAGAAGCCAAGTTTTATCTTCTGATATTTCACAAAGTTGTAAGCTGTTCTCAAATCACTCTGAGCAGAGTTGCCCTACGTTGTTAAATATTTCAATGGACTGGGTCATTTTTGCTGTGAACAATCGATGCAATATAGATTGTAAGGAATCGGTAAGGGAAGAGAAATGCCTTTTTCTCGCGATAGGAAAGGCAACCAGTTGTTCTTAATTGCGTATGATTGATTTTCTATCTCAGTCTTCAACGAATCATGTAAAAAAATTCGATGTGATTCCATCTGACTTTTGCTCTCCTGATAATAGGAGAATATATCACTTGGAATTAATAATGCTCCATAAAACGAGAAAACTTATCAGATCATATTCAGCAGAAAGCCCTCTTTTATTGGAGTCTTCCGTCCTCTAGAGATAACTAGTTTAGTTTTCTGTGGTAAGAACGGGCGATCTGTTAACCTTATAGTAGTATTTATTGGGTATAGGGTCAGCGCATATATCGGAAGACACGGGACACAGGAACCACTGGAATTGGAAGAGAAAGGGCAAGAGCTGAGGTTATTTAAGTTTGCATTACATCAATAATGCAAGATAGGATGTTGCTCTCTCCTCCAGAGTTTGCTACCCTCTTATCACCCTCCCCCCCTTTTTTCCCCCTCTCCGTTTAAAATATTGACAGCATTATTATCGAACTAGAAACTTGTGTGCTGGATCCATGCAGTTTAGTTCAGAGGTTTCAAGCAGACAGATTTCTAGGGACAACAAGTGAGTGAGAGAGAGAGAAGGAGACACACAAAGAGTCTGACATAAATATAGACAGAGAGATAGAGAGGAAGAGGGAGGTAGAGGAGGAGAAAAAAAGTGAGGAGGTAAAAAGAAAAAGGAACCATTTTGCGTGAGATTAGAGGACAATGATGGAAAACAGCAAAACGAAGATACGGAGAGGAAAAGAAGTGAATATGAAAGAGACTGAGGAATAATAGATTGAAGAAAAAGAAGGAAATTAGAAGTAAAAAAAACAACAAATGTATATGCATAAAATAGTGGTACAAAATCTCACCACAAATGTTCTGTCATACTAGACTTGAGGAACTCTCCGCCCTTTTTTAAGCAAAGAAATCACAAAGGTTAAATAAACGTCAAGTTTTGCATTCATTATAATCTTACTTTTCTTTGTAAATGGCTTCTATTCCAAATGTGTTCGATCTAGATAACAAGTTCTAGAATAAGAATTTCTAAACTTCAATTTCTTCATAGAAAAGTCTAAGTTTTGATCCGACTGTTGATATAACTATCCTGATTGGATTCGTCTAGGCTGTGAAGCGATTTGCACAAACACACAGACACAGATCTATAATCTACATTATCAAAGACAACATCGCTTTCCCTCTTCGCTATCTCCTCCAAAACCACTCAATATACAGTGATGAAGTTTATTAAATTTAAATTTGTCGATATCAGTCCCACGCGGTACAATTTTTTTTTTTTTAAAGTTATGGATTTAGGCTAGAAAATGCTCTCAAAAGTTCATTATATATTTATTACAGTTAATTCATCAAAATGTTTTGCCAAATTTGTTATGATGAACCAGTCAACACTTAAAAGACTTTTCTCAGTAGTTTACAACTTGCAAAGTGGATGACACTTTTAAAACAATTTATTGTGTTTTCTTAAATACATGTGTGTGTGTATATATATATATATATATATATATATATATATATATATATATATATATAAACATGTTATTTTACATTAATGGAGTGAAAAATTAAAAAGTCAAATAAATTTGACTTACTATAGCGTAAAGACAAAAGTATCGTAGAAAACAATGCTGTCTTGTGCTAGAAAGTAGCATTGATTTGATTGGTCTGTATTTTGAGACAAATGTCATCGTCGCCTTTTCTTCTGGAGCGGCGGCTGCGAGTGCAAACTGCTTCTTTTGCATGCGTTTCGAACTTCTATACTATTTCATATACAAGATATCAATCAGATCCACTTATTTTCAACAAGGAAGCGTAAAAACATTCATGTTATGCGATTTTGTTAACTTGACTTATATGAGTAAAATTGATTGTGACTAGATCTAGAATAATTATAAGCTTTAGCAACCTAGCGTAACCCAATAATTTTTTAAAACCCGGGGCTTTAAATTTTGTTTTCTCTGTAATATTGCCTGAGCAGTTATACGTTTTTACTTTGTATTGGAGAGTAATTTTTCACCACATCAGGTCCAACACTTAATTATCTGTATTTGGTAATCAGAGATGAACTGAAAAAAGGGTTGCTTAGAAGCTTGCAGCATTTTTTTTTTTTTGCTTGAGATCTCTCCTTCATTTAAAGAATTTCTACATAACAACATGAGAAGAATTCCAATGTCTCAAGATTCTATATGTTTTAAAACTGTACTATGAGTGGCTCTGGAGAAGATATATATATATATATCATCTGCTATTGTTGAAAAGTTTTCTTTTCTTTATTGTAGTTGAATGACTCCGGGGGGGATATTTTTGTTAATTTTGTAAAATTTGCTGTTCTTTATTGTAGAAGTCTTACCCACCTTCTATTGTTGTAAAGTTGCTTTTGTTAAATCCACTTGTATGGCTCAGCAAGATGTAAGCCTGTTGTTTTAGTAAAATTTGCATTTCTTCAACGAAGTTGTCTTCCCCTCTTTTGTTCATTTGAACGGTCAAACATACTTGTACGTATATAGTTATATATAATTGGGGGGGGGGGGGGAGGTGTAAAAAGAGAGAGATTGAGAGAGAGAGAGAGAGAGAGAGAGAGAGAGAGAGAGAAATAGAGAGAGGGAGGGAGAGAGGAAGGGATGTTAGAAAGAGACAATACCGTTCAATGCGGTAGGCTCTTTACATTACTTCCTGTTTAGTCTGTGATATTTAATTCATCGACCTATCCATATTGTTCTATGAGATACTGAACAAACTTCGTCTTAATCGTGGAACATTACCATTGTAACTGGTATGGTATGTTATTTTTTTTCTTTTGGTATTTTTTTTTTTCGCCAAGGTGCATTGCAGCCGACGCAACCTATAAGAAACCTCTTTGCAACCTATAAGAAACCTCTTTGCTCTAAGAAGCATGTACCTTCTGAGTTGTAGGTTTATTTTACGTTGCTCAATCCAGGGATTCCAATGAAAGATTGATTTTTTTTTCAATTTAATTTATACTAGATCTAGTCGATTGCCGTCTGAACTTTCTTTCAGGCTTTCACATAAGCAAAAAAGTTATTTTGAAAGGATATTGTCCTACATCAAATTTCACGTTTTCCGGAGCAAATAGCTATTTATTTTGATGGCGTTGACTATAATTTGTCTACATATTATTGCATATTATTCGTGTAGGTATCAAAAATGTATTGTAATATTTCTTTAAATTAGATTTAAATCCAAAAAAATCGTCTGTTTTGTTGAAAACACTTTTAAAGCAGAAAATTAAAACTAAATTGTCTGTGTAAAATAAATACAAGGCAAGCCAAAACACAAGATAAGAAACACTTCAAAAAGCAATGAAAATCTTACACCACTTTGCGAAGCTACTCAGGAAATATGACCGAGAACACTAGCAAAAATGATGTCAAAGGAAATGTCAACTAGCAGAAGTCGAAAGGAAATCAATATTTTAAAATATCAAAAGATGATGAGAATTCACCAGAGACTGTGGTTTTGGAATTTTACTTATATATTTTCAAAATACGGCTTTTGGAACTTATCTAAAGAGTATTATTTTTTTCCCTTGAATACAGATGTTTTAAAAGAGCTTTAGAACACCGCAAAAAGTGGTTCAAAACGGGTTTGTTATCTCATAGTTACCAAAGACTGAATTTATAAATCTAAACATTCCAATTCTCTTTTAGCTTTAGAAAATTGAAAGCTTATGAAATGGGTTGCCAAATAGATATATTTTAAATAGACGAATAGCTCGTGCGTTAGATTTTGTATTTCAGGCAGTATGACAATGCAGTTGTGAGTGGTTTATTTTCCACTTGGTTAGAGTGCCACGGGTGACTATACTTGGAAACAGCCAAAATATTCAACAGAATATCCTAAAAAAACAACAAAAAAAACCATACTGCAATGGATAAATGGAAACAAAGTTCCCTTTTGATGCGCATTGTAAGGGAATCTCCATTGTGTAGGATAATCAATGGCATGACTGAAAATGAAGCTGACTCTAGGAAAACGTTCGATCGCTACTTTTGTCATGCATGAGCCACGCCCACTGTGCGCCCGTAACCAACGAGCACTAACTCATGAACGGTAACTCTCGACATAGCTAGGACTAGACTTGGATATCTGGACGGCTCAGTAGTAATTTCATTATTTTAGCTCTCATCAACAGCTTACCAGATTGTCTCATTAATTTTTTTTTACCTATGATGAAAGAAAAATAAAGTAATAAACAATAATAATATTACGTAGATGATATTGTCGAAACCTATTACCAGCCTGAAAAGTGGAGAAAGTCATTAACGTTTGCCATTAAAAATTTTGTGGATGATGATTTTTTTTTTCAAAGATAAGTCAAGGTTTTTATATCTGTATACGAAAATTAGATCGTTGTGTTTACCACATGTCTACGTTGTTGTTGGTATATCAGCATATATATCGTAGGTCTATAGCAAAATAATGTGAATCAGAAAAAGATCTAAATAAAAGATTTATGTTTGAGTTAATCTATATCTTTATCGTAGACCATATATCTAAATCTGGACAAATGTTTATGTTAAAAAAAGTTTTAGACATACGACTTAGATGTCAGGGTAGATCTAGATGTTAGCCTACATTTAGTATACACATCACAGTCTCTTGTTCTATTAGTTCAGAAAATAATAAAACTGGGCAAGGTGAAGATAATAAAACTTTAGTTCCCCCCCCCCCCTCCCCCCCTCCCCCCTCCGCTGACCGGACCACGCCAATTCCTTGGAACACAGTGACTTCGAGTGTAAAATATTGTTTACATACATTTAATGGAACGACAAGTTAATGTTAATTTTTTTTTAGGTCAAGGAGTTTTAGCCCACATGACCCATAGGAATAAAATTTTACATCTCTGTTTTTGACACACATTTAACGAATTGAGGTGTTCTTAACATCGCAAATCCAGGAAGCCGCCAAGGTTTTCGTGTGTTAGTTGGCTCACGTAATGGCTTATAGAAAGGTTCGGTCTTCCTAGTCTCGGTGTAAGTTTGTTATGGTTATGGGAATGGTGCATATCAGAGGAGTGAGTTTCCAGTAATCATTTCCAATATTTTATTATTTTTCTTTTTACAAAAAATTATCGGTGCCGTTCTCTCTTTACCGCTTCGCAAACTTTTCCTTTAGCTATACCCGGTAGTCTCAGAAGTCCTGCCGTGTTTTATTTACATTATTTGAAATCTCTAAAATCTACAAGCAGGTGGAATACATGAACATTCCAAAGTTAACCAACGGCGCTACTGTATTTAAAATGTGAGTTGTTCGATTTTCACCGTATATCGTAATTAAAGATGGCAAGAGTCGGTTCCGTAACTGAATTTCTAAAGTATCGAATTGAGAACCGGAACAAGTCAAGTTCTCCAGTTTGCTCCTCCCGTGTGATTGATTTATCATTTGATCTGGCATCAAATGGAAGATGGCGACTAGCAGTGTCATATGGTCGAAGTTTATCTTGAACTTACAACACAGTAAATACGGCTTATTTATAGAAATAGAATACGATTTTTCTCTGCATTGTAGGAAAAAACAAAACAACAACAACAACAACAACAACAACAACAACAACAACAACAACAACAACAACAACAACAACAACAAAAACAACAAACAACCGGGATCGGTTAACGGTCTTGCGTTGGACCAATGGAAAGGTAGCCTAATTTAATCCCAGTCAATGTCACTCTGGTAGTAGGATCTCATCTGATCAGCCCATTCTTAGTCAACAGACCGTCGTCTCCGGTTCAGATTTTTCGGGAAATCTAGAAGTAGTGGACACAAAAGTAACCACACGATTAGCGTGATGTAAACACAATGTTAAGTTCAAATGTAGGAAAAACTACCAAGACAGGCTAACATTTGGAAGTGCTGACTGTTAAATGAACAGAATACAGAAACAGGTGTCTACAAACTCTAGTCAGGAAAGTGGTGAGAGGGCTTCATTGTTTTTGTGCTTTGTTCGGAAGTTTGAAAAATCTAGGCTTTCTCTCTTTTTCTCCACCATTCTATTTTGCTATCTATCTATCCATCATTAAGCTATCTACCATTCTACCTCTTTCCTTTTCATCATCCTCTCTCTCTCTCTCTCTCTCTCTCTCTCTCTCTCTCTCTCTCTCTCTCTCTCTCTCTCTCTCTGTCTCTCTCTCTATTTATTTATCTCTCTATCTCGCTCTGTGTGTATTTTCTTCAGCTTGCGCAGCGATAACCCGTCCATAACAACTTTATGTCAGTCATTTCAGCTGGCGTCATTCTTAGTAAAAGCATAGGTGATAGTGCTCTATTATTGTTTTGGTAAGTAAACTGCATCTATAAATTCGGTATTAAATTCAGGGTTTTGTCTATTTGGAAGGGTATCTCTATAGATGCTTATTGCATGTAAAAAAAAATGTTAATACCGGTTCTAAGTGTCCTGCATTGCTGCCATCCGTTTGAATAATACTAACTCAAATTCTTTGGAGTCATAAAAAAAGACTGCCACCCAAAAATAAAAAGGTACCAAAATTATAAACGCATAAATGGAAACTATTATTAACATATTTACCAAATGCGTTCAAAACCAAATAAAAAGCAAAACAAAAATATAGAATTCAGTTTTATAGTATTGCTTTCAACATACGCACCTCCAATAGCGGATAACTTGTAATCGTTCAGAGTAGCATGTTTTTGATTACTGAATTACTGGTATAATTATATATATGTCTAAGTACCAACACGTTCATGAAATGTCATTCTCTCGGCGCACCTTCGGCTGGGATAGGATTTATACATGTAATCGAAAAGAGTGCGTCAATTAGTCAAATTACCGGCACCATGATGGAAGTGAGAACACAAGCTACGTCAAAACCGCTGTGTCCTCACGGTGGATCAACATAGCCTTAGGTAGACTGCCAAAGGCACAGGATGTGAAACTGTTATGGTATATGAAAGTACATTGTATATATTATTCATAAAGTTACAACACTTAAAAATGATGACTTTCGTGCGCGTTAATCAAAGGAAGTGGGGCGTTCTAGCAAGTGCGATGTTGCCATAAACATTTCATGAATTATGATAATCTAGGTCTAAATCTCAAGGCTTTCGGTCTAACAAAGTCGGGCGGCAATTGCCTAAGGGGAAAGGAGTCCAAGAGCTACTGGGCAGATAGACGTAGTGGAGAAAGTCAAGAGAGGGGAAAAGCGATCAACTAGCACCGCAATAGACTTAAAGGAATCCTGAGATGGAAAGAGAAAGAAAAAAATAAAGAGAGGGAGAGAGAAAGAGAGAGAGAGGGAGTGAGAGAAAAATAATAATAATAATAATAATAATAATAATAATAATAATAATAATAATAATAATAATAATAATAATAATAATGATAATATAAAAGCTTCAGCAAGGCTGAACACGGTACAGATGGTTTGGAAAGCACAATTTACAGATCTCTAAAATAGAGACAGTTCTACAAGTTCAAACAAACGTTCCAAGCCTTCCTTAGACTTGAGGTGTAATGTTACACAAAATAATATATATATATATATATATATATATATATATATATATATATATATATATATATATATATATATATATATATATATATATATAATATACACATGTATGTAATATAAGAAAGCAACAACTATGTCAAACCTATACGAAAACAATAAGACTTATTTATATAGGCAAAAGGAAGATCTATTTTAATTGGGAATTTATAAAAGGCTTAGTTTGTAATAAAAAAAAATAGTCTATTATTTGACAAAATATTGTCATACCGGATAGTTCTCGCTAATTATGACAAAGAAAGTGATGCGAAAACTAACTGAAGTGGTTATAGTTTAACTAAGGGTTGTTGTGATCATACAAGAGACTAGCATCTAAAGCGCAAGACAATGGAAACTTCTTTTTTCATTCTTGTGGTGTATTTTCCCCCCAACATTAACTAAATCTCACTCTCCCCCCCCCCCCCTCCTTTCACCAACCCCACCCCAAAATGTTAGAAGAGACTTGAAGTAGAGAGAGAAAGAGAGATCAGAAAGAAAGAAAGAGAGAGAGAGAGCGAGAGAGATGAAAAAGAAACAAATAGAGATCAGAAAGAAAGAAAGAGAGAGAAAGATCACAGAGAGAGAGAGAGAGAGAGAGAGAGAGAGAGAGAGAGAGAGAAAGAGAGATGAAAAAGAAACAGAGATCAGAAAGAAAGAGAGAGAGATCAGAAAGAAAGAAAGAGAGAGAAAGATCACAGAGAGAGAGAGAGAGAGAGAGAGAGAGAGAGAGAGAGAGAGAGAGAGAGAGAGAGAGAGAGAGAGAGAGATCAGAAAGTCCTATTTGAGTCAATATTTCGCTGAACTGGTTCAACATTGTCTACTTTACTAGAAAAAAAAAAATATCAAAGATGATCCATGTATTAATCCTACATCGAAATAGCGATAAAGTTGGGGGTGGGGGGGGTGGATTTCGAATGAAACTTATAATATACATTATTGTGAATGTTCAAAAAAAAAAAACGGAGTCAGATTTTTCATGTATGCTCCTCCATGAATGTCAAATTATCAAAATGACTGCAGATTGTAGACATGACAGACGGAGTCACGCAAAACGTCCTCGTTGTTTCTCTCCGTTGTATCACTCTATTCTCTATTTTAACGTGCAACATGATTGCTGCGATTTTGCTGTGATAGAGAAAATGAAAGGTTAGACAAACGTTGCATTTTGCGGTATGTGAGAATCTGGAATCAATACATAATGGGAAAACTCGGTGAGCGTTATGATCTACTCTACAGGAAATTAAAAAGGAAAATTGGAGAAGATTTGCTGTGTCGCAATGAGTTTCATCAGAATCGAATTGAGCACTTTTACCCATGCTTGCCCTGCCCTGCCCTTCAATAATTACGTTTTGCGCAGAAAACCAGAGTTAGGTTGAATATCTGTTTCCTAGCATCCTCCCTGTTTTTGTATTTTGTTTGATGTAACGATTGTAGTAACTAAGTGAAACCTACTCTAAACCTTTTATGGTGAATTGTGCGTTAAAATGTCAAACAACTGGTCAATAAAAAATTTTCTTGCGTCCCTGCCTTAAAAAAAATATAAATATAATGTAATAATTATGTTATAAAATGTATAAACCGGTTAAACTTTAGCGAAACTTAACGTAAGGAATGGAGAGCACAGTGAAAATAAGAGATAACTTGAACGAACTGTGCAAAATAACAATAATAATAATAATAATAATAATAATAATAATAATAATAATAATAATAATAATAATAATAATAATAATAATAATAATAAAAACTAAACCGCAATACAAAGCAAAATCACAAACCTTCACTGTTTTATATTTTCTAGGTCTTTAAGGTTTTTTTTTTAAGACAAAAGCTGTTGCCAGTTTTTTTTTACAAAAAGTTGGGTATTACACGTCACAATAATTCATATTGCTTCTCTTAAGTGCTTTGGACGTAAGGGTCTCAATTATTTTCATGATGATATCATATAATAAATTCAAACATTAAAAAAACCGAAAGAAAGAAGGAGAAAAAGAATTGCTCGTGTTTAATACATTGCGTTTTCAACATAAAAAGAAAGAGAAACAGAGAATATATTTTACATTCTCTCTCTCACTCTCTCTCTCTTTCTCTCTCTCCTTCTCTCTTTCTCTCTCTCCTTCTCTCTCACTCACTCTCTCTCTCTCTCTCTAACTCTCTCACTCTCTCACTCTTTTCATACGAAAACTGTCAGGGAATCGATTAAACTTCTCATGGTCCATGATGGAATCTAATCGTAGTACAAAGGAAAGAAGAGATTATAGTGTTTTCACCCATGAATTAAGTTGCATTTTTTTCAAGTCGTATAATGTTTTCTGCACTTTTATTACTGGCTTCCATTCTCCAAGTACATAAATAATTTGCCTCGTTCATAGTAATTATAATATAGAGGAAGAAATGAAAATCAGCTCAATTGTTTTTTGTTTTGTTTTTGTTATTGTTTTTTGTTTTTTTAGGGGGGGGGGTACTCAGTAAGACTGAGAGTATCACCATTGTTAGCGTCATCATGTTTATCGTCTTCTTTATCAATGGTTATCATCTGTAGTTACAGTCTCACGCCCTCTTTAAGGTTGTGTGCTGTTTGTGGACAGATTTCCTCGGCGCAAATCCTCTCACCTTCTCTGGAACTCTTGCAGTTTTAACTAATAGCGTCATTGTGGTATCCCTATGTTACAAACAGTTTATTCTACTCTTGTCTAAAGGCTTTTCAATCTGTAATAATTTTTCTCCGGCCAATCAAACTTAGTCCTCCCTTGTGCCACAAGGTTTATCTTCTTGAATTGTCCAGAGCTAGGTTCTATGCCATTGGAAATTCAAAGATCTAGGTCAGCGCTACGTCTGGGTATTTCTCCTAATGAGCTCAAGGGACGTAATCATTGACTGTGCGGTCGACAAAAAGACTTCTATATTTAGAACTTCTTTGTTACTTGTGAGCGAAAACTCTGGGTAAACTGGGTCAATGTTCTATCATGTTTAATGAAAGAGGCTGGATCCACCCTTTGAACTGCTGCCGAAACTTACATAATTTACATTTTTCATTTTTTCCATAGTTTTGTCAGGGTAAAGTCTACTTCCAACATGAGATTGTTATTTTTAAAAATTGGGTGGGATGAGAGGGGAGGGAAGGGAGAGATAGAGAGCCCCAGAGACACAGAGGCAGAGAGAGAGAGAAAGAGGGAGAGAGAGAGAGAGAGAGAGAGAGAGAGAGAGAGAGAGAGAGAGAGAGAGAGAGAGAGAGAGAGAGAGAGAGAGTTTTGGCTTTGTCGGTCTTTATATGATTCAGCATGAAGGGGGAGAAAGAAAAGCTCAGAAGATAAAAACACAGTCACATTTAAGGAGATCTCGGATTCGATCCCCGATTGAGCCAACAGGTGGTGGAATCGAATCCCATCTACCCACTCCTACTCTCTAGTATTAGTTGTCGGGCTGAGACATATATTACCTATCGTTGCTGTACTTTTTTAGTTTTCCTTAATATCATTTTGTGGAGAGGGTAGTTATGCGTTCGTGTCTTTTACATAACTAGTTGAAAGTCCGCGAATTCGCAGGATTGAAAGTTTGAATCAATACCCATGTATTGATAGATTTAACAGAAAAATTATTGTACTCACCATTATAATATTAATGCCGATTTGAAGACAACATTATTGGTGTAGCATGTTATAGTCAAAGAGCTCTCTGATGGCGGTGCCAATGCAAATTGTAAACCATAGCTTTTAACTCTTGACATAGCTACATATAACAGACCATGAGTGAAGATAAATTCCAACTTTTGTCAAAGTTTGACCCTAAATAGGAACTATTCTGGCTACAAGAAGAATACAGGATTAAAGCTTAAGTAGCACTTCAGGAATTATCCTTAAAGAATATAATGATTGAAAAGGAAACCGTTTCTACAAGCAACTCGTCACAGTCGGATGTGATAATGGGTAGCGTGTTAGATGTTACCAACAGAATAGTATTACTTCAAAGGTCCTTCTGTAAATTATTAAATGGAGATGAAATCGACTACAACCAATAGGAGAAGGAAAGGGGAGAGGGAGAGAGGGAGAAAGAGAGAATGAGAGGTACGAAAAAGGGTGAGGTCGAACGAGGGAGAGAGGCAGAAAATTATTTTAAGACAGAGCGAGAGAGAGAGCGAGAGAGAGAGAGAGAGAGAGAGAGAGAGAGAGAGAAAGATGGAGAGAGAGAGAGATAAAAGAAGAGTAAGATAGAGAAAATGTTAGAGGTGTGTGTGTATATGTGTGTGTGTGTGTGGGGGAAAGAGAGAATGCGGCTAAATACATTTAATACTAGCATCTGGAACTTGCTTTATAAATCGTCTCATATTTTTACAAAGTGACCTGCGATTTCTTGAACATTCTAGTTCCATATAGAGAACTCTTTCACTTTGAATTTGTTTTATCTGCCCTTGGTTTGTAGACAGGCTCCGATCTGAACAAAATCAACGAAAGACAGTAGAACTGGAAGACATGCCTGTGAAGGTCAAGTATTAGAAAAAGCTTCCCCAGCCGCTCCTCTGGAGGGCCTGGGTATAAAGTTAAGCTTAATAAGAGATAGTTATGGTATACCAGTTGTTTGTCTGAGGTGGGGAAGCGCTCCTGTCCTTTCATGGTATTATAAAGTTAAGCTTAATAAGAGATAGTTATGGTATACCAGATGTTTTTCTGAAGTGGGGAAGCGCTCCTGTCCTTTCATGGTGTTATAAAGTTAAGCTTAATAAGAGATAGTTATGGTATACCAGATGTTTGTCTGAGGTGGGGAAGCGCTCCTGTCCTTTCATATCGTAGAGTGCTACGATCCATCAGTGGGTTTGTGAACAAAGCGCGTGTGTGATAGAAGCGGAAAAAAGTTGATTTTTTTATAAAAAAAAATTAGACAAGATTAATAAACCGATATTGTTACTTTCGAGATGCACCTTTGTCTTTAAAGGCTTGCAATGTTCACTCCATGCAGTCTAATAAAGGAAGCATAGTTATTTTGGAAACTAAATTTACAAATACAAGTTAATTGCATCAGTTTTTATTAGAGATTCCCAACTTCCTGGAGGTCCATCCCCCTATATATTTTTTTTCATAAAACCATAAAGTTGTTGGAAACTGCCTTTCTCAAGGCAAGCATTGTCACTATTGTGAAATACCTAGGAGTTGAAGGACGGCATTAGCAATTTCTTTATCGCGAATCATTGGGTATCACGATGAGTTCCTGACAAGCGGCATTGTCGCAATGGATGTTTCTCTTACAGCTTCTACGAACTATGCTGAATTATCCAAATATGTAATTATCATTCAGTTCCCGATACAGGTCATGGAAAAGTGCAACAAATTACAACTCTTATTTCTTACAAATACAGACAAATGAAACCGGAGACATAACAGGTTTTTATGTAATTTTACAATAGAAAGGAAATTATGCTAAAAATATTGTTAAGCCTTTAAGAACAGCGTACTAAATAAATTTCCAGTAACTTAGGAAACATGGCTGATAACTTAAAGCACTGTTTATGATCATACAGTCTCCTTATTGGAAGATGGGCTCAAGAATCTTTGTTCGTCTCTCAGTGAACAAAGGAATGGGCTGTGAAGCTAAAAGCTTACCACAAGCATCAGATGTCACAGACTAGTATCGGTTCCACTGTTCCTTGCAAAGGCCATCTTTAGTAGTTCTCACCTCTGCAGCCTTTGAAGAAGTTAGAGAACACAAAAGCTCATTAAGTTTCTTCTGACCTTCCTGGGCCCCGAACATCAAACCAACACTCTACCGTGTCGACTGTTCAGCTTCATAATTCTGATTTTTTCTTTGTTTTTGTTTTTAGAAACCGTTAAAGTTTCTAAAGATGTTTAGTAAAACTTTTGCATTTCGATCTTGCTCTATCTTCGTGTTGTACTCTATCTTGCTGCTTGTTTGCCTTCCAGACATACCGGTGTTTATCCAATTTGAATGTCAAGAACGGCTTGGTCACCATCTACAAGAAAATGGTAGTGGATTAAAAGAAGGAGAATTTGATTAGACTCAAGACATACAAAAGTTTCCGAAGCCAAATAGGCAAATAAATTTTTAGGTAGCTTTAAATGTATATTGATAAACCGCATTGTTTTGCCAGATAATATTTCTAGTATAACAAATCGTCCATGTAGCTTCATCCCAGGTGTTCCTTATTGTTCCCATCATAATATTTTCGAACAAATGACGTCTGAAATTGAGTTCTATTCATTGAACTCTGATGGGGAGTTTTGCTGATCCCTCCCTGTCCCCGCTCCCTTGCCTTTGAGGCAGAATAAATAAAGATGGCAAGGATGTCAAACTCAAGTTGCCCCATTACACACATGCTTGTCTGCTTCTTGGGGTCTGCTGTCAAAAAATCGTTACCACTAAGCCTGGTAGTGGAAACGCCAAAGACTGGATGTCCAAACCTCACTTGATCAATGTTGACAGAGGGCTTCGGTCAGAGTTGTAATATTGCTGGCCAAAGGCTATCGACAAAGTCCTCGGAAATCTCTCCATCTCAAGCACCTTTCAAGTCCAGCTAGTCACATAGCAACATCTCTTCACACGACGGAGTTATAAATATTCCCTTCAAGCATTCCTTGCACCTAAGGACAGCATAAATATTGTACTGCATTTTTAGTGCCAACCAGTGGATCTTCTTTCGGATATGTTTCTGCATTTCTCCTACTATGGAGTCGTTTCGCAAAAAAAGGAAAACAAACGAAAAACGATCGAATTCAAGCTTATATCACACGTTTTGCACCAGTCTTGATTACGTGACGTTCAGCTCAGCTGAATATGAAACATGCAAAAAAGAGAACAGAACAACAAATGAAGAGAGAGAGAGAGAGAGAGAGAGAGAGAGAGAGAGAGAGAGAGAGAGAGAGAGATAAAGACAGACAGATAGACAGACAGACAGACAGATAGAGACAGAGAGGCAGAGACAGAGAGAGAGAGAGAGAAAGAGAGATAGAGAAAGGGAAGGACAAAGCCAGAGAGAGACAGAGACAAAGAAAAAGAATGATAGAGAGAGAGAGAGACAGACAGACAGACAGACAGACAGAGAGAAACTGTTTAAAGAGATAGATAAATATTTTACTCGCCATCCTCACCAACTTCATCTCCCTTCCATTTCTGTTCATAATAAACACCCTATTGAATAGTAGTCTCGTGTTTTGTCATATATTTCTCCTCTTTTTTTCTACAGCCGCTTACATATTTTCCATTGTGACATAATGTTCAGATCTGGATGATAAAAGAAGATTGATTTCCCAATGAACACTTTGAAAAAAAAAAAAAAGAAAGAAAGAAAAAGAAATTTAAATGCAATGTATGGTTATCTATTTCAAAAACCTGAGCTCGGAGGCAGCCACTCCTAATTTGCCAAATGATAGGTCCAAAATTTCAACGGATCGCTAAAAACTTTTGATTCGAAAGAATGAAACACTCGGTAGATCCGTTTCCGTTACGAATCCGGCATTTAAGCGCGTTGCACTTTCTATCCGTTACCGCAGTGCACTTGGCCGACCACAGAGCTGCAAGTTGCTCTAGGCCGTTCTTTTCTCAGGCGGTCTGTCAGCCGCTACAGCTTTGGTAAGTGCCTGTTTGACCCCAACATAGCGAATGTTGTTCTGCCAAGCTGCTGAATTACGCTAGGCTCTGCAAGCTAGAAGTAGTAGAAATTAATGTCTGAAAAAAGGTTCGTCATCGGGGGAAACATTTTATTCACATGAACAGTCATTAATTAGGCCAAGACGTAGATGGGGAGTTAACAACAACAAAGAGCGAATACCATTTGTTCAGACAACTTGCATAAGTCCTACCCTGGTAGGTTTTAGCTTACATGATGATGATCGTGGAAACATTTGTGTACATTCAAAAGCTTGAAGAAGACTTGATACTCATTGGTATTTCCACGTCTACTTCTGATCATACAATGACAGGCTTTCATAGAGTTCTATAACCGCTTGAAGAAGACTTGATACCTTTTTACCCATTGGTGTTTCCACGTCTACTTCTGGTCATGCAATCACAGGCTTTCATAGAGTTTATTTCAAAGGTCCCAAAATGCCCTCATTTTGTGCTCATGTTTTAATTGCCAAAGAGAAAGAATTTTAATTAGGCCTACTTCTAGAATGTGTGCAACGGGAAAACTGAAAACTATATATATATATATATATATTGGCAACAGGAGGAGGAGGAGGAGGAGGAGGAGAAGAAGAAGAAGAAGAAGAAGAAGAAGAAGAAGAAGAGAGAGGGATGGGTAAAAATAGCCAAAGAATTTTTTCCACCTTCCACATAGCTGAAATAGGAAGAGAGTCAAGAAGACAAATTGTTTGATATAGATCTACTTTTTACATTCAGTAAATGTACTCCTCGTACTCCTCTAACGAAGATGCATGGTATTGTTTTCGAAAAAAAAAAAACATTATTAAATTATGAATTGTATCAACTTGTCATAATGTGCCAGGGATATGAAGAATGTATTTCATATATAATTGGTGTAATATATATGAGAGTTCATAACACTGACTAATTTTTCTGTGCGTGAAAATCTATAATATTAGCTTTTGGAATTTTTAGTGGATCTACACCATTTTTGTTGTTGATGTTGTTACTGATGCCTCACTTCTGTTATGATCTCTACATCAATTAATTACCTGTCCTCTAGTTTGCTCCATAATTTCTAGGGTCACTGCCAGCACTCAGACAGGCTTTCATTGGCAAACCACTCCATTAAATTACACCGCCCAGAGACAAAGAGAAAACAGGCACCGAAAGCTGGGGAAAACGAGCGCCTACTTCCCAGACTTTTTTATGCTCTTTGTTGTGGAAGGCAACCTTTATTCGCCTCTAGTGATCGAAACTAGAGTCCCAAAAAGTGCGTAAAGAGTCTAACACCGAAAAGAAAGAAAGATAATGAAAGTGGGCCGTTGCTGCTAGTTCTGAGCTATCCCTTTGTCTTTTCAAGGGGTTTGCCGAGACTTCACCCTTTACTGGTTTGCCAGAATGCATTGACAAGCCCTGAGTTACGTAAAGAGATTCGTCGTTTCTTTGTGGCGTCTGCTTTGCTCTTTATCAAATTAACAGCGCTGGCAGGATAAAAATGTTTGAGTGGTTAAGCATTAGCCTACTTTTATTATTGGTTTCTCTTTGGCAAATACATAGGCCTGCTTCCGAAAATGAAATTACAACTTGCATTCAGCAGAACTAACGATAGATCTGTCAATCTCGCACGGTCGAAGCAAGCTATATATAAACTTTCATGAAGTTGTCGCCAGTTCATTGAAGTTTTACTGCTTAAAGATTGGAGGAGCTCACAAAAATCAAGCAACAGTTGACAACATCATATCAGTACTGTCGCTTTAGTTTTAGCACTCTTTACAAAGACTTGTTAGCGCTAAAATTTGCGCATCTACATGAGGATATTGTCCATTTTTTTATGTTTTTTCTAGCATCAGTCAGGCATCAGTACAAATTTCTCAACTGTCGATGCTGTTCCCTATATTTGGAGCGTCAAGGAAGAGGATTTTACCAATGTCTATTTTTATTTTCAATATCCTCCGTATACCACAAGGATTTCGTGCCTCTTTACTTGGTTTGAAATGAAAAATAAACGATTAGTAAGAAGATTCTTACTTAGCAAGTCTAAAATCCTAGAGCGGCCCTGCAGTTGCATTTGATGTTCGTTATGGAAAAAAAAAAGAGAAAAAAGTGAACCAACACTCTCCCCCCCCCCCTTTTTTCCAAAAAAACAAAACAAAACAAAAACAAAAACAAAAAAAAACCCACACACAGACGTGGTTAAAATTTTTCTTGGAATGCAGGCCGTGGGAAGTGTTATCCCAGCAGCCAGTGGAAGCTCAGGGAAGTTACATCAAAACCTTGCCTCCCCTTTGGACCCGTGCGCTGTGAAATAAAACTTAACTGATATAATTTATTTTACTTTTTTTTTTTGTGTGTCCCGATTACATTTTCCAGTTGGAAATGTTTTCTACCTTGTATTTAACCCTTAGCTGACGCTTTTGAAGTTTGTTATCTACATATGGCTTAAATCTCTAGGTTTGGGATTTGCACGGTTAAATACGACTTGGGGTTTAATAAAGAATTAATTGTGACTTGTATATCATCGTTTTTATTCTCTAGTCGATAGCAAACAACGTGTGACAAAGACTCATACTCAGCTTTGCTTCAATTTACTAAATGATGCTCAACAAGCACATTCATCAAGAACTATGCATCAACTAACTCGAGCCGGGTAAAGCATCTATGCTATTACAAAAATATCCAGTTTCAAGTCAGAAATAGAAAAAAAAAAAAAAAAAGGAAATATTATACAATAAAATAGCACGTCTTTCAAAATTAATGTTTCCGCTATTTTGACAGAACTCAGCCAGATTTCGCGCAAATCAATCCATCTAAAAGCACTTTTTTTGCCGGAATGTATAGCGTTTAAATAAGCGGTTAAAAATCTGGAGGCAAAGAATCAGCTGAGGTCTCATAATAATTGAAATGAAACATTTCAATTAAGGTAAAGTGAAAGCAGACAATCGAAACAAAAAAGCAACTCAAGTTGCAACTCAAGTTGTCTGCTTCTTATAATGATTTATTTTCCATTAATATCGGTCGACGTGCTGCGAATTTGCTGCGTTGTTGCTGCAAATTGTATCACTGCTCTCATATTATTCCTGTTCCTGTAGCTGTGAGAATCCACGTGATTTATGAATTTGTTTGAGTTATAAATTCCCATCCAAGTAATTCCAAAACAGATTGAATGGTTATCAATTTTTGCGATGCTTTTGTTTCTTCAAACTTGCCACTATATCAACAGCAAGAACTCTTAACTATTCAATACTACATCTAAGAAAGTCTACTTAACCAAAAATGATTAGATTAGAGTATTGTGGCCAGGCAAACTCATATATACAGTGATGAAATTATATAAAATAAAGCCCAATTTGCGGTCTGTATCCGGGCTAGATAAAACTGAAATAATTACCGGAAACTCAAACAGGCGTGACATATCACCTAAAGGCACACAATAGTTATCATTATTTTCCTTGCAATCAATATTTGTGTGATTTTTCTTTTTTCTTTTATAAGGAGCTTTTCTTTGCCTTATCTTGAAATTTTCGCAACTTAGAAAGTAAATAATCTTCAATAAGAATCATCCCGAATCTTCACCATCTCAATATGTATTGAAAGAAATTCAGATTGACGCATGATATCTTTTTTACTGCCAGTTTCTAAATTCAGGATCGAAGTAAAACGCCCTAGGTCAGGACTGTTGCCATAAAGCAGTCTTCCAAATTAGACTCAGTGATATCTCCATCTCGAACTGAGAACAGCACGTAAAGAATTCGTTTGCCCTTTGTCGTAGTGTTCTTTCTAAGGAGCCTTAAGACGATATGACACACTATCTAAGTAGGAGTCTCCATTTTTTTCGGAGCATATCAGCACAAATCTTTGAATAATAGGGCTGGTTTAATCTAATTAAGCTTTCAACATTAAATCATAGGGCAATACGGAGTAAAAATTGAGCAAATTTATCACCGGTGTAGATTATTTTTAAACATTATAATTATTTGTTGCTTTTATCTATTTCTATCTTTATTTTTTTATTTAATTTATTCATTTTATTTTATTTTATTTTTTATTATTATTTCTTAATTTCTTAATTTTTTTTTTTTTTTTTTTTTTTGGGGGGGGGGGGGGTGTAAATTAAAATTTTGAAAGCGGGTAAAGTATACCAGTACTGATGAGACAAGGCTTTTGAAATTAGATAACCCAAGCACTCTTGTCGCTGAGGAAACTAAAGTGTCTTTCGAAAGCTCTTTTTTTTTTTTTTTCAAGATAATTATTTGGATGCCGGAAGCAAAGGGAATCTCATCACGCTCAAGGGAAATGTGCTTTCCAAGAAATTCAGCAATTTCATGGAGTCAAAGACTCAAGACTCTTATCGCATCGAATTTCTTAGGCCTTCTTTGAAAGAAGACACTCAGACAGGCAATGAACGAGAGAGAGAGAGAGAGAGAGAGAGAGAGAGAGAGAGAGAGAGAGAGAGAGAGAGAGAGAGAGAGAGAGAGAGAGAGAGAGAGAGAGAGAGAGAGAGAGAGAGAGAGAGAGAGAGAGAGGGAGGGAGGGAGGGAGGAGAGAGAACACTGGAAAAAGAAATAATGGCTTTTAGAAACTTAACGTTATGAACCAA
>JAWDGP010004153.1:0-177500 GCA_033675545.1 Elysia crispata | reverse complement strand
TGCGCGTGTGTTTGTATATTTTTGAATGATTCGTTTTGACAGATTTTTTTTTTTATACATATAACCCCTTTTTTTATTTATATCCTTATTGACTTTCTACTTAATATCTGAATCTAAGTATCCTTGTGTTGTTTCCTTTCTTGTTTTTGTGTCTGCTGAAGGTTTAAAGCTGGAAGCTTACGTGTTTTGTATTGTTTTGTACATTTTGAAGCTGCGCTTTACTTATTTTTGATGTATTCGCAAATATTTATGAAGCTCCACTGCGACATCAAATTTTAACTAACTTTTTACCACTACTAATACTACTTCTATTACTACTACTACTACTACTACTACTACAACTACTACTACTACTACTACTACTACTACTACTACTACTACTACTACTACTACTACTACTACTACTACTACTACAACTACTACTACTACTACTACTACTACTACTACTACTACTACTACTACTACTACTACTACTACTACTACTACTACTACTGCTGCTACTGCTGCTGCTGCTGCTGCTACTACTACTACTACTACTACTACTACTACTACTACTACTACTACTACTACTACTACTACTACTACTACTACTACTACTACTACTACTACTACTGCCATAAGTACGAATTTTAAGAGCTAGAATTTTACGTAGTGCTCAGCAGTGGTTAGGATTAGGCTTTAAGTGAAAATGATCGAAAAATGCTTGAATTTGTGGGATTAGAACCATCGATTTATAAATGCTTCGGCACCCATCACTCAAAGAGAACAGAGCTTATACCAGTTCGCCACTACGCTCCCTAAAATGAGAGGTTCATGGCGAAGAAAATCAGTTAATTACTTGAGGATCATTTTGTCCTATTTTTACCCTGCATTTCCATAGGAAACCTCATCTCAATTGGCAGGAAAACTATGATGTCACTGCTTGTTTTAAAAAATTAATTAAAAAAAACGATAGTGACCAGGCTTAATTACCTATTACAGACTGTATGGTTGCTTCAAAAAATATTGAGCTTAACCCAGGATTCTAACGCTGATGAACTACAGACTGACAGGAGCCAGTAAATAAACGCTGTACAGGAGCCAGTAAATAAACGCTGTACAGGAGCCAGTAAATAAACGCTGTGCAGTAGCCAGTAAATAAACGCTGTGCAGTAGCCAGTAAATAAACGCTGTACAGTAGCCAGTAAATAAACGCTGTACAGTAGCCAGTAAATAAACGTTGTGCAGTAGCCAGTAAATAAACGCTGTACAGTAGCCAGTAAATAAACGTTGTACAGTAGCCAGTAAATAAACGCTGTACAGTAGCCAGTAAATAAACGCTGTACAGTGGCCAGTAAATAAACGTTGTGCAGTAGCCAGTAAATAAACGCTGTACAGTAGCCAGTAAATAAACGCTGTGCAGTAGCCAGTAAATAAACGCTGTACAGTAGCCAGTAAATAAACGCTGTACAGTAGCCAGTAAATAAACGCTCTGCAGTAGCCAGTAAATAAACGCTGTACAGTAGCCAGTAAATAAACGTTGTACAGTAGCCAGTAAATAAACGCTGTACAGTAGCCAGTAAATAAACGCTGTGCAGTAGCCAGTAAATAAACGCTGTACAGTAGCCAGTAAACAAACGTTGTACAGTAGCCAGTAAATAAACGCTGTACAGTAACGACACGATTTATGTTACAGATTTTGAAATATTTGGTTTTGGATCATATGATGTCTCAATCTAATATCTTTTGTTCTATCCTGCAAAATAAAATGCGTGAGGTTGCATGAGGTAATTGGTGAAACAGACTTCAATATGTTTTTAAAGACCATTTTTTCGTTGATTTTTTGCGAAAAAAAAATACATATACATGTATTTAGCTGACTTACTTATTTACGTCCAAGACATGTTAATCTGTAAATTATTCTAATCACTTCCTAATAAAGAGTGACAAAAAGGAAAAAAAATGGCTTGAGCGTCCAATTTGAAAAAAATCTGTTCAATGCATAATGCCTTTTTTTAAATTAATTCCATGCATTCTTTTGTTTCAAATAATGTTCGACTTGAGTCTAACGTTACATCCCTTTTTCCATCTTATTTTCTTGAAATAGGTCTATTTTCTTTTTTAATTGTAAATTTAGCTAATTCTGAAAAATCCGAATCTATTTATCGTCTTGGTACAAAAAATGTGTAGCTATGATATGAATTCTCGCAAAGTACTGCACCTCTTTGCCCTTTCCGTTTCTTCTCCATAGCCGTCTACGAGGGGTGATTAAATAGAAAAGAAAAGTATAGTTTCAAGTATTAACATTTGTTGTGCTATTCCCTGATGCTGTTTTCTCAAAATAGCACGGGGTAATAAATATTTTGGAACTAGAGACACTTATAAAATCAATGTGAATAATACCTATACAGAGCTACAGTTGATGACCTTTAATAAAGATGTTTCTAAAAAAGAAACCTTAAAGTATATCGCTCTTTTGTTTTATCAGTTTGTATACAACGGTTAAACAAAAGAGAAGAAAAAAGCAGTCCGTTTCGAAGTTCCAATGATGTGCATAGTTTTAATCCTTCCACAGGTGAAAATATATGTTGCCAAAAGATGCAAGCTAACATGCTGTCAGCAGTACGCATGGCCACACGAATGGGCAAGGTAGAACCTTATTATTTTTATATGTATTTATGGCTTACGTTATTCAGTTGGTCCTTGTCCCTCAACTTGTAGATACACGGACCTGTGGTCTGGACATTTTTATGTGCTTAAATTCCTGTCATTTTTTTTCATCATTTTTGTTCCTGCCAGCTTTAAAATTCGATTTATTAGCATCGCGACTGAAAAGATACAAGTGTTCTATTTTTCCCATGAGAGATTCATGAGAATTCAAATATATGAGCAAATCACAACTAGGAATTGTTTTGTTTTTAAAGTCAGATTTGAATTTTATAATTTAGATAATTTTATCATGTAATGATCTTAAATAGCCAATTTCTTATCAATTTAGGTTAGTATCTGATATATTTATAAATTTACCCTATCAAGGCATGTTTCAGATAATAAGCCGGGGTATGAGTTTGTATTTCATAATTGAAACTGATGAATTACAATATCCAAGATGAGTTATGTGTGTGTGTAGCAGTCAGACAGTTTAAAAAGATTTTCCGTATTTTAAGGCAATGCTTGACAACTTCTTATCCTACTAACTGTTACCGTTGATTTCATTTCCTTTAAGTGATATTATCATCATAAATACTTGTGTATAAAACATTTATTTCAAAATTCCACAGGCGTCGACGGTTTTGCATTTCCAAGACGTATTACATGAGGCTGTTGGACATAACGACGCGTGAGCAAGACTCCATCTTGAGGTGGGCAGATCTTGCCGCAAGCCAAGGTACAGTTGATATGATTGGCTGTGATTGTTTTCTTCCATCTTCAGTCCATCGCAAACGCTATGTTGATGGTATTCAAACCAAAAGAAAATTAAAAAGGCGTAAAAGAAAAAAAAAGCGAAGAACTCTCACTCGATAAGAGATACAGATGAGTATCCTTATAACTCTTGGAAAAAAAAACATTGGAGGCTATAATCAGATAATTAGGTTTTATTGATCGGGCGAGAAATTAGTTGAGTAATTTGTTTAGCTTTTATACAAACGAGACCAGCTTAATGGGTGACCATAAGAAGGGAACAAAGCTGTAGAACGATAAAGTTGTTTATCAAAGAGTACTCTCTCTCTCTCTCTCTCTCTCTCTCTCTCTCTCTCTCTCTCTCTCTCTCTCTCTCTCTCTCTCTCTCTCTCTCTCTCTCTCTCTCTCTCTCTCTCTCTCTCTCTCTCTCTCGATTGCTAAGTACAAGGATTAAAAAGTAGGAAAAGAGGTGGTGTGTATGACGGGGGGGGGGGGAGGGGGGGGTGAGAGAGATTCTAAATATCATTATTCTGGAATGAAGTTTGAGAAGTATCTTACACCTATACAGGAATACGGAAACAAAGGACCGCTTGTGAAATAGAAATTCAGATCGATGAAAATAATTTTTTTGTATCACTTGAAAAGATAAGATCAAAGCAACTTTTCTTCGATCTACAGAATGGCGCGAAGGCGATTGGAACGAAAGAGGAGTCCTGCTTATGGCTGGTATGGACGAATCAAAATAAAATACTCTGTGCTGAGGACTCATATAGCTTCAAAGCTAGACCGTCCACATAAAGTTCTATGACGAAGAAAGCAACTTTCTCTCAGTCTTATGGTTCACTGAAAGAATTTTTTAGAGAAATGATTGTCACCTAGATTTTAGTGAGAGTTAAAGAAGAGTGAGCTAGAGATTGGTGCATTTTCTTTTTTTAATTTTGAAAGAAAAGGAAACGAAAATAACAGACGTCTCATATGGCTTCAAAGCTAGACCGTCCACATAGAGTTCTATGACGAAAAAAGCAACTTGCTCTCAGTCTTATGGTTCACTGAAAGAATTTTTTAGAGAAATGATTGTCAACTAGATTTTAGTGAGAGTTAAAGAAGAGTGAGCAAGAGATTGGTGTATTTTTTTTTTAATTTTGAAAGAAAGGGAAACGAAAATAACAGACGTCTCATATGGCCTCAAAGCTAGACCGTCCACATAAAGTTCTATGACGAAGAAAGCAACTTGCTCTCAGTCTTATGGTTTACTGAAAGAAATTTCTTTGCGAAATGATTGTCACCTAGATTTTAGTGAGAGTTAAAGAAGAGTGAGGAAGAGATTGGTGTATTTTTTTTTTTAATTTTGAAAGAAAGGGAAACGAAAACAACAGGGAAGGGAATAAAAAGCAAGAAAGCAACAGAGCAAGGAAATCAAGATTTTTTTACGAAGATACTGAGCGTACCTTCACCACACCTAATCCGGGATGAATAAATTATCTAGTTTAACTTTACTTGATGGGACATTGGAATAATGAGCTTGCAAGGAGCAATATTTAAAACCCTGATATAGCAAAGAAAAATGTTTTTAAAAAAGGCTTAGAAGATACAAATCTATAACTTTTTTAATTGCCTCTAGCACCAAATGAACAGTCATTTAATTGTATACAATGTATACTCTTAAACGTTGATATTTTTTTAAATCTTTGAGACGTTTCCTAGGAATGCATGTTATGAGCCGGCTTTAGCTTTTTATAAACATAGATCGTCTGCATCTGTCCGAAAAGGCCTAGTCTCCTCTTGCTTTTGTTTGTTTGTTTGTCTAAGTTTCGTTGTAACTCACTTTGAACACTTTAAATGTGTATAATGCAATCCGTTTTTATTTATTTATTTATTTATTGTTGTTTTTGTTGTTTTTTTTCTTGATGTAGATGCCAGCAAGTTCCGGACACAGCGAGTGGCGTGGAGCATTATGGAAGAACATTTAGCCGTTTTGGCATATAGTCAGAACAAGGAGCTAGTTTTTTTGGCAGCCAGGATTTGTATTGAAGCTCTGGCTAAAAACAAAGGTAAAGCAGACCGAAAAAAAATATAGTGATGGCAAATAGGAATATGCTTGGATTCATCATGTGGTTTGAAAGTTTTAGCATCCAGCTTTAGGTGCAGATACCCTTTTATATTTTGTGATTACTCCAATTAAGGATTCATTTCTTTGAGATTTGAACTGAAGATTTTTATTTTTTAAAATTCATTTTATTAATGCCTCACAACATGAAAATACGTTTAATCTTTATAGATAGTTATTAAAAAATCTTTAAGATATATGATTGAGAAGTTTCAAACAAAAAAAAACAAAAAAAAAAAAACAGCAACAACAACAAATCACTCCCGCAATCAATAATTTTTCAATCGTAAAAATTGCAAGATTCTCCCCAGGAGTTGATTTGACTATAAAACTGTTATGCTACATATTGCCCTCGTGAACACAAATTACTTTTCATAATTCAGTCAGAGCTTTTTCATTTTCATTCAGGATAATTATATAGCGTTTTTGCTCTTGTTACCTCTATAGAAAAACAAATTATTGTTTTAGATTGTGTCGGCATCATAATTATTTAATTAAATAAAATAATATCTATTCGTTTTATATTTTTCCCATTCCATTTTCCGTACCTACGCCAGCTATGTACACCCACAGCCAGCAGTATTGGGGGTTTGCACGCATTCTTACTGACCTTTTGCGCTCTCCATACGATCAGGTCACAGAAGGGCTGCTCCTGGCTCTACAGCTCTACCTGAGGACACGTAAGGATTAGGAATCTAGCAACTTAAACTTATGGCACGAACATAGAAAAAGCTGCAGCGCGATGGAAAAGCCTAGTGCTATGACAAGCGCCTTAAAATTTACTTTGAAATGATATTATGACATGCATTAAAAGAAAACTCTGTCAAGCTTAAAGCTTGTCGCCTAACTATAGAGGTGTCCACAGTATATGACTCTTTTTATTTCGTTAAAAATTGGTATTGACCAATGAATAATTGTGTATACAAGACGACCAATTTGGGCTAATAATAGAAAAGGAAGCTTGCCATTGCAGAAAAGGGGGGGGGGGGGTTATAGGTATAAACTAAGTGAGGATATAAGGATCGAATATGGCTAAATGAGTTTTATTTAGCTATTCTTTTGTGGCTCGTTCCCCCCTTTTTTTCTCACTCTATCTCTCTCTCACTCCTTCTCTCTGTCTGTCTGTCTGTCTCACTCTCCATACACACATACACAATACAAACTCCTTATATGTTTTGAAACTGAAATGAATTAAGTAAAAAAAAAAGTCTAACAAACACATATTTTTCAAGGGCTACTTTCTGAAAAGAGGAGGAAAAAATAAATTTGAATCTAAAAAGCTAAGTAGGCCCACTGAGTGGCGTCAGGGACTGCAGTTTTAATCCCAGGATCTTCACAATTTTTCCCTTAACTGGTAATTGTCTTATCTTTTAAGCTTTAATTAAACCTAGGTTTTCATTTAAATCTGTTCTCTCTCTCTCTCTCTCTCTCTCTCTCTCTCTCTCTCTCTCTCTCTCTCTCTCTCTCTCTCTCTCTCTCTCTCTCTCTCTCTCTCTCTCTCTTCCTTACCATTTGTCTATCATTCTATATTCCTCTTTATCTTTCTGTCTCTCTCTATCTGTCTTGCTAGCTAGATTTGTGTTTAGCTCTGCTCTCTCTATCTATCTATCTATCTATCTATCTATCTATCCGCTTGAAACACAAGTATAGTATGCAGAGAATTTAAGGTAAGATCTTCTATATCTATCTATCTATCTATCTATCTATCTATCTATCTATCTATCTATCTATCTATCTCTATCTCTCTTTCTCTTTATTTCTCTCTCTTTATCTCTCTCTTTAACTCTCTTTCTCTTACAGACACACGCAGTTTTTTTTTTTTTAATTTTAGAGTAAGACCTGAATAACTAATTTCACAATTTTATCTATGCTTTCCTCAGTGAAAATTTTTCATTCCTGCTTCTCACACAAGTGCTCAGAGTACGCCTCCGCTGGTTTGTTTCCCGTGCTCCTGGATACTCTGGACAGACGGCCATCTCCGATACAAGCAGTGGCAGCCAACATTCTTCTCTTAATGGCAATGCATGGTGGGTTAGCACTTCTTTTAAACTGTTGTAGATCCAACTCTCGTTTGTCACATTCCAATCTGTTTGGTAATAAAAGGATGAAGTGATAGTGCCGATTCTCTTGGTTTTGCCATATTTTCCATCCTCCTTCCGATCGACGCTGTCATTTTACTTCTTAACCCTAGTAGTGCGCACCCATTATATTTAAGCTTTGCCCTGACGTTAAAGTTATTTTTATTCTGCTAGGCTGGAGAGTTTTCATTCAGAAGCTTTATCGATGGCGATAACGATACTGAGTTCATCTGTTGTTAACTCTTCTCTTGATGGGAAATTTTGTTTTGAAGGTGAATAGGATAACAGTGAATTAATGACTTGGTCTTAATCACTGCAAATGTATGTCATGTGTTACAATATCATTTTAATTTGAGATAAAGACAGTATATACTTTTTTTTATAATATATAAACTGCCGAAATCCATCTCAACTAAAAAGACGGTGCAGTCTTTTTTAATATCAATCCGTGTAAATCCATCATAATGACGATATTTTAATCTATATATATATTTAAAAAAAAAGAAAGAATAACGTTTTTGCATCAATGAATTGTGTGAAAAGTTCTTGTGAAATGTTTTAGGTATAAGTCAATATAAACCTAAAATCGTTGCAAGATTCATTCAGATTAAAAATGTGTGTGTGTGCGTACATTGCACTTTCTATGCGCTTTAAACTTAAAGGACTTTCACTGTTATTCTACACTAAAACTAAGTAGTCTAAGCGTAACTTTTGTGATTTTTTTCCCCCTGAGTCACACATTGACAAATTTACCTTTTTTTAACTGTTTGTTCTACACGAGATTATAGCGACGGCAGTCTTTGCCTTTAAAATAATTTTAGCAAGTTGTTGCCTATTTTATTGTAAAATATATTGAAAAGCTAGATGGATTCATGTTTCTATATAGAACCAGTATAGGGTAAGTTTAGAGACATGGAGAGCATTCAGGGATTTAAAAAGTGTCGTATAGAATTATCTAAAACTATTTATTTTGTAAAGATTGTAATGATCTCTCTTTTTTCTCTTTGTAATTCTTTAACACTTTATATTCTTTAACACTTTCTCTCTCTCTCTCTCTCTCTCTCTCTCTCTCTCTCTCTCTCTCTCTCTCTCTCTCTCTCTCTCTCTCTCTCTCTCTCTCTCTCTCTGCATATCTCCCATATCATCGCAATCAGCAATTTTAAAAAAATTGTTGTCTCTTTGTTATCGTTCCTATTTTTCTTTATTCTTCCTCACGTTGCCATTTTTCATTGGTTTTCTTCTACAGCTCCCTACATAACTCTGATCAGTAATATGGGAGGCGTGAATGTTCTCCTCAAGCTGACCGTCACTGACTATCCTCTGCTTAAGGCCAGAGTCTATGCCTGTTTGGAGATTATGTCCAAAAATAGTGAGTACAGCACTGTCTAAAAGCTTTGATAAAGTAGCTCATTGCAATATTTAGATGGCTCACCATTGCTTACATTATGAAGTCTTACAGGTTTGTTTGTTTTTTAAACCAAGCTGCTTTTTTATTTTATTTTGACTTTTTTTTATTTATTTATTTATTTGTTTATTTTCATTTATTTATATTTATTTATTGTTATATATATATATATATATAGATATAGATATAGATATATATATATTTTTTTTTTTTTTTTTTTGGGGGGGGGGAGGGGGGCGGAACAGCAGTAATCAACGCAGGTTGATTATTTTACTTTTTAAGGTGGGTTTAACTCTTGGAATGAGTTAAGATTTAGATTGCAGAAAAATGGGAAGTCCTCTATAGTTCAGATGATTTTTGGGATATATCAAGAATGGCAGAATTGTCCATGTGATATGTATTATCATCAAGGACATTCATAACTTATGGCAGAAACTTTGATCTTTGGCCTCTATCATATTAAGTTTCCAGGCTTTGCAAAGCTTCCTCTGAAATGATCTACGCACAAAATAGTACTGGATATATAAGTGAAATAGGGGCCTACGTGAAGACACCGTGTCACTACTGCTTCTAAGTAATTGGAGGCGATTTAATGGCTGGGCTTTACTACCGATGATTTGTCCCATTTCCATTATTAATTACAGCGTTTTACTGAAAAATCATAAAAAAAACCCATCTTTTGACAGGATTGTCCAAACGTTTTGGCTCTACTGTGTTATGTAGCAAAAGTATGGTCGGATTAGGGGCAGAGTGTTCATATTTACATCTTTAAACAAGCTGAGAATTACATCAGGCTGTCAAGCTTTTCGTAATCAATTTTCATGGCATTGTTTAAGACTCATGGCATTGTCCTGCGGTTCTCTAGATATTATGTCTTTAAATGGGCGTTTTTAGTATTTTTTAGCATCGTTTTACCTTGCTTAGTATGTGCTTTAACACCAAATACAGGAACGAAGCCAAAAAAAAATGGTCTTAACATTTCTCTTTATTAGGATCGGTGGGCGAGCGGCTCGTCCAAGAGGGTATTCTTCCGCTGGCCGTGCGTGGTCTGGAGGCAAGCACTTCCCCTGGTCTACAGCTGAGCTGCTTGTTTATCCTGAACTCTGTGTGTCAGCAGAGAAGGAACCTCACCAAGGCGCTTGCTGTGGATAATTACTCCATGGCTAAATCCTGCATGAGGATTCTTACTGACTGGACCCTCCATGTAAGTAGAAGAAACATCCATATGGAGACACCCTCGTGCAGTGTCATGATGCTTCGAGTTTTTAGGAATTTAGGGGCTGTAGAATAACTGTTTGATCTTTAAAAATTATGAAAGCTTTATGTTTATCTGAATAGATATTTTGATTCACATGAAGCACTCCAGAAAACTAAAGATCTTCATAGATACTTCTCATTTAGAGCACAGCAGTCTTGGATAAATTGAATATAAACCTTTGTAGCTCTCAGCTTTTAATAGCTGCTGCTTTTTAAAAATTCAATTTCTAGTTTTATCCATGATCTATAGTATGCACAACGATCTATATTTAGCTTTCAAACATAATGATCACCGGTGATTCTCTTTAAAGTGGTGAATTTTGAAGACTGGTCTATTTTCTACACCTTTCAAGTTGTGTTTTAGATTTCGGGAATGGCTCAAAAGTGATAATATTGGCAATCTTCATTACACATTCCCCATGCATACCTTTCTCTTGTTAGATGTGAATGGGAGCTATTTGAATAGAAAATTTTTCTGTTTTCTTAAGTAATAAGGGCCGTACATTTGGTTCCATGATTCGTTTTCGAAGTATGATGGGGAAAATTGGAAATTACAGACTGCCTGCTGAGATTCTACATGAGTTGACTACTACTGTTGCTTTGGTTAGAGCTAGATGAGATGTTACACTAAACTACTGGTAGACAGGTTTAAAGGTCACGAGGCTACGCCAAGTATCATCCATGCTACAAGTGAAGAGTCAGATTATGGGGTTTAGCATAGGTGTCTAGACAGTGAAATTGTAAGTAAGTAGCTTTCATTCCCACAATCCTCCACCTCCTTCCCAGTTTAGAGTTTGTTTTTCCAATGCAATTATGACAAATCGGGCTGTAGTTGTTAAGGAAAATTGCGTTAGATTGAGGGCAATTAGCTTCCGTTTCAAGTGACCAAGAACTACAACTCTTTGTGAAAAAAAACTCACTGTTCATTTCCGGTGGACATTGCCACGAGGTAAGGTGAGTATTAGGTTGTAAACGGAGATAAAGAGAAAAGACAAATCAGCGGAAGAGTTAATTATTATTATTATAAAATTGATTGAGTTGAGTTTTAGGCAAATTTTACAAATAAATTATGAAAGGGAAACAGTCCCGTTACAAAGAAAATAAATGAAACCACTCTCAGCATGACCACCAAAAGTAACCAAAGACTGTTTGGGGATCTAGACAGAACTATCAAAATGAGTCTTGTTCATTCCCTTAGGATCTGGAGTCTGTTCTTTGTGATATCCTTGTAGGTGACCTTGGGTCTACTAATATGAATAGTATTATAAGGAAACTTCTTGCACTATACGATTTGCGATTGATTAAGCCTAGTAAGCCCTTATTGTTCTTAGATTCTTCAGAACCAGCAGTAACATCATGTTACTTTGTTCATATTGTTTTTATTTTCTAAATGCAACATGTATTTTTTATGATTTTGAATCAAAAGAGACAGAGAGACCAACAGTATCTAATACGACCTTGAATCTTTGCCTATTTATTTTCAGATTCCTGGGGCAGCGCAGACCAGCAGAACTCAAAGTTTAAGTCTTTTACACATACAAAACTGGTGCACGGTAATTTTAATTTTAACTATGTACACGACTTTTAGGACGCAAATATTTTGCAACTAAGTGAAATCTTTTGATTGTAGCCCTAGCAAATAAAGAAATATAATTTTGACTGCAAACGGCACATTCATTCTGACTTGCATAAAGAACAATTTTGTAGTTGAATAATAAATATGCATGGGTAAATATACAATCACTTTTAAGGAATCATTTCTCATTTCTACGAGGTGGTATTAATTATTAAGTCTTTCACCTTCCTCTGTTTCGATTTGAGGCAAGACAAAGTTTTGGTATGGCCACAGGTTAAAGAGCTTCTGTCTTGTGGGTATGACCATTGATTTGCATTTCAGGACCAGCAACCATTGTTAAATGATGCACCTTGATGCAAAGACGGTTCATCGCCAATAACTTGTATAAATGAATTGTTTCCTTTTATCTTACATTATTGACAAGAGTTTAATTACATTAAGCTTGGCTGTGTAATTTATTCTGAATGCAATCTATTGAGGTAGTTTATAGTAAGAACATAATTTACAGCTGCAAGGACAATTCATTAATGTTATAATTACGTTGACATGAGAGTGTTTTGAATATCTTGTTTCACAATATTTTGCAGATTCCTCGTCAAAACCTGGTTCTGTTGTGCAAGCTTTGTGTCGATGGTGAGATAGAATTCAAATATCAAATCAAGTATATGTGTGTATAACATATATTAACACATCGAGATTAAGAGAGAGCGAGAGAGAGAGAGAGATGGGGGGGGGGGGGAGAGAGGAAGGGAGGGTGTGTGTGTGGTGTGTGGGGGGGGGGGAAGTGGGTGGGCACACTTGCTTGCATATTGTGAAGCATCAATAAATAGCAGTAATATTTGGCTCAATCTATAGAGGTAATTACATATGTTATTCATTTCAGTGTATCTGATAGTTCTAATTGTACACCATTTCATATTCATCTCCCTTCTTTTGCATTTGGCTTTTCCACGTGCAAGATTCAAAGAAAATTCAGCGACTTAACCATTGGGAAGATTGGACTAACCATTAATGTTTCACACAAATAAATAGTATTTTTTATCCAGAAATATTTTGGTATTGCCAAGCTTTTTGCGCTTAATGGCATATTATTTACTTACATATGTGAACCGTTTTTCCAGAGATTGCATGCAGACAATTGGTTAAACGAGGCCTGGTGTTGAAGCTGCGTAGTGTCTGGTTCAAGTGGGACATTGACAGAGAGCTTGTCATGGAGGCTCTAGCAATCATAGCAAGGTGGCCTCGCCTTGGGGTAAGTAGTCGTGGCTCAACCAAAAATAGAGTTCATTCATTTATATCAGATTAAACACTTTGCATTTGAATAATAAATGGCGTAGATGAAAACAATGATAATACTAACTTCTTAACCCTGGGATGAGAAAAATATTCAAATCAATCTGTTTTTATCTTTTCCCGAAAATCATTGGAAAGGGTAACAAATGCACTCTACTTGTCAAGAAATAGTCGTTCACTCTCTTCCCTTTATACTTGAATAGAATAGATTAAGAAATTGTTGCCTTTATCTAGGATATGGAGCCCATTGCATATGCTGCCATTTTGTAAGTGTACAGTGAGTTTGAGTTTTTCACATGACTCTGGAAAAGGTTATGGTGACGTTTAAAGTAGATAAGCAACAAGGAAAGTTGGGGAAACAATCATAAAGTCATTTCTCCATAACACCTGGTTCTAAAACTATTTAACTTTTATCGTTATTCAACAGAAAATTATCCTTGATATACTGCAAAAACATGATGATTAAGACATTTGCTCTTATAAGGTTTTATGTGCTGTGTTTGATGTAAAACCTGGAGGGGCTCAGGGACAACAAAGCCTAGCACCTGCTGTTCTCAGATTGTTTAGAACCCTCAATGACATCATATTCTTTTTTCTTCCTTTTATGGTCAAAAAGTGTTTGTTTAAAAATAAACAAGTGTCTGTGTTTTCCTGAAATTTTATAATCCAATTAAAAAATTAGAACAGATACCTATATAAAAGTTAAAGAGTAAAAGTGAACAAAAATTATTTTGTAAGAGAGACAGACTGATATTAATGATACTCAACAAAACCAGAGTTTCAGTGTATCAACGATTCATGCCAAGAGAAAGTATAATGAAGGAATCTTCAGCATATACATACTGAAGACAGATGTTCCCAGTACTTCTGTTAAAAATTTTCAACCATCACTTTCAGGACAAGATCTGTAGAGAGGGATTTTTGCCCATTATGACTGAGGCCATTCAAGCAAAAGATTATGTGGAACAGGTGCTAGAGATCGTACTTAATCTGGGCAGCAGGCATCTCTCGGTGAGCACCTGATAGCTTAATAATGTCGTCAGTCTTCAGGCATTACCTTGAAGTTATCCATCCATATAATTAATCAGTAGATTTTGTATCCTTCTCTGAATATTTTGTTTTTTCTTGTAAATTATCCAAGCTTTTGTTTTCTTAATTTTACACTGCAACAACATGTGCCACTTCCACTGCTGCAACAACTACTATGATTACTACTTACCACCACTACCATTAGACCTCACCACCACCAATACAACTATTGTAAAACATGCTGTTGTTTCTGCCACTTCAAGTATTCCCCTCAAAACAATGCTGCTTTTACACCACTTACTTTTCCCGACATTATCACCGTTCTTAAATTGATAGTAAAGGACAAAATTATGGGAGGTAAAAATGTTTACAAAGCTTGACAAAGATTAGTTTTATTATATTCATGCCTTCACATCATGATCTTTTTCCTAATTTTTACAATTTATCAAGTCTTTATTGTATATTTCTTTCTGCAGGAGATGATGGAAGCAGGTCTCCTGGATAATGTCATCTATCGCTTTGGTCGACGTGAGTTCTGCCGCCGACTACATCCCACTGTGCTTTCTATTTTAGCTAATTTTAGCTCAAGCAGTAAGTTACATCTGAATTTATAATCCTTATTCGATTTTTAGGACACCGAAAGTATTACAAAAAAGAAAAGATATCTTCATAATAATTTGTCTCTTTGCTATTTAATTGCCATGCATTCTATTGCTTTCCTCTTCATTGATTTCAATCAACCCTTGCAAGTTACCCCAGTTTTCTACAATTAGTACCGTGTGGTCAGCATACTTCAGTTTCTCTTTTTTCATTATATTTTATTGTGACTTTACTCTGAAGTGTTCATTATTTTGACTCTCTGATTGATTAATCTTCTGTCATTGCTTTTTCGTTTTCTTTTCTAGCAACTCTTAGTATTTGTGCTGTTGCTGCTCCAGCTATTTCAACTTTGAAATATCCTTGTTTTTTTACTTACTGTACCTCTCCATATGTTTCAAATTTATTTTTGGACAGAGACTTGATCATTGTAATTAATGAAACTTAAACAGCATGGCCAGTTTATATGCTTTAGTATTTGAGAAGAAGCATCGTTTGAATCTCATCAAAAATAGCACAGGCAAAGATGAGTTTCCCAAGAATGAAAACAGTCAAAGAAAAAGAAATTGATGCATCTACATTCAGAAAAGAAGAAGAAAACTTGCATATAACTTGAAGTCTATCTCTGGAAATCTTACAACCTACGTAAAAGAAACTGGAGGCAAAGAAAGATTGTTTCAAATTTCATGGGCACTAAAGAAATCTAATGACAGAGTTTTGCTTGGGAACACCTAGCAACTTTTTGAGGGTTATAGGATCTGAAGTCAAAAACTGGTACATTGCAGAATAAATTGAAAGGTGGTTGAGATATACAACAAGGAAATACAAGAAAAAAAAAAAAAAGATATATTGATGAATTGGTCTTACACAGGAAGAGTGACAAAATTATTGAAAACATCCAGAGATCAAGGGACCAAAAGTATCACCAACCATTTCAGACATATGACTTCACAATCATTAAAAAAAATGGTTCTGCATTGAGTTATGACCTGCAATTAAAAAAAAATGCTCCGCTACAGAAAGTTTAACAAACCGATCAGACCTTTAGAGCTATAGAGACAGTATTGGAGCCCTGGCAAGAGTGGCAAGAAACTATTATGTGTGTAGACAGAGGCAGTTATCCCAATGCTTTCTGTGCATTTAGATTTAAACTCAGTGTAATCTTTATGACGGTAAATGAAACCATTTATCAATTTACAAAGTCTGAAAGGAAAGTTAATACAATTGAACACTTTCTATGGGGCTTTCAGATTTTTTCACATGATAACTGAACATTAGTGCATGACTGCTGATTAGAATGAGAAGACACTCATTGAGGAAATGATACTAGGACCTATTGAGGTGAAAAATAATTATTATACAGGCAGGGATAGAGAACAAGAAATCGTGCAGTCTTAATGTTTTCTGACTGTTGTTGTGTTACTTCTCTAAACCTTATCCTGACACATAATTAGTGTTATACATGTATTAAGACTTGTTATGAAAAGGTCTTGCTGTCTCTGTTCTTTGTTCCAATTTTACTTCTTTATTTACTGTCCATTTTTTTTTCTCAATTTAAAACAAGAACGAGTTCGCAGACTCCTTCTATCAGATGATGGCCGTCCCTATACTATGGTTTTGGAGGTGGCAGTGAGCGCCAGTGATTTCCCACTACTTCAAACCTGCATAGCCGTACTTAGTAAGATGGGTGTTCGAGGTAAGCAGCAATCTTGGGTTAATTAATGCCCTTTTTTTCTACATAAGACTTTGTGAATATTGATTTTGTCCCATAAGTAAAAAAAAACAACTTTAATTTGTAGGAAATGTACTTAGTGCATAAAAAAGTGTAGAAGATCTTTATTGACGGGGAAGTTTTGGAGAAATTTTCAAAATTATATCTTATATAGAGGAACACATAAGCTGTATTTAATATATACTGTCGAGAACGTATCCTCGAATTCATTGAAGAATTTTAATACGTTCGCTTTGAGGAAGCCTTGTTTGAACATTCTATTTTTAGTACTCCGGTCCTAGACTTTATATTCGGAACAGCTTTCGCAAGTATTTTGAAGTATGTTAATAATAACATAAAGAGGATGTGTTCTTTGGGTTACTTTTGCACAATTCTGAACATTACGCAGATACCTGTTTTGCTTACTTTTGATATTTCAAATAGAAGATCCAAGGCAGGTACCTCTGACCAACATCTGTCATCTCCAAATCATTTCATGTAAAAACTTGTCTCCAAACCCACAGCGCTTATTGAATCTAAAATCTCTGATGCTACATCTAGATCTAAATTCAGACCGCTGACACAAATTTATTTTTTTAGCCCAGACAGAGGCTGTCTCTCAAGGCAAAGCTAGAACTAATCACATGAGAAGAACCTACAAAGGTTGGACTCGAAACTGACTACTGTCAGTCCAACCATCAAAAAGAGATATTACCTGCCAACTTTTTTTTAACACCCACGTACTGGTTAAGCAAGGGGTGGGCGCAGGAGGATTTACCTGTCATCATTACCCGTGTTTTGTATATGCTGACCAAACAAAATTTGATCGCAATTGGCCCCTTAGAAGTTTCACGCTTAGCGACAGCGACAAGTAGATCTACCAGACACTGAGTGCATTGGACTAGGTGACAGTAAGGTGGTAGAGGAGAGGGTTTGACTCTCTCGCTTGCGACGAAGTATCAAAGATTAGGGCACCTGTCAAAAAATTGTTTTTACCCAGTGAAAGGGAGAGGCAGGGCCTGAACATTTTCTTCCTCTAATTGAAAAGAATATGTATTATAACTTGGAACTGGTCCAAGGAATAGGTAGAAATAATGAAATGAAGAGAGAATTACAAGGGGAAAAAAGATGAGTTCAAGAAATTTGTGATTTTGAGAGACATGCGTTCAATATAATCCTGTTCTACTGTATATTGAGTGAAGCAGGCGCACATGAGATAAATTGTATGATATGAAGGTTATTTATATTACGCCATGCGACAAAGTTTGCACACCTACTGGACACCTGCTTAAATTTTAGAGTGTAGAATCAAATGCATTCGATGGATGAATTCATAAGTTTTATGAATACATGTATAATTGTGTCAGACCTTTTTCCATCTTTCAAACTACTTTTTTAGTGAATCTAAGCTCAAGTTCTTTTTTCTTTAAACTAAACAGTTTCTCTGAAAACCATCACGATTTATGAGATTATGCTTCACTAATCTTTTCTTGTCATTTTTAAAGAAGTCAAAATCAGCGAGTCAAAGCAATAATGCACTAAAAATTCAAAGTTTACACTTCATGATGACATAATCATCGGTCTGTATATACAGTCTACAACATGATAATAATTATAGTTTACCATATGCTTTCAGAATACACACACTCACACACACACAAACATCATCTTGACTTATGATATCACAAATAACTTTTAAAAAACCAACTTGAAAAAAAGTACTGTAAGAAGTTTCATTTTCCAGGTGAGAGTGGAAATATGAAAATATCTTGTAAACACTTATTTAGCAAATGAAGCAAACTAGTTTGTATTTATTTATGCATAAGTAATGGTAATTTTGAGCAACAACAGTGAGAAAAGGGGCTTAAGAAACTTAGATTTGTTTAGCCTGCAGCTCTTTAAGAACATTCTTCCAGGGTGTGGTTATATTTTTTTTCTTTCCTTTTTTTACTCAGTAGTTCCAGAGTCCCTACTAAAGAGCAACTGTGTGTTGCTTGTGGCTTACATCGACAAGTTACTCAAGACAGGACCAGACGGGCTGGTGCTGCAGGGACTGATGCAGCTCCAAGACTATCTTAGGGGTGAGAGTGAAAGCTGAGATTTTGCATATCCAGGGGCAACTATCATATGCAGGATTTCCATACTGTAACTTTAACATCCGAGTTCCCATATGGAGCAAATAAAATGTTGTCAAGGGTATCCTGTCTCTGTCAAAGAGCTGCAAATTTTTTTTTAAACCTATGCACTTTTGAGTATTTTACTAGAGAATTTTTGTTTGAAATTCAAGAAGTTGACACAAATCTGCAGGATAGGAAAATGATGTATGGATGTTCTTTTGGAATCATGTATTGTAAAAGGCAATGGTATAACTTTTTTTTTTTTTGTCTTTTCTTTCTTGTCAGTTGACTTTCTGGCACAGGCCTTTCACGAGCATCATTGCCAGCGAGTTGTAGAGATTTTGGCTGCTACTCCATACAAAGCTCCTGTCCGTCATAAAGCAAGACAAGTTTTACAAATGCTTGCAGATGAACGGAAACGCCACAACAGTGTGAAGATTAAGCCTCCCTTGTTGGACACTGATGCTGACACCTGGCAATATGTTGACCAGGACAGCGATGATGAGCCTAAAGCAGCAGCATCTTCATTGCATGGAGCTATGCATCAATCATCTCAAGATAAAACGAGACAGAACAAGCAGAGCAACATGAGGGATGAGCAAGTTGCATCTGTTGGAGAAGTCCTATCAGACCCAATGTCAGAGGAAATAGGAGATTCAACTTCAAAAGACAAATGTGACATGTCAGGAGACAAGGCTTTGATGGCCATTGCAGAGAGTATAGTGACATCAGCATTAACAGATGCTACTAAAATAAAACAAGAAGCTTGTGCTGGTAGTGGCTTTGATAACAGTGACAACACTGATCAGAATGATACAAAGGACTATAGAACCGTGCAAGGCTTTGAGACAGAGGAAGACAGTGATAAATTCAGTGACATTGACACTGATGCAGAGGTCCAAGTGAACATAATAAATGCAACTGATGAAGATACCGACTCTTTAGATAATACTGAAGATAACTGCATTATAAGAAACGATGAATCTGATGATGATTTTGAGATCATCTCTGTAAATGACCAAGACTATGTAAATATCTAGATTGAGACACTTACAAGTATTGACACTGTATATCAATGTTTACACATTTTTAAATTAGAAAAGGGTTAGGATAGGATTGTACTTATTACAAGTAAAGGAAATGATGAAGAGTATCTTTAAAGGGAAAGGAAGCTCAGGTCATCAATGTCAGTGAATTTTTTTTTTACTTGACAAATGTTCTCGTGTACCATTACCAGTTTGGTTTTATGTCTTACCAATTTTCACACAAAAAGTCACAAGTATTGACCAAAGCTGATGTCACTCTTTCCCTTTATTTCTGTTGCTTTTCTTCCTAACTTGGGCACAGAATAAGTGTATTTACCATGTGTCTGCAGGGTTTCCACCATAGAAATATTGACATTTAAGATGTGATTACATGTTGCTTAAAACCATAAGACTTTGTGAAATAGAGAGTAATTTTTTTCATGCACTTGAAATGATACTATTAACATATTTTTGGCTTTTTTAGATTTTTACATAACTGAATCACTATTTTATTTAAGACTTGTCCCCCACCTTAAGTTTGAGCAAAGATGATTTAAGTACCCGTACACAAAATAAAATTAATATATTCATTGAGGTTTAAAAAAAAACCTCAAACAATTTAAATTTGTGCTGTTTTTTTCCTCTTTTTTTAAAGAGTATTATTAATATCTACAGACAGCCACGCAATTTAATAAAAAAAATATTTTTTGGTAAGCTTCTATTCTACTTTTTTTTTACAATACACTTGTTTTTCATATCCGATGGTTTCTTTTGCATTCATGACTAGTACCACATTCGGATGTAATTAAATTTGTACTTTTGTAATAGTCATACAAATAAACGTTTAAATCCACACATCTGTCTGAACCGTGCTGTTTCTTTTTTTCTTTTTTTTTTTAGCAGAGGAATATTTTTTTAAAGTAGTAAATAAACAATGCAAAAGGGGGTTCCATGACTAAACAAATGAAGCACAATTTTTCAATATTTGAGACATTATTCAAAACTTGAATGTTTTTTTTTCCATACAAGTTATTGCATTTTCTCATCCTTTAACTATGTTTAGTATCATGACCATGACTTATTTCTGACCATACAGATCAACTTTTCTCACTTTTAAAGAGAATACCTTCATAATGGAAGTGATATTTTTGCATTCCAAATCCATCAGTAAAACTGTCATATTTAGAAGAAGAAAAAAATTTTTTGCGTGGGAAAGCAGTCTTTTTACTTTCTTGAATGAAAAAAAAACACGAAACATTCCTTCTTTCATGCAAGATTGCAATTCTAGAATCTAGCATTTTGCTTAATGTTAACTCTCAAATGCCTTCACAGGGAGCTAAGAAAAAATGATGTTTATAAAAGGGATTTTTGTTTTCAAACTTTTGAAAAACCACAATTATGCTTGATCTTTGCAATGAATATACTTTCAAAAAGTATTTTCTGTTAGCTTGTGTTGTTTCAATTGCTTTCAAGCAGACTGCACTTTAAATTGAAGAAAAAAACAAAAAATCATGTATTTCAATATTCTGTACCTGCCAAAGAATGATCTTGATTATGATTAAATTATTGTCATACTAAAGATTTGTCTGTCAAAAAGTCCTAAGGTGTAACATTATGGAAAATAGGCAATGAAAAGGAGATCTTTTTCCGTTTTTGGTCTTATAATCTTGGCACAAAAATACTGCATCTGCAGTAATCTGAGATTATTAACTGCAATTTTTATCAAGAACCTGGGAAAAAGTAAGATAAATCCAAATGTAAAAATTGTGTGAACTCGTCCATTCGGTCTGGATGCCAGAATTTCTCTCTTCGGTATCACTTTAATCTGAGGCATATGATACATAGAAACGGGCACTACAAAAAAAAAATATATATATATATATATATAAAACACAATTAAAAAGGCAGTGTCTTTTGAAACATTGTACATGTATTCATGTTAAGTAAATTTCCATGGAGCACATTAAGTGGCCAATCTACCTGCCATCTTTGTTATTTTTGTAGTCATTTTTTTTTCCTTTCATATTACATATACATCACAATGGCACAAATACATTTAATAATCAATTTTTGGTGAATGATAATACTATCATCCTCATAATAATACTTATATATATATATAATATTCATAGTGTAAGCAATTACAAATGGCCACCATATTAACATCATGAGCAATAACATGGTGAAATGAAAGAGCAATAACATCAACCCATTTCTCATTCCTGAGTTCTGAAATTTTGTAATGTGATTTTTTTTTTTAAAGGAAAAATGCTGTTTCCACCCAAAATAAAATGAAATAATAAAAAAAAAAAAGACCTTTATGAGAGATTAAAAAATTTGGGAAACAGAAAAATAAAAGTAAACAATTGCCAGTTCAAACTTCGCTGACTGTACATGCAAGGTGGTATTTATCTTGCTCAATGACCAATTTTATTTGAGCCTAGCATTTTCTTATCTGTGTGAGAGGAAAGAGAGAGGTCAGTGGTCAAAATTTATTCGAGTGTGACTTAGTATTACAGGAAAGGAAGAAGGGAGGATTACTGACAGAAACTGAGATTTTGAGGCAAACAGATAGGCAGGAAGAAGCAGGTGTGTGGGATTGGAAATAATACTTTCATCATAAAACAATAGAAATACAAAGCAAGGCATGTGTTATCATATCCAGCAAGAATTGATAAATGTGATATTTACAGAGAAATAGCTCAATATAAACAGAAATGTCAAATCATGACAAGATAAAGCATTATTCAAAATAGCAGGAGTTCATGTCTTAGAAAGACCATAAAAAAGGTTAAATACAGAAAAGTTTTATAAATTACTTGCCCTGGGACAAGTCTATCAGATGGACATATATGAGATATGAGCATCTGAGTAATGAAAAACCTCATTCAACATACCTATGGCTTAGTTGCCAAGATTAATAAGAAGAAAAGTTTACATTTCTGACTGATTAAATAGAAACAGCAGACAGCAACATATTCATAAAGTGAATAAAAAAGAGTAGTGGAAAGGAAAGGTGCTCACGTAAAATCCACTGCATGGCCCTGCTTAGACCTGATCAAATGTCACTGAATGAGCTTTTTTGTCTCTTTTTTTCTTTTTAAAAAGAAAATTCTATCAATATTAATGTACCTATTTTTTTTCTTCAAAGAAATAGGATAACTTTTAAGCAATTTTCAGCAACAAAAATTAGGGAAAATGTACTTTTGAAATCAGCAAGTTCAAAAATTATACAGATTGACGCAAGGCAAAGGCAGTGCAATTTTGATTTCACAAAATGAAATAAAACAAACTGGTTTTCCCTTGCTGTGAATTGATATCCCACAGCATAAAGAGTCCTTTCTAAAACTGCCATTAAACAATAATGCATCCTGTCAAGCTATGAAAAAACCTGTTTATACAATAAAAATCAATTAACTGAGAGTTTCCAATCTTTCATTAAAAAATTTATTTATTCAGAGGTGATTAGGTCAATATCTAGTATCTTTTATTTCTTCAACACATAAAAAAGAAGTATTTTACTAATTTTGTTATAGCATTGTAAAGCCAGGGGATTTCAAGAGAAACAAATGATTGTTTCATACAAAAACAAATCCTCTAAAGTGTGTGTTTGTGTGTGTAATAGGCATAAGAGAGAGAGAGAGAGAGAGAGAGAGAGAGAGAGAGAGAGAGAGAGAGAGAGAGAGAGAGAGAGAGAGAGAGAGAGAGAGAGAGAGAGAGAGAGAGAGAGAGAGAGAGAGAGAGAGAGAGAGAGAGAGAGAGAGAGAGAGAGAGAGAGAGAGAGAAAGAACAGACAGACAAACAAAAGACAGACAGATGTGGAGAGAGGCAAATAAAATGGGAGGGTGAGTAAGGTCCATGGCAGTATAAACAAAAAAGAATATAGTAAAACTGTAATGAGATCACAAATGATATATGATGCTAGACTCCTATGAATATTGCACTTAATCCTGTTTGTAGACAACTCTTAGTAACTGTTAAAAAAAGAAAGCAATGAACTAGGTGACCATGCGGCTCAAGTTTACCATTTTCCAAAAGAATGAGGTGGATGACAGGAGGTATTTGAGTTGGTCGGTTCGGCTGTATTACTCCTGATATTTGGATGAAGTTAGAGAAATAGTGCATTATCTCTTCCTTTCAGGGGTTACCAGATATACTAATATAATAGAAAAGACAACAGGTCAATATAAAAAAGAAAAATAAAGGTAGTGATGACTTGATAACTTTTGATTTAAGTTCATACATCCATACATAAAAATGTTGATAAATTGCCCATACGTATAAGTGAACTTAATTATAAATCTGACCTTCTAAAACAAAAACAAAAAAAAAGACTGTTTAATTTCTGAAGAGGTAAAATCTTAGAAATGCACGATTAAACATTGGTTTTTTTTTTTTTATCTCAAGTCAAATGCCTTTAATGTCCATATGTTGAGATAGTACAATTATCAAGTAAAATGCTTCAAGGTAGATGCCAATGATACATTCACGATCACATTCTTTGTGAATCTTAGAACTTTCAATAGCATTCAAACTTCTTGATGATAAAATCATTTCCCATTCTATATTCTAAACTTTCCCCTATGTAAACCTCTCGTTGTGACAAAAGATAGTCATGGACTTACTTTGCACCTTATAAAAAAAACTTTTTTTAAAAAGCCACGAAGAGAAGAAAGAAAATGACTCAAGAGGCTTTGAGAATGTTGTTGAAGACCCAGCAACTGTACAATTCAGTGGGTGAGCTAAAGAATTAATTCATTTAATCTAGGCTGCAGACATGATGACTAGGGAACTGTACTATGGAAAAAAATGTCAAAAATAGTTAATATCAAATTTTGTTGTAGCGCTGCAGGCAAGTTTGCTTCAGCATAAAATTCAATTGATGGAATAAAGGTGGGCTACACAAGATTTGTATTCCTTAATTCTTTTTGCAAGAGGCTATCTTTCCCTGAAAACCACATACACCTAAGTTGCCTGCAAAAACAAAAGTGATGGTTAGATCTAGAATTGACATCTATTACACTTGATGACTAGGCAGCAGATACATAAAACAAAACTGACAAAGATAAAGGCCCACATTTTCATTTTTCTATCTCAAAACTTGATAAAGAAAAAGATCCTTGGCTGAGTAAGATTTTATCTCCTGCTATTTATGATGCAAGATACCACTTAGTCAAATGAGTGTAACTGCAGTGCATGTAAAAGATATGCTGATGGAAGTGGGTTATGTGAACACTGAATAAAATTACAACTCAAAACATCTCATTTTTATTACACTTTTCTCGGGCTCATTCAACAAGGCTCTTATATATGGGAGTAATATACATACATTTTTTTAAATGCACTGTTTCATACATAAGTTTTTTTAAAAGAGTCATGTAAAAAGTCAAGATAGATGCTGTCTAAAAGTAATATGCTTTTCATCATCACTTACCATCGTCCATATATTATCATCATGATTGTCCTAAAAAGACAATCAGGTTTTAAAAAGATGAGAGATTATTGAGACAATGATGTGTGCCGGATTTTTCTTGATCCAAAAGCAAAACTTGAAGACTTATATACATAAAAATCACAGCGAGTATCGTTGCCACAAAACAACAACAAAAGAAAAAACAAACAATGCCGTTCTTAAGCTTGAACCATGAAAGAATGTCAAGTGCGAATGATGTTAAAGTTACATGAACAAAAAAACAAAAAAACACACAACTTGGTTCTAGCTGACCACAGTCAACAAGTAATTTATCTATTAGCATATGAGATCATTTTGTGTGTTTGACAGTAAGGGAAACTGCTTGACAACATAGAACACTGAGACTGGGCCTTGTATGGTAAAATATCTCTATCAAAATCCATTGTCAAGAATTAAATGTCACACGTTAAAATGAGAAATATAATCCAAGTCAAATAGTACAGTACATGGCACCAAACTATTGAATCTCATTGTACATTAGCCCGATATTCTGCATTGCACTTTATAAAACTTTACTCTTAGCACCATATACATAATTCAGAGTGCTCTGTGCAGTGCCAGAGACAAAAATCACAAGCTGTTAACAATAATTTATAAGTCTTATTGACACAAGTTAAAACATTTAAAACTAACAGAATAAGACCGCTCGACTGGATTAGCAAGCCACACATACTTTCACGTACAATTGTCAATTTATTGGATGGTTTCAGTTCATTAGTTTCTTTTACTTCTGTTCCAAAGTAAATAATTAAATTTTAACCTCACACAGTTTCTTTTGAGGTAAAAACATAGTCTATTTTTAGGTGCCTCTAATATTAAAGTTTGTTTCTTCAAACAGTTAAAATCCTTTACTTATGCCAGATTGGAATCCAGGCAAAAAAGGACAACTATTCAAAAGAAATAGAGAAAAGATATCAAGAACTTGATGTTTATGAGAAATACATATTTCAATCAGGGAAATTAAAATGAACACCAATAATTATTAACAATAATAGAAAAAATGTGATTCATTAAAAGCTAGATAAAATTAGAGATATTAAAACCAATGGAGATGTGACCAACACATCTGAGAATGAGCATGCTTTTGACATTTAATTTACTCATTTGACTGCCTGCCCAGCAGGTCATCCTTGATTGACAATTTTTGATAAATTTCATACCGTTCTCTCATAAAAAGTCTCTTAGATATCTCTTGGATATAACATTCTTCAGGAATTAGCCAATCTTTATATATAAGAGCTAAAATAGGTATTGAACAATAAAATTAAAAACCTTTATGCTACTGATTCTATGTTTACTTTAAAAGGAAACAATACATAACATGAGAAAAATAGATATTCAATTTCCATGACATGAACGTAATCTATACAAAGAAAAGAATCTCTCCCCTCTCCTCCCCTCCCCTCCTAAAATTACTTGTCATATTTATGACATGGTCAAATGATTAGTGCAAATGATGATTAATTGACATATTGATTATATGACAGTTCCTTTACACTGATCCAGTTTATTTCAAAAAGCAATTCTGAGGTCTGTGAAACAAAAAGTAAAAAAGAAGAGATTGGCTTAAAACAGTAATGGTAGCTCAAAGTATCACTTCAGTTTTATTGCTTTCTGTTTGCACAAACCTTGGACCCATATCCTCTGTCTTTCTATGAAAAGGAAAGAATAAAAGAAGAAAGCTGAGACAATTCAAGACCTGATTTATAAATAACCAGCTGCAGCGAGTGCCATAATGGTCTGAAGAGTTCTAACACAACAATGGTGCTGCATATTCATTCATGTGAATAATTAACTAGTATGGGTAAAAATCCCTGTCTTGACATTTCTTTGATGTGGTATATTCTCAGTAAATAAAGAGTAACAACTTTTGAACAATAATACTGTTACAAGTGTACCTAAGCACACCTCAAATGTACCTAAGCACACCTCACATGTCAAATCCCATGATATGACAAGAGTCAATGAAGTCTAAAGACAAGTCATGAAACCAGTATCAAACAACCATTCATATAAACTTTCACTCATCTTCTCTTATTCTTCATCCAGAGTCAGATTGAAACACAAACAATCTGTCTATTGGTCAGCCCATCCCCAACCTGTCTGTCTGTCTCTCTTTTCAAAAGTTAACAAGAGAACATTGAATTTTTCATCCATCATCTATAAAAGCAATAAATAAAACAGTCTGTATTAGATAAAGTAAAGCAACATTAAACATTTAAAACAGCCTGAGCACTTAACCCTTCAAAGAAACTCAAGTGATGCTCATCAATCATAAACACGAAATGATTTTTCTGTTTGAGAGAGTAAAGTGGAATAAAAGTAGATTACCATTATCTTACAACAATAACAACTACAACATGGTTGGGGAATTGTCAGGAATTTTTTTACTCTTGAGCATCAGAATCACAAATCAGTTTTAGTTTGCTGTCCCCTCAAGCCAGAGACCTTCTAACTGCTTGAAATGTTTTCTGCACATTTCAAAGACTTTCATGCTCTCTGGGCAAGTATTGGAGCTATGTCATCAACACTTATGATTCTGGATATGTTTCTATAATTATGGGAGAACATAATTGCAGGCAGCCTGGGTGAATTATTCACAAGTTGGAATTTTGAGTTATTGAGCATTCAATACCAAGAAGGATTGAATTTCTTGCCCTTTAAAATAAGTGGAATAAATTTAATTCTAGAATTTCTATGTACAGGGATCTTCCATTTTGAATAATATGAAATTATATCATCAAATGGAACATTTTCAAACTTAAATGGACTCTATCACAAAACTGTTGTGGGTGACATGTGCCACAATTGCTCTGAATGTCTCATTTATGTCTCACAGCTGGATCTCATTTTTATACTCAAACATTTAGATAATTTGGAAACGTGTCTTTTACACTTTTCAATATTGAAAACTGAATATGATTATAAATTTCCGAGGAGATATGAATTTGTTTTTGAGATAACTGCCTCCTTGGGAAGCGGGTGCAGTTATGGGAGAATATTTATAATTAATGAGCAGGAATGTAAAGGTTGTTTTTTGTTGTTGTTGTTTTGTTTTGTTTTGTTTAGTTGGAGGGGGGGGGAGGTGTGAAACTGTTCAATAAGTCAAAGAAGACAATTTTTTCTAGTCTTGTAAAGCTTAGAAAAATGCATTTTTCGTAGATCAATATCTACAATAAGTAATTTGCCACACAATGCCAGTTACCACACTTTGTATTTAGACTGTTTTAAAATTGGTTCTTGACAATTTTATCTCTTCAAGCTTCTCACATTCCAGACCAATGTGAAACATGATTTTTCTATATGATATATTTTAGGTTGAGAGTACTAGCTCTTCACATTTTGCTTTAAATGCACGAGCCAAAACAAATGTTCAAAGAAAGGTATGGAACTTCTCTGCTGCATTCCATCCTATCAGTCCACTGATGTTATAAGCCCTAGTCAATCCACATCAGATATTTTATCTTTCTTTTGTTTAAAGCTCCCACCGCGGGGCTTGGCTGTAGCAGAGGAATGTCTCTGGCGAGAGTGAACCCCTGCACCAGAGCTGCCTCCATTAGGTCCAGAGCCTCCGCCGGTCTTGTCTAGATTGTCCTTGTCCGTAGGAGAGTGAACAGAGCCTAGGCTCAGGCTTGAAAGACTGGAAGAGAGGTGTAGGTTTGAAGACATTCCTAAGCTGCTAGGGTAAGGTTTTGATACATCAAGATCGTCTCCCGGTAGACAAGACTCTACCATCATGGCTTTCTCCAGACAGTTTACAAACAGCTCTGCTGTGTCTGAGCTACCTGACGGTTTAGCAAAAGTCCCTGCAAACCGCCAAAGCCCACCAAAACCAATACCTATGGGTAAAAAGAGTAGTTTACAGTCAACAATCTTGAATTGCCATCTTATTGTGAGAAAAAAAGGTACAAATTTTATGTGTAAAAATCACATTCCTTGCTTTCATTAAAAACAATTTGCTTTCCCAATGGAATGTTCTTCTTGCTTCATCTTTTTTCTTAATTTTATTTTTGTTTAAATCATGTAAATGGTGTTTCCAGTGCCGTTCTTGCCCTACCACCATTACTACTCCAAATACTGCTGCTGCTGCTGATACTAAATACTGCTGCTACTGCTACTGCTACTACTACTACTACTACTACTACTACTACTACTACTACTACTACTACTACTACTACTACTACTACTACTACTACCACTACTACTACCAATACAACAAATGAGATGAGAAAAAGAAATAGAAATGAAAACTAAATAAAATCTCACAAACAAAAAAAAAACAACTTTTATTTAATTTGTGCTTAATTGTATCAAAAACAAATAGGGGAAATCAGATTTAAATCACTATCACCACTATTGTTTGTGGTTGGGAGGAGGGGGGAAAAGGTTAGTCGTGAAAACTTATTTAATTATCAAGGCTTTGTTTTATTTCCAGTATACCCTAGGATATTAATTATTTTTTGTTTCAGGTATACTTTATATGATGGGAATATGACTGATAATTTTAAGTCAAAATAGCAAAAGTGCAACGATGTGTACCAAGCAGGTGAGATCTTGATTCACTACATCACAATTTATTTTACACACCACAGCAATTTATTTGGGGTGCAGTTTGTGTGTTATCTATTAGTGAGGGCAACTTATCAGGTACTCCGTCTTAATGGACTATGGGTATCTTAAGTTTTTTGGTGTTTTTTTTTTTTTTTAAATCGATTTATGAATATCAATCCAAATCGTCTGACTCATATGTACATTAGTTTAATCAAAGTTTTAAAATTATCAACAATCTTGACACTTAATAACTTTTTCTTGCCTTATTAAAACTGTTATATTTTTCAAAGACTACTTTTTATATTTCCGGAAATATAATCTCACTGAGAATATGACTCACTCTGCAGGTAAGATAGCTGCTGTTGCTGACTGACGTCTTCACAGGCAATCATATTCTGGATAATGCTCTGTACAGCATTCAATATTGCCTGGTCATGGCACAAGGACATCACATTCACAATCTTGGCATCCAACAGACTGTGTCTGAGTCAGGTAAGAAGAGTGGATTTAAAGTTCAAAACAGGCCATTATAATTATATTGTAAAGACAACATAGAACAATAAAAAGCGCCCTCTACAGATTCAACAAAGGCTCATTTCTTTCAAAAGCACAGCTTAGTTTAGGCGATCTCGTTTTAGAGTTGTTTGTTTTGTTGCATAGGATGATTTCCTGAGCTGCCAACTTTTGAAAAGGCAAATACAGATTTTAGCATAAAATAAGTTGTTGCTGCAAACCTAGTAGATGATGTAACCTTTTAAGCAGAGTTATCAAAATTGACTTTAACACAAGCTTAATTAAATATTTACAAGCTTAAACTATTACTTAATAGTCATTGTAAACTTTATATAATTTTCTCTTATCATAACATAATTACATCATGGCCTAGTCTTATCTTACAAATATGTTTTTGTTGATTTTCATCTGACAGTGTCAGCAGCACCATGTCAGCAACATATCTACAGCCCCTGTATGACCTGAATATAACTTTCCAAGATGGTCTTTAGGCTAAGGCTATTAGTTTTATCTGCTGAGTGAGTTGTAGCTTTTCTGTACCTCCTTAGCTGCAGCTTTTGCTTTTTTTCCAAAGAGGGAAGAGCTAAATTTGGTGGCATTACATGACACATCTTTGAAATCTAACATTGCCAAATACATACTTTTTAGCACCAAAATGGCAGACATACTTGAAAGCCCAAATATGTACCAAATAGGTATTATAAGCACTGGTTGGCAGCTACGGATTTCAGACCTTGAATGAACACTGGACTACTCCTACGAAATCGAGCGTATCAAGCATAGCTCAGCTAATGAATCAGCAATATGCCAGCTCCAGATCTGATGCATATTTCTAATTAGAGGTACAAGTTTGTGCAGTGTCCTTCAGAGTGGTAAAATCTTATGTTGTCAGAACATTTTGTAGAATGGTGATGCTAACTGTAAATCATGTTATGTGAACATAGCTTTAGTTCCCTTTAGCTATGTGTTGCTTACATGACAGGAAACACCTTAGGAAATACAACTGATGCCTCTGCCAAATACTCATAAAGAATTCTTGTTTCGTTCTCATCCGTTGTGTTTCTGACTAGAGTTGCCTGCAGATATATAAACATGAGTGAATAAAAAGCTCACTAGTTTCTTGATGTCCCTATCATTTAAAACTCAATTGAAGATGCCATCAAACAAGTTAAAAGGCTAGAAATTTCAAACAAAATGTTCCTTTGTCTTAACCGCTTCAACGTAAGAGTAAAAAAGTAAAATATAGGCCAATTGACTGAAAGACTGCAAAAGGTTAAATTATATTTTTTTAACAAAAAAAATTAGACCACATTTTGGACCTTGTGGGCAGTAAGCTTAAATTATATTTTAATAATAAAAAAAATTAGTCTTCTCATGTTTGAACCTTGTGGACGATCACCTATATGCTGAGTGTTTAAAAAAAAAATCACACAAATTGAGTTCTCAGAGACACAATGTTAAAAAGAAAGTAATATGTGATGCACCAGGCAATACCGCGGCACATGTCACTAACTCACAATTGAGATATAATGCAAAAATGAAGGTCAGGTCAAAATCTGCATATTCAGAAGAAATTTAGACCATTTTGCTTCACTGTATCTTGGCTCAGAAAAAAAATTTAAATTTGTAATAATACATTTATTAGAGAGTGTTTCCTTAGATAAGTACTTGACGTAACTACATTTTTTACCTCAAATGGTAAACAATGTGTGTCTGTATTGGAAAATGGTTTTTGGCCATACGAAAGGTTGTGAACCATTAATTCATAAAATTAAGGTACTTCTCAAATTTTCTCAACTATTTCATTAAAAAAAAATCTTTATTTTTTAAGCCCATGTTATGTTTTCCCTCTGCTATAGAGCATATAAGTATTTTCTTTCATATTTAATATGTTTCTGAATGCTTTGCATGTAAATACAGCAAGAAATAAAAAAGGAGAACTTTAAACGCGTTTTTCTTAGTAACCACTTTTGGTCATTTTCTGCCTTTAAACTGCGATATTTCAGCTCCTAGTTAAGATATTACGAAAATTTAAAGTGCATTTTGTTCAGAAAACACAGGGGAATACAAAAATGCAAAAATAACTGTGTGTAAAATTTTCACATGTGCCTTGGTTTTACCTGTCGCATCACATATGTGGATTAAAATAAAAATTCAAATAAACAAGAGGGTAAAAATCCCACTCAATATTTACAATTTATTTCTTCAAATCAATTTAAAAAAAGATTACATCTGGCAGGGAAAAGACACTCACCAAATTTACATTGTGAGAGTACTTTTTTTTTTGGACATTTCTGTCACATTATTTCAACTTACCAAAACTGTGAGAACCAGCGTCTGGGTTGGATAATCTGTGAGTACCTCTGGGTCCAGTAAAACATTATTTTCATTAGATACAGAGCTGCGACCACTGCGTGCAGGACCCAGGGGTACCTTTGAGGACTCTAGAATTTTTTTGCTGCCTGGAATTGGCATGGAGGAGCTGCGAGTTTGGGAAAGAGGCGGTCGGGAGCTTGGAGAGTGGATCCCCACACCTGATGAGCTACAAGTGCTGGAATCAATGTCCAGGCTGTGGCAACGAGGGCTGGAAGAACTTGAGGGCAAGTTCTGGATAACAGAGGTGGCATAAAATCAATTTTCAAATTTAAAATTTCATTAACTTTAAGATAATTGAGGATTCATGTTGAGAAAGGAACAACTGATAAGAACTATCATTTTTTTTTTAATTTGAAAGGATGAATTTTGTCCAGTTTTGATGTTTACAGATTCTTATAAGTTTCTTTTAGTCACAGTGATTTTCTCTGTTTTTTTCTTCCCCGTTTTGTTCCGAAGAATCTTATAAAGCATACACTTGTAATTCAATGCCCTTTTTTCAACTCTAAGTTTCACTTATTTATTCTTTATTTAAATGTAGTCCCACCCAAAAAACATATAATTTGATTTTTAAACTGCAAAGGAGATGGTCACAAGTCATTAGAGTGTATTAATTTGATCCTTTATATTCAAAAACAAAAAAAAATAAAGAATATGTTTGATCAAGAAAGCTTTTTTTTTTTATCTTCAAAAACGCCAATGCCTTATTTTTATTTTGAGACTAACACAAAACTGTTGCAAGAGACAATTGCCACGGCTTTAACAAGACTAGTATACAAGAAAAAAAATTTACAAAGCCCACTTATCTTTCAAAAAAAAATATTGCTATCCTTTTCATCCATCTACCTTCTTCAGGCAGCTATCGAATGACATCGATTATGAAATATTAGTAAACAGTTTTCTCTTAGGAGTCGAAACATTATTGCAAAAGGTGTTCAAAATAGGTGAAATTATCTTAAAGGCTTGTGCAGGTTAGGAACTTAGCATGCCTAAATGCAAGATAAAGTGACAGATCACCCCTCATAAAATACTAGTAATGTGCAACCCAATTTTTCTTGGGAATAAATTAGGGATTGCTTGTTAAGATGCTGAAAGGTACATGCTTTAGCATTGCAAGGTAAGATGTTTAAAGAAGCAAAGGCCAAGATATTGTAGAAAAGGAGTAAATAAATTAGATTTGGCTTTAAGAAGCAAATCAGCCAATTTTGTAAATACCAAGGAAAGATGCAAACAATATGCAAATACCGTGTAGAACATTTTATGAGATGTTAACCTTATTAGCAAAATAAGGAGCAAACTTTCCACTCACTTTAACCAATCTTTGCAGGTTAAATAAGAGTTTGATTGCTAAGTGTAGAAATGATATGGTGTGCAAGTCCATGAGATAATTTATTTTGAGAACTAAAGATAGTCATGCTACTTATTCATCTTGAAACTAACGTCAAAATTTGAAAAGCTTGCCTTCATAGAAACATCTGCGAATGAAGGGTTAAGAAAACATGCAAATTTAGGAAAAATGAGAGGGAGGGAAAAATTATGGGACCAAAGAAGCTCTACCACTAGGTAAATTAGTAAAATTTTAGTAAAATACAATTGCTTAGTGTTGTGCATGTGCAAGCTACAAAGATTCCCTTGTGGACAATGCCATATGCCAAGATGTTTTTAAAAAAATCAAAGAATGGCCCAAAGGTGCACAGAAGCAAAGCTGGGCAAAACAAATTCACTCTACCTCATATCCCCAGCTATACACAGGTTGGGCTACCCTTTGAACTCGGTGTGGACTTGAGTGACCTACCCCCCCTGGAGCACCATTAGGTTCGCCTCCACCACCACCAGTCTGCTGTATCTGTTGCTGCTGGTGACCCTGGCGTGCTACAGCAAGAGCATGGGGGTCCAGAGTATCAAAGCTTTTCTGTCGCGGAGTCTGTGAATGGATTATTTCAAGAGCAAAACTTCATGTCTGCTTTCTGCCTATAAACCCTTTCATACAAAATTAATAAAAAAAAAAAAAAAATTTTCTCGCTCAATGTCAATCAAGTTTCAAAGAAAGGTTGGATGAAAATAAATATATTGAACCGGTAGGAAATTTTTCTCTTTGCTTTCCCAGATAAAACAAAACGCATACAAATTAAAAATGTGTGTTTTCAAGTAAAGCTTAGATTTCTTATACAATAAAAACTTTATTTCTTTTCTTTTTTTTTTTAAAGAAATCCAACATGAAAAGAGTGCACACTCCTCTGGAAAGCTCTTTTTTTCTAACTGCAGAAGACCCAATCTGGTTTTGATTTAAGATAAATATATCTAAGGAATAAGTGCAATAAGTGCAATATTTTATAAGTTGTACTTGTACAATATTTATGGAGCCCAAACAGTCTGTTGTTTTTTAGATAATTTGACTTAAAATCAAAATGCCAACCTGCAAAAGGCCAGGATGGGTTAGCGGAGTAGACACGCCTGATGTTGACACCGAGGTGGGCAAGGATGGAGAAGGTGAGGGCCCGTGGCTGGTAAGGTCAGAGCTCACACTTTCACTTGATGGGGAGTCACTTAGGTAGTTAGGTGTACGATGCTTTAAATGACATCGACTGCGAACCTCCTCTGACACAGAAACCAGGGCTGTAAGAAAGCAAAAAATTCTATGCCACAAGAGACAAAAAACAACAACTAATGCCTAAAGAAGAAAAAAATAGTTTCAGCTTGTTCTGAAATTAGGCCTTTGAGCCTGCAACATTAAAGCAAATTTTGTGATGGTAAAGTTAGCATAGACTTCAGAGTGGGCACTGAATCCATTGGCCACTGATAGTGAAAAAATATTTGCTAAGCAAAAGTTCTTGATGATCATCATACAATGCCATTAAAAAAAAATTACTCCATTTACTATCCAACAAGTAAACAACTTTTAAACAGCATGTAGAAGTCAGTTGTCCATTGTAAAACAAATTTCTGAAACTTTGTTTTCAAAATTATTGATGTTACTAGTGAATGAAGGATTTATTTTGCATTCTTGAACATATCTTTCAATTTATTAATTTCTATTATTTTCCCTAATACTTCAGTTTCCTCTCTAAAGACAAATGAACATTTGTTATCTTTAATAAAATCTAAGAAATAACATTGACACAGATGTTTTATGTATTACATTTGAATCTTTGAAAAGCATTTGCATTTAAAACAAAGGTGCAGCTCACCTGCCAAATAGGGCACAGTTTGAACGGTCACTTCGAACTTATCTCGATTGGTTGGTTTTACTGTGATGCTTAAAAGTTGGTGTAAAACACGAATGGTGCGGGAAACTGTTGTAGGGGCTGGGTGACGGAATCCTTGATAGACGATAACATTTCATAGCTCATTACAAAAATTTGAGCAGGGAGGGTAAAAGTCAGATTAAGAAATAATATGTGTTTGATTATATAACTGTAATTAAAGAAATGCATGTGATATTTCTGACACATCAATTGACTTTTTATTCATTTTTTTTTTTTTATTTAAGCCTAAATTTTGCAAGTGACTAAAGATTTCTCCTCCTACTGAAGAAAAAAAATCACTATATTTGCTTTGCAATCATCAAAACTATGGCTCTACCTTAAGTGGCAACCATATACATAAAAAAAGGATTGTTTGTCACCTTCTAAGTAAGGAACGGTTTTTAACAATTGCTTCACACTAGCACTACAACTTTTGTTTATTATGCCAGCCATGTCTCATTTATTACCTTAGAGCCAAAATCTCAGTGAGAGCACCCTAATTGGTTTTACCTGGACAATGCAATGTTATAACTATTGTTCACTGAGCATGTGCAGAGGTAACAGCGTAGTAAAGCATCCTGAGCTCCTTGGTGTGAAAAAGTTAACAACCTGAGCTCCTTGGTGTGAAAAAGTTAACAAATCCACATCAATTCAAAACTTTCAAAGCTCTGGATTGATTGACAAAATGATTTTGCAGAAATAAGATAATATAAAGGATTCTCACCTTTGAGTAGATGGCCCACAAGGGCAAAATTGAAATTTGTGATAAAACTAAGTCCCATGTCATGATCCAGTTGCTTAAAATGCCATTCTAGAGGTTCACGAGCACTTGTCATCACACGTTCCAAGCTCTGCAGGGTAATAGAATCAAAAGAAATATGAACTGCTAATTTAAATATAAAAATCTTTTCAGAGTTTAAGTGGGCACTAAAGATAGTGAAGAGTGAGCTCATCAAACCATTAGTAGGTAATTTTCTTCATATGATATGGTTTATTCATGTCATTGAAGTGTGAAAAAGTAGGCCAATAGTAGGATCTTATTTATTTGCAAAAAAGGCTAACAGTAGTCTTGTATTCTGTACATTCAAAAGCATTAATATTAACACTGTTCAAAGGTTTTCAGTAAGTGCATTAGTCAGCAAATCATCATTTATCTGCAGAGTTGTAAAGTCAAAACTTCTTAGGTCCAATAACAATTTATTTATAAACCTATGCACAAAATTTCATTTTTAAATTGATCATATTGCTGAATACTTTTAACTCCAATTGTAACTAGAAACTGCTCTATAACACTTTGCTGTGTACATCAGGCGGCAGCGATTTTGAATGCTCCAGCTTCCTGATAAAAGGGACACCCTTGTTTGTTTACATTTCTTTGGTCAAATGTGGTCTGTACAGGGGGGTCCTTGACAATAACCTGTAGTTAGATCTATTGATGTTAAACCTATGAAATTTTGATAATTTGCACAAAATTGAATGTGCTAAATAATAAAATTGATTATGAAGAATTTTCATTACATTTTTTTGTTTTATTTTATCATTTTTCTTCCTTTTCATTTGAATTCCCCCTGTCTTCATATGTAACCAAGATTCTTGTGCCAGATTATCTGGAACTGGAGTTTAGATCTAGATTCTAGAACTAGATCTAGATATTTTCGCTCAAACTTAAGTTATACTCTTTCAATTCAGGATCAACGCTGATATCAACATCAGACTAAAGTCTGGCTTAGTGTCACTATTTGGAGTTTCCATGGTCCGTCAAAGATAAAAGAACAAGGTTTGGTGAAATCACAAAGTCAGAGCAAGAAAAGCTCTGTGTAGAGCTAGTCAGAACCAATGTTACAAGAGAGAGTGTTTGGGCTTCCCCGAGCTTTCTATGTCACGGAATCCCGTGTTATTCAGAGCCAGAAATTATTCAGCTATATTTAGAATGTTGTAATCCTCTATTTTTAGTAAGGATTCACCACCCCCTCTTTTCCTCCAAAATAGAACCCCAAAGGGAAATGTCAAGGCAGGGTTTGGCCGGCTTGCACCGTGGCTAGATATGTATAGCTCGGCCGCTTTTGCTCAGGTTAAACAGAAAGGCTTGGTTCCATTTTAGGCCGGGTTTGGCCGGTTTACACAGCAAAAGGTTAAATGAATCTGGAAAACAGAATGAGTCATGTTCACTCGCACTTTTTGATTTGTATTCTGGCTACATGAGACTAACTAAAAATGCTAAAAGTAATACCTTGATCTGTGCCCTGTTGTCTGCTCTTGAAGTGACTAATTTACAACATATCTACATATTTATTGTGACAGAATGAAGATCAAAGAAGAAAAGTCTTAATATGTATTTAAAAAAAATTTTTTAAAAAGCACCTATTTCTTTTATCTGAGTTTAAAAATTTTTAGTCTACAAACCCTTTGTTCAAAGATCCCAGTATTGTCCAATGTGTGGAGATTCTGCTCTAGCAATCCCAGACCTGCTGCATACAAAGACACCTCATCCAGTTGCAAGACAGATATGGCCACCCAGAACAGGAACTTGTGTATAGGGGATTCCTATAGAATGTACATTTGATTAAATGATTTTAATGTTGAGGCTAAGGTAAGTTTGATATCTTGTCTTAGGTACTTAGGATTATTCCTATGAATGAAGAAGAGCTGACAAAATCTCAGCTGTAGGTAGTTTTCTGTTCGATCAAATATCAATAGTGTTTCCGTTATTTTTTAATTTCATAAGTTAGAAAAATAATGGCACAGAGAGAAAGAGATACAGAGGGAGAGAGGAGGGACGAATTATAAATAGTTTCTTTGTCATCACTACATCTGTAAGGTTTGTTGATCTGCAAAATAATATAAAACCCATGAATCAGACCATCAAACTTATTTCAAAGTTTAGTGGCTACCAACAAGGCTAAGCTAGTAAACTTAGCAATCTGACCATTAATCACCACGCGCACGGAGATAGTCACTACACAATGAAGAGATAAAAATAACAATGAATTAGAAGTCACCTCCATAGCCCATGACATTTTGCACATCACACAGAGTTAAAAAGACTTGAAATTGAATCTAAAGAAAAGTGCAGCATTATTGACTGATAATCTAAAATGAACACCATATTACAATGTCATGTCAGTCTTTCGCCTCTCCATCAAACAGGTTGATTACATAAATTTATTTAAAAAACATGACATGTTTTTAGAGAGAGGCTCAATTCAGAATATGATGTCACAAAATTTGAAGAGTGCTCTAAAAAGCCAATAAAGACCATTTTGTCTCAGGCTTATATCTTAATTTACTAATGCTCTGACTATTGTTAAATAGCCACCAGATGGGCCAAGAGTCACGCCTCTGACTCGGTCAATGAGCAAAACAACACTGATTTCATAATATAGCCACTGCAACCCTTGATCAAAAAGCCTGAACAAGCCTGAAGGGTGAGGCTTTATACATAGTTATCATTGCCTCACAGAATTCAAGGATATCCAAAGTTAGAACTGACTTTCTTCATGGTCTGCCCATATTCAATAACAATTTAGGATAAATACATTTCATTTTTTTTTTATTGCAGTACAAATGTTTGGTCACAGTCAAATTAACTAAGATGAATGATATCCAAGACATTAAATATGGGTTGCTTCATAAAGCATAGATGCTTATTCAAAACAGAAAAACAGGAATTAGATCTTTTGCATAATTATATCTAGCTAAGATCTACATCACTGGAGTTATGATCTTGCATTGTGAAGGAGGATTGAAAAACGTATCATCAAAATTAAAACTCAGCTAAGGGTTTACAACAAAGAAACATCTGAATGTTTTGAAGAGGTTTTTTTTTTTGTAAAGACATACTGCTTAAAAAAGTTTCAACTGATTTGAATTTCATAAAAGAAGCAATTACAAATGAATTCATTTTTTTTTAATTTTAAATGGTGGGATATTTATTTAAAATTTGATTTGTTTTCAATGGCTTAAGCTTTATTTTCATTTCAGGATGTTTTAAAAAAAAACCTTGAAGAAAAAAAACACTCACAGGTTTGAGCATTGGTTGAAGACGAGTGAGGCACATCACCACTGCTTCAATCAATGTGAGATCCATGTAAGACTCCAACGCCTATAAATATATGAAGAACATGGATAATGTTTGGTGTTATGCATGTTTCAAGGAATACTTTTTTGTCATAAGTATAACAACGATTTTCATTATATACAGTGGTCAACTCCAGGTCATGATCAACAGAATTAAAAGCATGTTCGTTTGCTTTTTTGTTCCCTTTTCATTTCGTTTTGAAAAAGATAATATGTGCAGAGGAAATGCAAGACTACTTCACACAAAAACTTTTTAAAAAATTGATCAGAGTAAAATCTAGGTGAAAACATATTCCTTGCAAAAACACAAAACACTGACCTTCATCATTATCTTGAGAAGCTGTTTGACTTCTGAATCTGTGACAGACTTACTGATGCAGCCAAACACAATAATGGCCCTTGGTTGCAGGGCAGGGTTGAACTGGAATGCAAAGCTGTGAGGACAAAGAATTCGGTTTACATTCAGAGCTGCTGTTTGGCAAAATAAACAATATGTTTACTTCTATTCAGACTGTCCAAGATAGTCTTATTTAATGTGAAGGCCTGTGGGCATTGTCTTCCATCAGAATTTCAAAAGGTAAGAAATTTATTAACTTTTCGATTTTTCTGAAACACTTCTTTCAGTAGCCTTAAAAATCTCCTTATATGAAGACCAACAACTCCAAATTTACTTGGTCTAAAAGAGCTGTGTATTCCAGATATGATCTACTTGTTTCTTTTTTTTTTCTTTAAGACAAGAAAAAGATATTAGATTATAATATACATAACTGATAAAGTTATGTTTGATTCCATTATGAATAACTTTTTAAAAAATTCAACTAAGAGATATGAACATTGATAAAAAAAGTTTTTTGTTGGTTTATCTGTTGTTTTTTTTTAATTTTATATTGCTTATGCATGTTCTTTCTGTCTCTTTTGAGCATACCTTTTGGCCAGTTTTGTCCAGATTTGCAGCCACTCACAATTAGGAATGTCCTTCATACAAGCCTGTATAAAAGGAAGAGTTACTCTATAAAGATGAAAAGTAAAGACTCAGCAGGTGAAAAATAAGTACCTTGAATTACTTGGACAGTATACAGTCAGCTGATAATTAAATGATACATCAATTAACCTAGGATGGATAATCTTTGACTATTTACACACTAATACCTTTAATTAAATTTTTACAGAACTAAATGGTATTGCAATATTGGAAGATTTGGCTGTTAATAGCATTGCACATATCTAGACTGATTAATAGACTTTTAGTTACATCAAAATAGCCAACCAACCTCCATTATCTCTAGTAATGCATCAGCAATTGCTTCCAAAGAGCTTAGGGGCATCTTCTCATTCTCAGGTGGGGACATGGTGAAGGAACGGTCACCAGACATATAGGATGTGCGGAAGGCACTGACAGCCGCTGACTTAACAGTGCTGATGCCAAACAATTGATAGAACTTAGGTAAGGAGAACTCAGCCAAGCTCAACTTGAGAACCTGTAGTGTACTCTCTGGAGAGAGAAGAAACAAAAGTTTATTCTCATAAGTGTTTTCTTTCAAACCCATTTTGCTTCTTTTCTCCTTTTGATCTATTTTGATACCAAACAAGATACGATCACATTTTGAAGGGCTCACATAGATGAATAGTGAGAATTGACTCAAGCTTAAAACTATGAGATGAACTAGATTACAATACCAATATCTGCTATCAGTGTATAAAATAATGTGCACCATGTAAAAATACATCGCTTTCAACATCTTTGTCTTACATAAAAAAAAACTCTCTTCTAATTTACACCATTATTTTCTTTAAATTTATATATAATTGAATGTGACATTAGATAATGTGAAAGATAAGTCCTATTAATCTATTAGTAAGACCATCACATCATGCTTTCTCAAGCAGGCGTAGTCAAACAGGAATTGCATTCTACAAAATGGTTCAGCTGCATGTAGAAACAAGGTGAAATCTTCAAAACCAATTTTTTGTGGTTACCTTATGAAATAAATGTTATAGGTTGAATTTATACTCGCCCAAATTTTACTCACTGGCTGATAAAATAAGGCACTTTGGGCGGAAAACACTGTGCGCCTCATGTTAATACTTTTGCTAAGTTGGTTTTTCATACTCTGTTTAATATAATTTTTTTACAAGTAGGATAGTTTTGGTTGTTGTATTTGTGAGTAGTAATTTGTCAGTAATTATGAGTATTTCATATAAAAAAAATTTTTTTCATGTGAAAAACAGTTTCAAACATCTTGCGCGCACATAAATTATTTGAAGTGCAAGAGCTAAATTTCTAGTCATGTTTTCATAAACTTTACAGTTTTTTTTACCTATTTTTTTCTTTTTTTTTTTAATTCAAATGGGATACAATGAGCAAGATTTTACAAAATTTTGTCTTTGTCAATATAACTCACCTGAAAAATGAAGCTGTGAACAAGTGCACAGGGAGTGTATGATGTTGATGACAAGCCCATGGGTAGAGGCTCTCAAGGAGAGTGGACCCGTAGACACCAGCAAAGTAACAATGTGAAACAAAAAGGGGAGGTGGCTTGCCACTGAATGGAAAGAGCATAAAAGTTGGCATCAAAGAATTTATAAGAAGGCATGAGAGCAAATCAACAAGGTTTTCATGAATGCTTCCCTATCATGTTTATGCTGAACAAAACCCTGAATTTTTTTTTTTAATTTAACAGAACAGGTGTTCTTTTAGCAATTTTTATCAAGGCAGAATACAAATTGAAAACTAAACAATGTTTTATGACAGTAGGCCTTTACAGCCTTTTTCAAGAAATGTTTAAACAGTTTTTCAAGCCCTTTTAAAGCTGAACAGTAATATAGTTTATTGTGATCACTTAAAATACACCTACCATCCAAAGAGTTATTGAAAGACAGCATAAGTAAGTATCTGGCGAGGATGGCAATATCATCCCACATGAGGTGCTGCTCAAGCGTAAAGGTTGGCGAAGTGCATGTCTTGTCTATCAGCTGATGTGGGACAAAATAAAATAAAAATTGATAATATTTAGATGCTAGACAATTTGGTGTGCTAAATGTTTTATCATATTTCTCTCTTCCCCTCTTATCTATTGTGCACTCCAACAATAAAATATCGCTGATTAGATGATTTCACAGCTATTACTTTTACAAGAGTAGGCATTTTTCCACACATTTGTTTAAACCATTATCAAAGAGAAGAAAAAAAAGGCAAGCAAAGGTATATTCAGATTCTTAATGAGAATAATGGTAAATACAAAGCACAGGCTTGAAACTCTGGAGTCCTGGCAAACCAAGATTTACACTAGGTAATCAATTTTGTTATTATCATTACATATATATATATATATATATACACACACAGTCAAGTTTATTACGAGTAGATCAAAAAGACTTCCTTCTGTATTGGCAATGGCTTTCCACATCAGTGTGAGTATTCTGCCTTGGAGGATCCTGGGTTGTTTTAGTTGTCAAAATAACAAATAAAATCACTCAGCTATAATCAGTACAAATTAACTTTAGTCCGTCCACGTATGAATAAACACAACTTTGGGTAATAAGAAATCCTTCAGGCCTAATTTAAGCTCGGTTGGGCTGGGATAAATCTAAAAGGGTTACTTCTGATTGTAAGGATAATCATGCAGATAACAAAAAATAAATGGTTTCTGAGGAGATTCAACTGATTACCTATCCTAACTCAAAATTCAGATCTAGCCTAAGCCTTGAGATTGCCAACAAAAATGGTCGTTTTTGAAGCACACCACTAGATCTAATTCTAGTCCAAAAATGAAACTAAAATAACCAATATAAAGTTTTAAGTGTCCTCTAAATGTAAATGAGGTTTACACGAGATTTACCGCGAGGTTTCCTGTAGTAATGAAAAAAGGAAGCGAAAGTGAAGTATATGAAGCGAGGTAGAGGTACACGGCAGAAGTACACAATATAGTGGTCCATAAAGGCGACTGCGGGCAATGTAGGTGGGGTTGAGTTAATCTGGGTGTATTGTATTTTATAACATACATTGAACGTGAAAACAAAAACAAATTGCTAAGAATTAATTCAAAGCAAAAGGGATATCATTGACTGACCTTGCAAAGCCTTCCTATAACCTTCCTAGAGACAAGAACAACGTTTGCAGATGTCAGTGCCACAGCTGTGTCTGCCATGATTTCTGCTTGCACCGAGCCCAACCCACCAGTCACACTTCTCTGGCAAAATCATTTCAAACATTTTTGTACTTTACTGTCCAAGTAGTTTCACATGTATACTAAAAAATCTATTACAAACTCGCTAAATTGAAAAGCAAATTGGGTTAACTTCAAGATTTTGACTTGTGGAGTTTTCCGTAGAATTAAAATTTTTTTTTTCACCCTTCAAGAAGTTATAAGAAATATACTTTTCACTATCTTGAGATATTTCATTTCAAAGTAGGTCATAAAACCGCTTTTTATCTTAATGCTTTCTAGCTCCAAACCAAATCAGCTTGTGCCTTACTTATTCAGGTTGCTTCACATTTTCTTGATATTATTATACAGAGCATACAAACTGTGTAAAATCAAAATCTGATTCAAAACAAATTAACCTGAATATGTTTGTATGTTTTGTCTTGACATTCAAGTATTTCAGCTCCTTGCTTAACAGGGAAGAAAATTGTAGCTTGCACATAAGTCTTGAAAATGGTGTAAATGTTTGGCACGACTTGTAATTTTTCAACCCATTCAATCATAATCTCTTTGAATGTAGATATATGTAACCTTAAATTCCCAAGAACCAATGCATCTGGTGAATTACTTCAAAAATTTCAAAATATTGAAATGTGAATAGGAAAAAAGTTCCCCACTAAATACTTGCTGCAGTTAAATATACATACATTCATACATCTCAAAAGAATACAAAAAGCGTTAAATAAACCAAGCACCCCTTTTATTCTAAATTGCAATATGTGTTGTCCAAGCTGTTTTTTATTCTACGATTGCACAAGTTGTTTTAAGCATTGTATTGCCATTTTCTCTCCAATTCATGGATTTATGGGACCAGTGAACAAGAGCTGGTTAGGAACAATTCAGAATCCCGTAGCTTCAGAAAATTGTGTGAAGCACAATGTACTAAAGAGTGTATGCAGAGGAAAAATAGGTCATGACTGCAAAGGTACCAATTTAAGAAATAGAACCCATCTTGTGTGGGGTTTTTTGCAGTTTAAGTGTAAAAAAAGCATTCTTATCTGTTATTGCCCACAAACTTAACAAAAATCCTTATTAATTAAAAAAAAAACTTCTAAATCTAGACAGACCTTAATAAAACTATCCAGCACCATATCTAGTAGATCTCCAATCTGCCCAATGTTGCCCCAGATCTTTGCCTGAATGGATGGGTACATCTCGACCTCCTCTATTGTCATGGTAATAAGCTTGTCAAGTATAAGGGCAACTTTCTGCCGCTTGTTCTCATCACTCTGCTTGCAAAACCTAGTAGAGATGAATTTTATTTCCAAAAAGTTGCAATAATTGTCTTTTGGCAAAGAAATTATTCATGGATCATTAAAATCAATGAAAGAAGATCAAAGATTTAAATGAGTTTAGGCAAAAAGTTATGAGGGAAGATTTGAAATTATATTTGAAAAGGTATTATTTTTTCACCTCCATAGTATATTTAAAAAAACCATGAGGCTTATGTAACTGTCGATCAATTTCTCCTAGGCTAGCTTCTTGAATTTGCTCTTTTTACAAAATGAAATGTTTGACCTTTGAAACAATTGTTATGCCAAATTTCTCTCAAGTTGACAGTATACAGTGTTATAAAGAATAAGTGAATGATAGCAAGAGACGTACCTTAGGTGGTGGGCCCATCCCTGTGTTTGGCACGGCTGTGAGATCCATCTAAAGGCAAGGGATACAGCATAAAGAAATAAGCATAAGATTGTGTTAATTGCTAACTGATGAGTATACTATAAGACTTTGCAAATAGGATAAGAAGAATACTGTATTTCATTACAATATCAAGTGAGATTTTGATCTTAGGGTTTTGTTGATTTTATGACTTAAATTTCTTTCATGTTTCCTTCTAGTAATGCATGTTAAATCTCATCTATAAAGTATATTATCTCAAAATAAAATGCAAAGTTAAGTGTTGATGCTTCATATATTTTCATGATAATTTTGTAAACAAGTTGATAGATATAGTGCGAGAAACAGATAAGTTGTACAGAATTATTTGTATTTATTTCTTTAATTCTGACCATTGATTTTTATTCATCTGATAGGAAGGAAAAAAAAAACATTTTAAAGAACAAGAGTTTAGATTTTTTTTCCTTTAACCTGGTGAGATTGGGTAACCATGGGGTAATGTACTCCAGACACAAATGCTTGAGTTCTATGTTTGAGTTTCCAAAGCCCTGAATGCACTCCTCCAGAAACTCAAGGGTGAGGTGAGGCTCCTTCAAGGCCAACTTCTCACTAATAGACTTGATGAAGATGGTGTTGTTGGCTGGGATACACAAACCTGCAAGAGGAGATTTAATTTTGGTCAGATAGAGGTCACTTGTTTCATCAAAACTTCAATAGTAAAATGGGATACAACAAACAATCACAATACATATAGATGCTGATGACTTGCATACAATTATAGATATATATATATATATATGTATGTATGTATATGTGTGCGTGTGTGTGAAGCAGGGAAAACCGTCCACATGGGTCCAAGATAACATTATTTGATAAGTATTTAGGCTTATTGTACAGCTTTTTCTGAACAATTTGATGTTTATTTGAAGATTTTCTCATTATTGCTTTCCCGAGATATTCCCAATTCTGAGTCATGAGGTAGTAAAATGTAAAACCGAGAAAAATGGATTGAAAGTTTGACTCGAAATTCCTGACTTAGACTAGAATCCTGTGCCAAATCCTGTACCTAGACCCCTCAATATTGGGTCTAAATTTATGAAAATAGGGGTAACTAGACTCTATTTTAGATTTAATATAGCTATATTAAGGCTACAGATCGTCTTAAGCAATTTTTCTTTTCTGGATCTAGATCTAGATCTACATCGCCATTTTTGAAACTCGAGCGTCAACCCGGTGATCAAAACAAAATTATTTTCTCATGGTCGTGCAAATGAATATGTAACAACTTATTTCGGTTTTTTTTATTATTATTTAGATAGAAAATGGAATAAAATTAAGAAATCACTGTGGTTTTAACATGAAATTTAAGGCAGAAATCGGGGCTAAATATGGACTAAATTTTCACAGTTTCCTTACATTTAGGAGCACTACTTCTGACTAGAAAGTACACATTCTGCCCTTTCCAATGGTGTATAATATGTAGGGGACATCTCAAAGTAATATATCACTAGAACAGATTAAAATCGCCAAAGTTTAAGGGCCTGTTGAACTTGCGACTGCAGGTTGTTTGAGCAGACTCTGGCTGAGTTGCAGATCAGAGTAGTCTCAGAAAAAAATTTAATTAAAGTATTCCTTGTGAATAATCGTTTATTTTCTTTACATTAAATGAAAGAGGAAATGTTAATGAACATTCCTATATCAAAACCCCAACATCGTTAGAAATTATAATTTTCATGTTTGAGATGATCCCCCGCTAAAATGTACCTAGGGACATCCAGACAGTTTTACCACGCACGCGTGCACAGAGAGAGAGAGAGAGGAGAGAGAGAGAGAGAGACAGACAGACATTGTGAAAGTGACTTACCTCTAAGCTTATATTCAAAATTTTTCAATTTTTTTGAGATAGGGGGTTTGTAGCTGTAACTGGCAGCTTCTCTTTAAATAACTCATCCTGACTGTGAGGTTTATGTAGATTTGTTTTTCTGTGACTGAATTTCCTGGTTGTTTGTTCTGATTAACTTATTAAGATTCAGTTATCTCAGTGGTGTGAATTTTTGCAAAGAAATATTACCTTTGGTTGAAAGATTTGTGAAAATCATAACCAGCATCAAGGCATGATTGGGTTAAACTTGCTCTAAACCTGTGTTAAGGCATGAGAGTTCTTGTTACAAACAAGAACACCCTATAGTCAGGTAAATAAACAAGTAAGAAAGTGTGTGTTTACAAATTCTTTGATCAACAGCAGAAATATCTCATTATCATCATTACCTCTTCAAACAGAATTAGCCATATCAGACACGAAATAGTCAATAGCAAGTAAACAGCAAAGAGGGGGAGGTGGTACAGAAGAAACTAAAGATGATAATTGATCCAGATGGTGTTTCTCAAATTACCAAAAAAAAAACAAACAAACAACCAAAAACATTGTAAATTTGAACAATGCTATGTGACTTCTGTCATACAAAAGAAAAAAAAATGTGAATATATCAGAGTGCTCTTGTTACGGGCATAGTCTTTTCAAAACAAAGCCTCAAAAGGCCAAAGTCTCATGGCAGAAGGCAAGTGTCCAATTTAGTGACAGTGTGAAATTGTATGGAGTAATGTCAGGTGGTTACAATACTTCCCCAGTTGTTGGATAATTGTCTAATATAACCATAACGGACTGATTGTTCATTGTCAGGTGTTTGTCTAAGAATGCAGTAAAAGGGTTTATAAGGCTTTTCATAAACAATCAAGTTACTTTTCCAAAGAAACATAAAAGGGTGGGTTTTTTTTTTAAACCCATTAAAGTGATGATGTTCAACATAACAGAAAACTCAGTTTCTCATACCATTTGTTTCCAGCAGCTGGCCTTCAATCTTCAAACCAAATGTCTGGGTGAGCGCACACAACAGGTTGTAGGCTGCAGATCGTAGGCTTGGGTCTGAGCTCCCTAGGTTGAGCAAAGCCTGAAATGATTGAAATGTATTCTAGCTGAACAATGAGAGCTTGAGTTTCAGGGGGAAAAAAAAGAAATTGTTAAACTGTATCACAAATATCATATTAAAGATGGTAACCCCATAAGTCCCTCATTTGGTACTAAATAAAATACTATCTTGATAAAACACCAAAACCAGATTATCCATTTCTTTTTTTTACAATCTTCTACACTCTGATAAATGTTCTCTTGTGTGCACTTAAGAGTATGTCATTTGAAAACTTACAATCTTCTATATTCTTTTCATTTAACTATAAAGAAAGTAAGTTCAAATTATAATTACCACATTCAGAAGCGTGCCTGGAACATCCTTTGGTCTTATCTTGGTATGAACTGTAACAGTGTCCTATGAGAAAAACCAGTTGAATTATTTCTTATTCTCTTTATTCTTGTTGCCTTCTCTTCAAATAATAAAACCAAATTACATATTAAATGTGCATTTGTAATGAAGCATCTTGCTATTAAAACATAAAAGATAAAATTTTGTAGCCATCATTAATGTTATCAATTATGAAAACAATAGAGGGAAGGTTAAATTTTATAACCATCCTTAACAGCAAAAACTTTTCTTAACTATTTGAGTGATAAAAGTCAAAAAATTGCATAAGAAATATTTAAGTATCTTGTTTGAACATAAACAGTATCTTGTATTTTCCTTACTGGTTGAGAAAGTTCCCATCTGGTTCTAATGTGTATGATGGCTTGCACAATGTTGTCACAATCGTTGTGTATGAATGATAAGGGGCCACTCTCATTAGCTATTGTCAGAGTGAACTGGTTGTCATCCACAAGACATACCTTTGTTGGATTCAGGTGAAACACACTTTTATATATGCATGTATAAAAAAGGTAAATTTCTGCAATTTTCTTGTAAAAATGTCTTATAATAATATAAAAAACAAAAACAACAACAACAATAATAAAAATAACAATATTGAATAATGATTATAATAATAATAATAATAATAATAATAATAATAATAATAATAATAATAATAATAATAATAATAATAATAATAATAATAATAATAATAACAATAATAATAACAACAACAACAACAACAACAACAACAACAACAACAACAACAACAACAACAACAACAACAACAACAATAATGATGATGATGATGATGATGATGATGATGATGATGATGATGATGATGATGATGATGATGATAATAATAAAAATAAAAATATTAAAGATGCCTTCCAAAATAAAACATAATTAAGAGAAAATACTTATACACTTTGACACAACAAAATTTAGGTATGAATCATGCAAGATGACAAGCATGGTTAACAGATTAGACAGTTTCTATTTTGATATGATTGATCAAAATTTTAGAGGGAAACTTGGATATTATTTCATTAAATAAATTAAATTTGACTGTCCTCTGTCTGTCTTTGTTCCTTTCCCCTCACTTTCAGCTCCACTTCCCCCTTTTTTCTTTCACAGTAAACTCAATTTGTGGAGCAAAACGATAAAATGAGATGTTTTGTGTGAGAGAAATTTTTGGGTAAATGTAATTTTCCTAAAGAAAGCTTGAAACATCTGCTTTTCACACTGCTCTTATTTCTACCTTTCATACTGTCTAAGAAGTAATAAATAACAAGGATTTAAAGCTTTCTTGAGGAAAATGGCATTTTTCCAAGTATTTGTCCACCTCAAAATGTCTCTTTTCGCGGTGTCAATACACATATTCTTTCCCAAGACCACCAGTGTTAATCCCAGAGTCTGAGATAACATATATATTTTTCACTTTGCATGCTTAAAAGGATCATTTAAACTATCAGGTAAGAGAAAAAAAAAACATGGTCATGGGCAAAAATCCTTTCTCTTCCAATTATCTTATTATCATTATCCTTCATTATGTATTATATCCTCTCACATATGAGTGAAGAAGTTTAATCTTTAAATTTCCTTTGCTTTTAGTTCTTACCTTGCAAAGATGATTAAAAAAATATGCAGTTATGCAGTAAGCCCTTTTTTTCCCCAAAAAATTGAGATGCCTGATAAATGCATTTTATTGAATGTGTTATTGGGTTTACCTCCTCAATCTCTGCAGCATAATAAACATCATTGAGTAGCACCTGATGTCCAAGAACTTTACTCTTCTCTGAAAAAGTTACTTGAATAGCTGTAGGTCCCACCTAAAAGATAAAAAGAATAAGCAAAAGGGTTGCACAAAATAAAAAAAAGTCCTCCAGTCTTTTCTTCTTACACAAGACTTGTTATAAGACATTTTTTTTTCTAATCCATGGATTCAAGAAGAGAATGAAACTGTTTATAACCTTAAATAAAACATTAATATCTATATTTTCAGTTTATTCAAAAGCAGCTAATAATATATTAATGATTGTGTTTTGAAAGAAAACTAGGAGAATCTTAAATAAAATCTGGAGATCTAATTCTGCTTTAAATCTAAGATTGGTGTAGTCTGATTTGCTATACCATCATCAGAAAGAATAAGCAATCACCATGTTTAAGACAGTCAGTGACTTTTAACTCTAGTGCTCCTTTAATGGTCAATCAATCTGATGAAATATGTTTCTCCGCTAGATTTCATTCTTGAAACCAAGTAAACTTTATCAAACACTCATTACAGAGACCCTTCAAATTTCACATTAAAATTGAAATCTGCTCTTACATTGGCTAGATGATATTGAACTTGACTGTGCTGAATAGCTGTGAAGAATAGGAAGTTTCACACAAAAAACTTTCAATTTTTAATATGAAGCAATCTCATTTTCTACTTTATCTTTTCACTATTATGAGCCACAGATAGGCATGATTGTTTTAATTTCAGTCCACTATTTTGGCAAATCCTTCATTGTTTTCACAAGAAAATGAAACTTGCTAATTCACACTATGTATGAGCAGCAATTTTCAAAGTGAAACTGTTTTTCTTCACTATTATGACAATTAGGTGGACAAAATTTTTTGTAGTTTGTTGCCCTTTTCTTTGTGTTGTATTAACAAAAATAAGCTTCCAGAGAAAATGAAATTGGTATTAACAAATAACACATCTCCATCCACACAAGAAAAAGATCACTAGAAAGCTATATTGAACCTCTCCAGATATATAGAAACCAAGACTGGAAAAAATTTCTTAACAGTTGCAAAAGAAATGAAAGGCAACAGACATTTAATTCCTAAGGAGAAAACCTACCAAGATCACACACAAGTAGAATACATAAACGCCAGGCAATAACCATGTGATAAGATGGGAGAAACTGGACTATTTTGTGACAACTGGAATGATCAAAGCAGGGATGGAATATCAAATTGGCTACATGTAGGACAAGTGACAGAGGCAATAAAAACCTCGAGGGATACAGATGAAATGAAGGTCATGGTCACCTAATTGATTGTTTTTCTCAATTCATGGTTTCTTGATACATCTTAATTAGGTCTAATAAGAAAAAAAGGCTTGCAAACTGGTGTAAGCTGAAACCATAAACTATTTTGTGGACATTTCTATTTAACAACAGAACCATCTTCCCGTTTAGATAATAAATAATAAACTATAAAAAATAGTATGATTGATGGCAAGAGGGATGAATGATAAAATGACAAGGCCTCTGAAATCTGATGGTAATACATTGGAAGTAGATCTAAACCTAAATTCAAAAACAAAATATTGGAATATGGTGAATCAAGAAAGTCTGGTGCTGGTTCTGTGGAAATTTGGAATGACTCTCTTCAATTGATCAAATGGTCAGGGCTTAATTCTGATTTAAACTGGATGTTTTTTCTTCTCTAGTTTCTCAAAAAGATCAGGTTTGGTGTGCCCTCGTGGCTGTGTCACTGACCTTAATGGCAACTTTGGTATCCTTGTGTGAGAGCTTGAGGGCATTGTTAAAGACTTTGAGATCCTCTTCCAAAGACATGGTGGTACCTGGGAGCTTCTGGTACTCTGGGTCAATGTACTCATTCAGTTTGGATGGGTGGTCTATGAAGATAAGCTTGCGACTATTCTGTTTGATGCAAGCAATAAAAAGATGATATTAGAATTAATGCAGGCATAAAAAAAAAAACTATCTCACCCTACTTTGCATTGAAGAAGGACTTTATAATATTAATTCATGATGTTAACACTTAAATTTTTATAAATTTAATTAAAAATGCTTGTTAATCTAAAAAAAAAAAAAAAAAAAAGGATCAAAGCGTGCTAACAAACATTTAAGAATTCTAACCTTTCATCATCATGATCACTTTCTTTGTAAAAAGATCTGAACTCATGCAAATATTTTGTGGATATTTTAACTATATACTTTTCAGGCAGTTCACACTACTAAATAACCTAAATAGAAGAATTTATAATGCCCAGATACATAACACTCATACTTTTAAAGGTGAGAGGATCCTATCATGTGTTTTGGTGTAGGATCTGACACTTGAGTTGCAATTGTAGATATAGGCCGCCACGATGTTTTGGTATACATTCTCAGACATAACTACAAACCATTTGTTGAGGAAATCAGTCTGGCAAAGAAAAATAAAATTCAATGTGACAAATGATTCAGAATGGGGAGCAAATTATCACAACTGCAATGCTGTTTTCATCACAACTTTAGTGATCTATACAAGGTGAAAACAAAGAAAGGTCTAGACAATTTTTGCACTCTGTCATAACACTGATATTCAAAGAAACTAGTTTTTGTGCAGGATAATAAGATGAGCTAAGTCACCTTTCATATACATCTACAGATATCAATCACAAACTAGAACACTTATAATGACTGCCTTAATTTCAGATTTTATTGGACTACTAGAGAGGTGTTTAGTGTGCAAGGGAGATATTGTTAATACTGATGTTATATATGAACAATACTATTTTATTTTTGGTTTAACCACATCTTGTTTGTTTTTGCAAGAGGAACTCTTCTCCCTCACAATAATATAATACATATTTACTTTGTTCTTCTTGTTTTTGTTAAAAATACGTTGGGGAATTTTTTATTTGTTTCTGTTTTCCATCAACACAGGCCTTCTCAGCTCATGATCTGGCTTTCCTTCTCTCCTGGACTACTTGTCTCATCTGACTAGCCCTGTAATTTTGGCTGGACAAGCAACTCTGACACTATAACTAGTCAAATGAACAGATAAAATTATCCAAAGCAGTTTCCATTCATTTTCATTTCATAGATAAACTTTCAAATTTCAAAGCATTTCTATTGAAAATAAAAAAAGGGTTCTTTGAGATGCCATTAAAGCCATCATTATTTATGTTTCATCTTCCTCAAAATCATTTTAACCCAAATCACTAAATATTCATCATGACCAATTCCTTATAAACCTGATTAATGCCGTATCTTTCTGTCACCAAGATCGATACAATTACTGAGGGGGGAGAAAAATTACAGCATGTTTGATTAGGACTAACCTTGAATCTGTTCTCTGAGCATGTGTGGGTGAAGTCTATGACCAATTCAAAAGGTTTGTTGTAAGGTTTGAGCGTCAGCAAGACATGATAGATGAGGAAGTCTCCGTTTATCTCTCCAACTCTGAGTAAAGGAATGATTGGACAATTGTTTGTTGAAACAACAAAAATAGATGGAAAAAGTTATAGAAAGAAAATACAGCAGAACACGACAAGGTTAAACACAGATCCCTCGAAATCACGAATTCCTTGAACTTGTCCGTTTTTCTCTCCTGATTTTCTCTTTATTCCCTTCTTATTTCTACGTTTTCGTCAAACTAGTTCAAAGTTATAACACATTTTCTTCAAACAATCAGAAAACACAAGCTTCTATACATTACATGTATTAACGAACTTCAAAATATTCCTGAAAATGCAAATCCACAGTGCAAGTGCTAAAAATAGATTTGTTCGAATACGGCTTCTTCGAACATATAAAAATTCCGCAATGAATTCAAGGAATACATGCTCCACTACAGATGAGAAAAAAAACAAGTGGCATAAAACTAAAAGAGATATGGATTATTAAGACAAAAAATTGATGACAGTTTGCTAAAATAATTACATCACAGAACTAAGTGACTCAAGTGATGAGAGTTTTCTCATGTTTATCAATGCCATTGTTAACAACAGCAATTGCATTAATTTAACTATTCATGCCTAAAAGCATAAATAAATAATGCAAAACTGTTGATTTTTTAAAACTAAAAATTCTTACTTTTAATAAAAGTTCTTTGTTTTTTTTTTATTTTGTCGATGCTGCTTTTCCTCTCTTTTTCTACACATTTTGGCCGTTTAGCGGATCAAAGTACATTATTTGCCTCTTGTAGGTGATCCAGATCTAAAATAAAGCAAATTTCCTTATCCCTGTATATTCAGATCATCTAAATCTTTAATATTTTATTTTGATCCTTGAGATTTTTTGCAGGAAAGGACTTTAAGGGCCTTTATTTGCTTATGAATTTGCATAAATATACTTCACAAATCAACGGCAACAAAAACTGCTGCATACCGCATCTTTAATTATCAAATTTGTGTAGAAATGAAAGCGACTACTATCCTCTTTAGGAAATTAGAAGAACACAATCATAAACCTAAATATAATTTAAGCAAGAAATGATCAAAGCTTGCCCTGACTGTTATCTCAACAAAGCAATAGTTTTTGTTTTTCTGATGGTGATGCTAAACATGTTGTTACACTATGATAATAAGGACTTACTTGTATCTGCGAGCAACATAGTAAAATACAGGATTTCCCTGCTTCGAGGTGCCTGCTTGGTAGAAAATATGCAAATTCTTGAGAGACTTGAACTCATCTTTCTCATGCATGTTTTGCTTGGACATTATCTCCTCAAACTTGTTGCTGGTCATATCCATAGAGCTCCACCTAAGTGAAAAAGTTTAAAGGTTTAAGAAGCCAAGATTATAATCATTATTTTCATTATCATCATCACCATCATTATCATTATTACTATCGGTGATGTAGTTGCTATTGAAAGGTGCCTTGGGTGATATTGGCAAAGTCAATTATCAACTTATATTTTTTTAATTCCTTTTGACTTACTTTTTCTGTTGCTATGCTTTCTTTTCTTTTTTAATTTAAATCATTCCTTACACTAGACTGTCTCTCCCCACCTTTTATTACTCCCTTGGAGTTCTTGGACATTGTTTGGATTTTGTTCTCCAATCAAAGTCTCTATTTGCTAGGGTGAGTCAAGTTCTTATTTAGACCTAGTTCTACATTCCCAGTTTCCCCTCAGTCAAGTCAGACACAAAGTTGACTGGAAGGAATCCAATCACTACTCCACAAATCAGAAATTGAACACAGGATCTCAATCACTTTGTTAACTGAGCTATCAGGTAATGCAGTGCTTTGCTGTATGACATTATACAATGCCCTTTTTCCAAAGCTTTCAAAATACACTAGATCTTGATGGACGCAACTAATGATTTGTCTTCCTCTGCTGGTAATTTTGGCTATAGTGAAGCTGTTTTTTTTTTTTTAAACTCCCACCTCAAAAGACTAAGTATTTATGGATAGCATTGGCTTCCACATCATTCCAGAATGCTGTAGCATTGGTACAGACATCTAACCAACTCATTTTGAAATGTGTGGCACAGGTCTCTCCTGCCATAAATTATACTGAAAGAGTTTAAATGATTCCTTAATGAAAAGGCTTCATCAGTGAAGTTGTTTTGGAATGTAAGACTACAGCTGGATGCTGAGATTAGGGGGGGGGCAATCAATTCTTAGAAATTAGTGGTCAAGTTTTCCAACCTCCTCATTAAAAAGTTTGCCTGTCAACAATGCCGTTTTATTGAAACAACAGATGACAGGTACCATGTGGATGGTTTTAAACATGCCATTGACTAGAGGTGGTAGTTTTTGCCCCTCAAGAATAAAAGAAGTGAGAAGGGAAATACCCTTTGAAACTTTATGACCTCAGGGAATTTCTGCAGGAAAAGGAAGCCATTAAAGCTTCTGTGGAACAACCGTTTCATATTCGCGCTAAAGATATCTCATGGTTTGAAATCTTGCATCTTGCAACATTAATGTAGTGTAAACTCTTTTTGCAGAATCCCCACTCACTGCTTTTAACACAATCCCATATCTGCTCTTAAACATGTCAAGATAGCCTAGCTCCATTTAACTTGAAGCCTTTTTAGTAAAAACCTTTTTCAAATCTTAACCCTTTTTCATCAAAATAAGTCTGGGAAATGGGAACATCACTGGCTTTACTTGGTTAAACCAAAATAATGAGTTGACTAGAAATATAAAAACACCGATGAGCATCTGTTGTTCATGTTTATCTATTAGGTCTATTACAGTGGCTTTTTTGAGTCTTGGAAAAAAAGATAACAGATATTTCAGGCCATGTTATATTTGCAGAATGCATCAGCCTTGTTCTTATTTCTCTTTTAAAATTTCAATGATTTTATGGTGTTTAAAACAAACGGCAAAAAGTGAAAAAATTGTTTCACTTTTGAAAGATTCCTATTAAACTGAGGTGTTATGAAAATCATGACTTTTTTCAGTTCTTTTACTAGAGGTATGAAGATTCACCCGAACTATCTAAACACATTATAATTGAGAGATAAAAAATATAGCGCTGCATTCAGGAAAATTTCAGCTTTAAAATGAATGCATGTTTGATATACTTGGTGTTAATGAGGCCAGATTTATTGCTATGCAAAAACAAGTAAAATTCCCAATTTTAGATTTAAGGGCAGTGCACCGTCACGCACGGGCACACACTGTTGTCGGTTGCCTGACACCAATCTGCCCACTAACTGCAGGCGTCTGAGGTAGAGCCTGGAAGAAAACTAGGTTGGCGCTTTTTAACAGCCGTGATTAAAACAGTCAGGTGAAATTAAAAAAATATTAGCCACTCAAAGTTTGGGACAATTAGTTACTATATACATGCAAGCTCAGTAAGTTAGATTAAGCATAAAGAATAAGTGTATATCAGGTTTTCCTGGATCAAATCAATTAGATCAAACCCGAACTTTGTGTGAGATTCTATCACGAATTTGAGGTTATTCTCGCTGATTCAGCTTCTCACCTTAAGCACCAAATGATGTTCTCTCTACTCACTAAACAAGGGGCTGGTAATCTAGCCCTACTGTAATCAAAGATTTAAAAGAAAAAAACCAAAGAAGGGGGGAGGGAGGTAGGGATAGAGAGACAGATATTTATTTTTATCTTCCATATAGAAGCCCATAGTTTTGTGGCTCCTTGCTTGTGTTCAAATTCACTATATGAATAAAACATGGGACATTTTCAAGGTCCAGTAGTTAGGCATGATGAGGTCAAACATCATACTTCTCTAAAAACAAGCATCCCATTAAAAGTTTGAATGGTTATCGCAAATATGAATATGAATATTCTAAGAAAGAAACTGCAGGCCAAAATTCCTTCACATTTGTTTACTTTAGCTTACAATAAAATCTCTGCCATCGCCACTCACTGTGAATCCAAGGGTCGATGCTCTGGAGGACCCAAGTAGGCCAGGAGAGTTGCCATTTTGTCAAAGGGACGCCTGCCTACAGCTTTATGATCTCTGTGTCAAAAATAAGTTTTAAAAAAAGAAAGCACATTCTCAGATTTATAAACAGTGAGTGATGAGTGAAAATAAAAACTGTTATTTAAGTTATGTCATATATTTTTCCCTTTTTTTCTTCATGACAGGATTACAATTTAATGTGACGCATGACCATTGAAACGCTATTATTCAAACTAAATTTCTCAAATTTTTTGTCTCATTAAAAAGAAAACAAAAAACTACTATTCTAGCCATTATGATTTTAAATAATAATCTTTTTCATATCTGATTCCTTCCACAGCTCAACCATAATGCAGAGAGGGTTCATTAAACAGTAAAAACTCATGGAAAAAAAAATTTATACAGAGATTTGATCAATTATTTTCTTAAAGACATAGAGTTACTCCACAAGACAACATTTAACTAGCTGACTTTTCAAGTGAATGCATTAGAACCAATATAAAAAGTAAAAAACCACCAAGTCTTTTAAATTTTGCTTAAGAAGTTGTTAATTCATTAATCCATAATCATCTTTAAATAGAAATAACTATATCCTTTCTTTTTTTTTCTTTTGTGTCTGTGAGTGACCAGGAAAAAAGTATGAGGGAAACTTTTCATTGAAAAATGTGTTTCATACGTGATAATTAATAATAAGTTTTATCTGATCTGTTTGTTGGGTGTTATTTTTTTTTTTTTTTTGGGGGGGGGCTTTAAAAGCAGCAGTGCCATGTAGAGAAACTCAAAGTGGGGGGAAAATCATGCTAGATGTCAGTAAATTTGTTTTGCTTTTTCTTTGAGCAAGTTTTTACAAATTAAGAATGATATATAAAAGCTTCTTTTTTTTTTTCTTTTTTTTTTGTTTTCAAAAAGCCGTGAGGACTGCTGTCACATTTTCATTTCATTGGTTTAATATAAAAGAAACACAATTCCTAGAGTAACATTAACAAAATACTTCTCAGAATCTTTATGTTAAGATTCAGAATCTAATTAAAATCTGAAATTTGGAGGTCAATAAAAGAATTATTCAAAGAGGAAAAAACACTTCCTCTCCTTCCTATGGCTATCTTTACACTTCATAAATGACAGAAAAAAGAAGCATTGAAGGACTCAATAAAACAAAGTTTTGTTCTGCCGATTTCAAACATAAAGAACTGATTTAATGTAGAATGACCTCAAATTTCATGCACTGGTAATAAGGAGTAGAGCAAAGATAAGATACTTTTTATTTATTTATGGGAAATGTTATTGGTATGATGAGAAGATAACATACAATATGGCTTTGACATATGTAGGAATATTAAAAATGACACACTTATGAGCATGATCAATAAACAAAGTAGGCAAACTATCAACAGTCTCAGGTCTGAAGAATTCAGTTGACATCAACTTAAGTGCCAAATCAGAGGTCTTATAGTCAAGAGGGAAAGAGATTCCAGTGAGCTGTACTCTTGAAGTCAATAGCATTATTCGAACATCAGAAGCATTTAGAAGATGCCAGAAATTTTTTTTTTTTATTTGGGGGAGGGGGGAAGGCCAAAAAAAAAAAAAAGAAAATACCCGCTTTTGACAAATGATACCTATTTGAATTTTTCAATGAAACAATGAAAATAATAGTGAGCCTGTTTTCTTAAATCAGTATTTGTATATAGCACATAAATAATTGAACATGAATTTCTCACTCATGTTTCAAAGACAGCGAAGTCATTTCATGGTACAATCACTTGTAATTGTGATCATAGCAGTTATAGCATAAACACATCCCTGGTTTATTTAGACAAAAAACAGTTTTGCTACTTCAAAGGATATCTAAGGTACTTCCATCAAATTTTTTGTAAACAATTAAAAAGGCTTTCCATATGATGTACAGTATATATTTATTAATGGCAAAAGCTTTAATAATATTTACACCTTATTTCATTTCATATCTTTCAAATCCAATTTTCTCTTCACACAAAAGTTTGCTCTTAGAGTTAGACGACATAAAATCATAAACAATAGTACAGATTTGTTGATTATGAGTATCATGAGAACATTTTACTGAAATCTTATTCTTGAATGAATTTAGACATTGTGTTAAAGGTGTGAAAATCTTTACATCCCCATTGAGACACTAAAGTTAGCAAACATTAAAACAGGTTACTGAATTTATGATATCATCTAAATAGGTGAGGGTAACCATACATTTTTACAATATGTACACAAACATGCAGACATATAGCAAAAGCTTTGAGTGGAAAGAGTTGGATATGAACGTTTTACAAGTTTTTATACTAATGTCAATGGGTCTAGAGATCAGTTCCCTTTGAAATTTTGATTAAGTTAAATGCTCAATATCTTTAGAGAAAAGGATAAGTTTATGCATTGCAAACCAATATGAGTTCAGTATTGTAATTTCAATTTTTGTTTTGTTTTATTTTTTTAAAGAGATTTAACAAATAGGACTGTTCAACATGTACCCCTCATCTCTTCAAATTTATGCTACAATACTGAACTTATTTCAATATCAAACTAAAAAAAACAACGACCAGTGTATCCACTTACACCTTTTTAGTGTGACTTGCAATTAATTTGCAAGCAAGTGTTATTTACACACAACAACTTATTTGATGTTGAATTGGCCAGATTTTTTCTAGATAAGGCTATTATAACCTTTTCAATTATATTTTCAATGGCCTATTTTTATCTTTTCCAGTCATTCCTGGTAACCACTGCTACTTAAAGTAGATTGATTGCATGATTATTTTCTTTAATAATATTTCCAATTCTATGACTTCTTTTAAAGCAATTAGAACTGCAATTTGTTATTAACTACCTTAGCTACATGATGTGAACTCTGTTTTTCTTTTGCTTTCCCTTTCGCTAGTACAGCCTGTAAAAAGCAGTCATTGACTCAGGACCGTTGATGTGCAAAAGTGTGATCAGCCATAGATCTAGACTATCAATTGGTTATCATATGCTTGACAATTTGACTGTTATTATCATGAAGACAGTCAAACTTGTACTTCTGAGAAGATCGAAGGGACAGAATGAGCATAACTCAGCTGACCTTAAACATTGCATAACAAGAAACATTGCAAAAATCAACATTTTTCCAGAAGCATAATTTTGTTTTATGCATCTGTAATTGAAGAATAGTTATTTTTATCTGCCTTACATTACACTTTTACAATGAAAAAAAAGGATATTGTATTAACAACAAAAGGCATGTATTTTAGTTAACCCAAAACTGTAAGAAAAAAGGAAAGGAGGGGAATGTGTCTAGATATGTCACTTTTACAACAGCAGGGACAACAGAATAGAAAAAAAAAAACAATAACATACACAATAAAATGTGATAAGATTGAAGTGTACATATTGATAGATCTGACTGAAGTGAATCTGGTCTCGAAACTCTGCTTAATGGTCTTATCACCCTTTAAAAATTCTTGGGATTCAGAATATCTGTGGTTCCATATTGGGTAGAATACATATCAAGGTCCATTTTGAACTTTCAGTTCATTTTTTACAAAGACATTTCCTTACTTCTCTACCTAAAACAAAAGTAGGTACACTGAGTTGATTATTTTCAAAAAGAGATCCATATTTTAGCAATTATCAAATTTATTATATGCTCTATATCTACATCTGTGAAAATACATGAATGGATGCCACTTTTTCAAGTAAATACGCCCTCTTTTTTTTTTTTGCCTAAAATAAATCGCTCTGACTGGGACCAAAACCCTCCCAGTGGCCACAAAGATTATGTCCTATTGACTTCAACATGGAAAGATTAAAAAAATGACATCACTGATACCAGATTCACTTAAAACTATCTGTACGGTAGGGTCACAAGATCAACTATGTATACAATGTATATAGTGTATACATACAGGCGTTGTTGACCCTCCGCTGCTTCACACACGAAGTTTTCGGTGAGAACCTCCAGGCTAGCACAGGTGGGTAAGGAGTAAAGAAGGGGAAAGAGAATGGTAAGGAAAACAAGCTGTGGGTTCATAACACCACCTGCTCATGGATTATGACCCATTTCATGTCAAGCCCTGAATCAAATCAGAAAACAGTTGTAAGCTTAACATTTTTTAATTAGTTTTGCACTGTTTTGATCTTTTACTGCTTATGTTTTTCCCCCCTTCTTTTTTTTTTTTTTTTGAAGATACTATACCATACTGCTTATGTTGGTGCATATTTTGTGTAAAGGAGAAAGAAGAGGCTTAACATATCATCTACACTCAATCTATATGTGTATATATGAAATATAAGTACAGCATTGTGTGTGCAATATTTAAAAAAAATGCAAACATACCAAAAATAGAGAGAGAGAAAAAAAAAAGCTTCATGCACATTAATTATATTAATTTAAATGTAAGAAAAGTATTTGCACAGAAAGTAGGCAGTGAAAACTGGAGTTGGATAATATAATTCAGTTTGTGATGTGATGTAGCTAGGGCTGTGTGTCCATGTTTTTCCCTGTATATTTTAAAGTTAACCTTTCTATCTCAAGTGTTTTAAAGGCAATGTAATATTCAAACATGAAACGCTCTCTTCCATTTTCCACTTGAAAGCCAACAAGCTGTTGCCTCACAAGTAATAACAAAATATTTGATAATTTTTTTGCTTTGCAAAGTTTTTAGTTGAAATACATTGGAATTTTGGAATACCTCTGCATAGCTGTGTGACTATTTAAATTTTATTTCACTTAACTGTTTTGAGAAAAAGACACATTTCTACTATTTGTTGATGCTTTTATTCAAGACATATTTATGAATAGTATAGCCCTCAACAGATTAGACTGCAGCAAGTTTCCTCTTATTGAAGAGGAAAAAAGAGCTCTGCTTTATAAGCTACACTATGCCATTGACAAAATTTTATTAGCTCCCGCTACAAAATGCATGTGGCTGCCATGTTTAGGAAATCTTGCAGGGGTGTTAGTAATGTTGTTTGTAACTGCATGCATAAAGACTTGTATATTTCAAAATATCAATTTATATTTACCTCTTGCGGTGGATATGAACAGTTCTTACTAAATTATTACTAAATGTTTGTTCCCTACATGCAAGTCATCACACAGATGTTGACAGATATTGACAAATGCTACTCAAAATATTCCCATAGGTAATATATAAAAGGTCAATAAAAGACTTTTAGTCATGAAGCATGAACTTTTGACATGAAAGCTCTAGGCTTGCTTGTCAACAAGAAGGTGACAAAGAATTTAGAAATGGCACCATGGGCATTTTTCTCATAGTCATAACAATGTAGTACCTAGTCTATTGGAAAATTTATAAAAGAGCTTTTAGTAATTTTCTTTTATTTTCAAATGAAGGTCCTCTGGTGCTTTTACTGGTCAACATAAAGCTATCTTCGCAGTATTCAGAACCCTGTGTGATAATTGTTTTCTTTTTTTCTTCAAGAAACAGATATTCCTTACCATAAAGCTCCTAAGCTTTAAGGATTTATATGGCTGTGGATCTTTCTAAGAGCTGAGTCACAATTATGTCTCTCTGCTCAATGAGGAGAAAAAATTGTATAACCTTCCAATAGCTTTGTTTTTCTTCTTGAAGGTTTTGAATTACTTCAGTCTTTGCTCATTTGCCCAAGATTTGAAAATTTCTTCTTCATTTTATTCTTACATTTCCGGCTAGAAAAACATGTTTGGCGCCTAAATAAAATTTCCACCACATAATTTATTTATATACTAAAGTATCCCTCATAAACTGACCACTGGCTTCTATGATTACAGAAATCTTTAAAGAATATTAGTGATGCTACACTCAGGACAGAAGTTCATAGAGACTTTTGAGGATGACTAATTTCAATTGTCATAAAATAATCATACCTGCTGCTGGAAAGGTAGTCTCCAATTTTTTCTTGGTTGTTCCAGAGAAGACGGTGAAGGGCAATGACATTGGCATCATTTATAAAAGACAAGCTATGATTACCAGGGTCAAAAATCTCGCAATCTGATGCAATCTCTGTGAAAAACCTGAGCCAAAGAAAATTTTTTTTAAATATTTTAAAATTCCCATTGATGTTGTATGAATTCAAAGATCCAACTCTATAGATAAAAACAACATAGCATTTTACTATAAAGCCAGGGCTTGAATGCATGATTGTGTATTCTATTTAAGTATTAATTTTTTTACAGCCCACAAGTTTAGCTTAATGACACAACAAACAAAATAGAAAAAAACTACCTAAAAAATCAAGTGTAACTTAACATCACATTATTCCATACAATGGGAGTGGAGGCTTATTTATAATGTTTCGTGTCTCCTTACATGCAAAACTTTTAGCAATTTGTAAACCTCTCCACATCATCCAATACGCCTAAGTGACCTCTGTAACCTAATAAAGTTCACTCACAGAGAACTCTTAGCATGGATGAAGCAAACCTGACGCAATGTGAAAAGGTTAAGAGGTAGTCCTTAGTCATTTCCTTATGACATTCTCAAAATAACATGAAACAAAGCTCAAAGGAAGTGGAAAGAAGAAAAAGGTATCTGCAAATAAATAATATATATTTTGCAGACATCTAAACTCAGCTCCTGCCTTGAAATGATTCTCTCTATTCTGTACCGTAATTTACCATTTGGGACCATTTGCTTTTAAATGCTCTCACTTACTTCCTCTCATAATTTATCCAAATTTACCTTCTGCCCAGCTCAAAGTTGTTCTTGAGGAACTCGTTGAATGGGAACATGTGAATTTCTTTACTGAAGAGTAGGTGATTGGCGATGTTCTGCATTATCTTGCACATGAGAGTCAGTCCTCTCTTTATTCGAGGAGTTGGCTCTTCTTCCACTATACCCGACTCATAGGGTGAGACTGGTAGGAAGGGGAAAGAGAGAGCAAGGGGAGAGATACAGAGAGACGCCATGAGAGACAGAGAGAGATGGGGGGAAAGAGATTGTCAGTGAGCTTTAAATGACAAAATAAATTACATGCACTAAAATAACTTACATGGAGAAAATTTCTTCTTTTTTATTAAGTTTACATAGGATAAAACAGTATATTTGATCATGAATAAGAAAAAAATGTATCTGCAAATGATGTGGCTCTCTGTATTTCTAAAATTTAGTTCAAATTTTGAAAATTTTCAGTACATTAAATTGAAATTAAGAACTAGAGTCAGTGATTAAAGAACATATACGAATTAAGTTTAAATTAACAACATTTTTCAGTTAAGCAGTAGTTGAAAGGCAAGAAGAACAGGACAAAATCATCAGGAGAGAAAGATGCAACAGGAGTAGGATGGTCAGGATAGTGATTTGGCTACATCAAGATGTTTGGTGTGGAAGAAAACAGTGCAAGTCTCAAATTCTGATTGGGGAGTTCTGTGCTGTGATGGTAGAAGTGTCAGAAGTTGTGAATCTGTGCTACCTTTGTGTCGCTCAAGTATTGAATATATCTGCTAGCCCCAGAGTGTTACAAAGCTGATAAATCAAAAAAAAAGTTTACAAGGTGCACCTCTATGACGCTTTAAAAATATGTGTAGCTTGAGGGAGTGGATGAGGGTGGCAGAAACTGAGAGGCCAGAATCAAAGCAAAAATATTATGTTGAGCCCAAGGTATACAGGATGAGTAAACAAATCAGCGTACAAGCTTTGAAAGCAACAGGGAAGTGCGTGTGGTGAGAAAAATCATTTTGTGTTGATGTTGCTTTTTTTTACTATGATGAAAAAGTTAAAATAAAAGCAACAATATCTGTTTGTTAGCAAAACTGTGTCAGCTATAATATCAATACCAATATAAAAAAAAAATTTGGTATCTTAATGATAAATCAATTTTAGGATTAAGTTTAAGCTGTAAAGAGAAAGATCTTCAAGCTGCAACATTTTTAATTGGGTCTTACTTTTACTTAAGAAGGCAATGCTAAATGTACAACTCTGTCAATATTTATTTGTATTACCCACAAGATTTTACCCAAGTTTGGCTTCTAACTGTCACTCCATACCAGATTTCTTACAAATTTTATTTCTTTGTCTCCTTTTTTCCCTCTTTACTTTAAATATTTTGTGTTTATGAATATTTCAATTCCAGCACTTCATCATGCAGATTAAGATTTTCAAACCTCATCCAAAACTCATTCAGAGTGAGCAGTTAAATTGATGAAAAAAATTACTGTTTAGTGAGTTAATTTTTCAAATGCACCAGTTCTTTTCAAACAAATTAAATAAAAAGAACATAAAAAAAATTGCATGAATCAAAGCATTCAGATACAAAGGTGAAGAAAAAGTATAATAGTGCGTAGCAGCAGTACAAACAAAAATGTGTACAGAAACAAATATAATTAAATTACAAGCATGTCTTACTTATAAATCTGATCAAAATTTCCGCGCGTGTGTGTGTATATATAAATATATAAAATATAGTTGTCACTAGACTTGTATAGGCTCAACCAGATTTAAATTGGTTTAAGATGTCTTTCCTTGTAAAGTTTTTGCAGTGAGGGTTGTTAACCATTAGAAAAAGAGAGGCTATCTGTTATAAAGGCAGAGGTATATTAGAAGAAATATATGTTTGGGAGCAAACTGAAGTAAAGATAATATGTCAAAACAATGCATGCTGTTGATGCCTCCTTCATTTTGATTGTGTTGGGTGTGTTGCAGTGCTTATGTTTTTGTTTACCTATTGCAGGGTTGATGAAGCGTAAGAAAATAACGGTGCCGATGACCGTCCAGATGTGTTCTGAGCTGCTCTGCTGGAACCGCTGAGTCACCACCTGGTATAGGCAGTGGCACATGCTGCGCAGTCGGGCTGGAAACCTGAGAGGGCAATAACATAGAGAGTGGGAAGGGGGGCAAAAGGTGAGCTAGGCCTCTTTAAGCCTAACTAAGTTATGTTTTCTGTATATAACAAAAGTTCTAAGTTTTCTCCAAATATATTTGGAAACGCCAAAAAAAAAATGGAGAAAATTGTACTCCTCTTTCTCCTCAGAGTATGGGTAAATAATGTGCTCATGTGACAGAAACACTGTTTTTCATCAAGTCTGAGATGCCCTTTTCTTGTGATTCTCAAGTGACTTTCTATGTGCTTTGATGTAACTAGGCACCAAATTATTCTTTAACTCAATGAATGATAACATCCAAACCGAACCTTTGATACTTATTTTATTACCTTTTAAGCTAAAAATCTTTAATACCTAGACACATTGAAAATATATGAATAATGAAAAAATTTTAAAAGTACTGTAAATTTAAGGAAGTTTTGATCAAAACGAGGCAATAAAATCTTTCATACTCTTTGTTTTTTAAGAATCTAATAAAAAAAAACTTTATTGTTCCTATTCAAAACACTTTAAACAAAAGCCTGATACATGTTATATAAAAGATATGCTACTTCTTAAACATTGGGTTCTTTGTAGATGCCTAAAAAAATTATATAGAAGTTCTTGATTCTCATGGGTGACTTTGGTGGGTCCAAATTCTTTTCTCCTTTTCCTTTGGTCTGCCTCTCATTATTTTTTTTTCTAGAAAGCCTCACTGCAATGGACAAGTTTTAAAAGAAAAGGAAGAGCTAATTCAAAATGTGTGTCTGTAATATTTCCTACTTGATTTGCAACAAAAACGTGTTTGGTTGCCAACAGATTCATATGGTTTGATATCATCCTTGTAAGTCTCTTTTTTTTTCTAATGTAAAGAAAATGAAGTTTTCATCCATTTATTTATAATCTTCACATTTCTATTTCTTCCTTTTCCTGAAAAAATACTACTGAGAAGGTTTAAGTAAAAATGTGGTATTTTACAATTGTGTGACTAACCAAGCAAATTTATTTCAGAGGATTAAAGGAGGCTTATACTTTGGGATTATTGAAACAATATTTGTATGGAAGTAGAGCAAAATTCTACTGAAACTGCACTACATAGAAATTGTTTGATTTGTCTCTCTTGAAAAATCAGATAGAGACATATCCAAATGTGATCTCATATATTTAAAAAAAAAAAAAAGGAAAAATATGGGAGGTTTCGTTATCTTGGTGAATGACTTTCAATCATTCATAAACAAAACAAAACTCAAACGAGTACATGAAAGGCAAGTTATGAAAATGGATCACAAATTGAGAGTGTGCGCATATGATGCTTGCAATCTGATTTTGGTTTCAACGATACAATATATTAAAATATATGGCATTTCTTTTTTTTTTTTTTTTTTTGTTTGATGGGGAGCGAATCTGAAAAAAAATGTTCATAAAGGAAGGGCATAAGATAAAAGTATGTCTTATAAACAGTTTAATATTCATGTTCAAAATTTGTTTGCACTTATTTTTCATTATTAAATAATACAGCCTTGTAAAATTAGCTTCAACCCAAAACTTGCCAGCCTGAATACTATCTGGGAGGAGAATATGATAGGCAGAATTACAGGCAGAAAGGTTTTCAAATTCTTGCATATATCTACAGAAGCAATAAAGAAAGCAAAGTGAATGCAACAAATTTACTTAATAATATCATTGAATGATTTGCATCATGTTTCACTGGCTTTTTGCAGCTATCCTCAATTTAAGATATTCTTTCTGAATGTGTAAAAGCATGATACTCAAAACAGTTGCTGGCTGTTAAATGCAATGAGAATCAATTGGGAAAAAATTAATTTGCATCTATGGTTAATGTTACTACAAACATGTCAGAAAAATTCTTATTTCCTCCAATTTATTTTCTTTCACAAAAAGAGTCAGGAATTTTGTTTTTGTATTGTAGGTACAAGACAATCTGGATTTCAGTTATTCACTTTTAACCAAAAAACATAAAACCTCTTTCAAGGATGAAGTATTTCAGGTTATCTGTTCCTCCATTTGCTTCTTGACATTTTTTATGCTTATTGGTTTAATTTTTTTTTATTTGCACGAAAGCAAGAGAAATTTTACCACTCATTATTATAGTCATAACAACAGAGCTTGTGCAAGCAAGAAACATGTTTAGTTAAAATCATACCATGCTCAAAGTATCATAATTTTATGGTTAAACTTCAAATTCCATTCCTAATTAGGTGAAATAAAGAAAAAAAAATAGAATAAAAAGCTTTATATAAGGTTGCTAATACATGGTGAACACAGATTATTATATACTGTGAGAGATCCATTTAAATGAAGAAATTTTTACACACATGACATAACTTCAAATATATACTATAAAACAAAGAGATCTTTTCATGGCTTCTGATAATTTTTTTCACAGAAAAAATTGTTACAGTTCTTAAAATAGTGCTCACATAGAAAAAAAAATCTTTACTTAACTTCAAATATTTCTCATCATAGAAGTATAAACTTTAAAGTTATTCAGTAAAAACTCCAAGAATTTCAAGAGGGAAAGTTTTCAATTGACTGATCATTTGAATGTTTAAAACAATTGTTTCCTTTCTCTTCATTTACTAACATGTCGACTATTTGAAAAAATGAACTAAAAATCTCAAAGAGTCTTAACGATTCTTATGTTATGAAGTGACCAGCTACTTCATGGATTATTTACTTAATAATGACAAAGCTCTGTACATGCTCAAACAAAACTTAATCTGATAGGAATGAACTGCAACACAAAGCAAACAAACCACTCAATGCTGCATTGGTTGAAATTAACATGGATAATGGAAGGATTGTGTCACACACAACATGAAAACTCCATGTTTTGTAGAATGAGGGAGATTAGAGACAGGACCATGGTTAACGGCTTAAAGACTTGACGGTAAAGAAATTATTGTGAATTATTTTTCTTTAGTATGATTGTGCCATGTGAACATTCATTTATACCCCTTACACATCAATTGTGCATTCAGTTAATTTTAAGGCCGCGTATGAGTATAGTGAAAATGTGGCAATTGTGTATATGTTGGCATGTGTGCAAACTGGATGGTGGATGAGAAAGGCACTTAGCAGGGAAGGCCCACTAAGGTGTGATGATTCATTTTATCAACAGAAATAGGTGTGCATGTGTGGGAGTGGGGACTGTATTTTGTATCTCTCTGTATTTGAAGTTTTATACTGCACTGTGATTACAAAAGGACAACAGAAAGAGAAGAAATAAAGGAGAGGTGGTCATAGACAGCAGGGGAATGTCAAGACTTTTTTTCCTTCCTTACTAAGATAGGGGTTGTAAAACCGAAGGAATATAAAGGTTCCAGTGTCCGTTTTGAAGTCTGGGGGGAGACGCAGACTGAGAACTTGATCCAGACAGTGGCACATGACACGCAGCTTTTGTGGAAACCTGCAAAATGAGGGGTAGAGGAGACACACACGCACAATACACAATACATTGTACGCTGTTGATCTAAAAGATTTCATGCAGTAGAGAAACTGTCAAGGGTCAAAGGGACATAAGGAATGCAACAACGTCACATTTTTGTACTCATATCATGATTACATATCATTGACAATAAAAAACCTGAAGCTATACAAAGGCCATAAATTAGTATAAAATGTTCATAATGTGTGTGGTTTTTTTATTTGTATTTGTTGCTGCCTTAGACATAGGAACATTTTTCATTTGATTTCTCTACGCTTTAAAACCAAAATAATGACATTGTGTGTATTTGTGTGGTTTTTGGGGGGGAGAATATGTGTATTATGAAAAATATATGGGAAAACACAGCTCAGAAAAAGCAATTTAGATACCATATTCATATACAAAGCAGTTAAGACAAGTCTCATTAAACAAATTCTAACCTAAGAGCAACATCTACCCTATTGTTTTGTTTGGTTTTTTTTACCACTCAGAAGAGGATAATTTGTTCTTGGTGCTGCCCTTGTTTCATGTTAGTGACATGCCTCAAGTATTTCAAGAACTAGATGTTTTATTTTTTTTTTTTTTTTTTTTTGTTCCATACTTTCTTCAAAAACACAATTAATAGTGATGTTGGTGATGATCATGTCCTGTCCAATCTTGTTCTGATGAAAATCTAGGCTTAAAAAATCTATCACTTTGACTACAAAAGCATGCAATCATCAGAGCTGCCAACCCAAACCACCATAAAAGTGTAAATTTTAGCCCAAAATTGTAAATTATGTTTTCAAAGTATACAATCACTAATATATTAAAGAAAAGTTTATAAACATGATGTCCATAGCTTAAAAGTGAAGTGGTGTTGGTAAGTAGGCCTTTAAAAACCTAGATGCTGCACAAGTGAAACATGCAGTTCTTACAAAGCAAAAAGTAGATCTCTCAAAACTGACTTTAAAATGCTGCTAATGCATCATTATTTTGGCAAGTGATACAGAGGTGGCTGGTTTTACTTTCTTCTATTTAATTTACAAAAACATTAAGACTCCAAAAGTTTGTTGGACATAGATGCTCAGAAATCGGTTGCATTTTTTCAAATAAGACTGAAAATCCTTTCGCAGATTGAATTGAATGAAACTATGCCCAACAAGCATTTATTTATTTAGTCACATGTAACAAAACTCTTCAAAATAGCTCATGACCTTTCCCCACTCGCAGATTAGATGTCTAATAATTCATCTTTTTCTTAGTTCAGCCTTGATGACTGCCAATCCATGAACTGCCTCAGAAAGACATCCATTGATTCTTCATATTTTGATGAGGCGGCAAAGTTGGACATTTAGCAAGTGAATACTCAGAAGAGGAGAATTTTGCCTTTTGCTGTAGCCTGTTTGTTGGGTTTGCTTTCGCTACTTTTAAAAGTGGCAGTAGTCTAGCTTGGAATCCAGATAAGATTTGAATGTAGATGATTATATATCTCGATGCTACACAGTAGGTCTACAGTTTAGATCCTATTCTACAACCTTCAAGTTCTAGATTTAAGTCCAAGAAATGCCATATCTCTAAATCTAGTCTCTAGGCCTTGATTGAAACATGTCTAAATCTCTATTTCTATCTTACTAGAGTGCAAGTCTTAAATCTGATGATCTAGATATACTGATTGTTTATTTTTAGTCATACATTCACATAAAAATGTCTCCGAGTTGGCTAAGCAAATTCAAATTCAGCAGATTTAGTGACTCTTCTTTACAAATTAAAACTTTAACATCCCCTAAGTTCTTCCATAGGGCAATAGCACCAAAATTTGAAATCGAGGGTATGAGGAATCTTAAAAAAATATTGAACTTATAAAAAGTCCTATAATTCAGCAAAGCAATAAAAAAGGTACAAATATGGTGCAAGGTTGGCAGCTCTGTACAGCAATATCAATATACAATAAATCTAAATTTAGGACAGATATAAATTAAGTTTGGGGTAAAATTTGAATCACTGAAACATTTGATTCTTTTATGAATTGCACTAATTTAAACATAAATTTCAGTGTTGTTACAGATAACAGGTAAGCTTTTAAAATCTTTCAGGGTTAAAGCGCCTAGATAGTTTAGATGACTAAGTACTATAACTTACTAGAAAAAAAGTAACAGTCACAAGCAGAAAGATTGCTAGGTAGATTCAATTCGACCTAGGTCTTTATCTACATCCTGATCTAAAATATATCACCTAAAATGTTCAGAAGAAAATGAATGAAACTTTCAGACTATATAAGCTAGAGATAGACGGCATATTTTACCCTTGATTCAGTTCAGTTCATGCAGAAAGTTGCAAAGTTATAGAACACTCAGTAAAACTTACTGTTAGGTGAGACAAAGTTGAAAAAAAGCCATAAAATCCAGAAATCCAGACTGCTTTAAACTGTCTTCCATTAAAAAATGAAAGAGCAGTTTTGATAATAAATCTCTGAAAATATTCCTTATCTGCCCAAATCTCCTTGTACTGTGAACTGCAACAACTGCTTTATTAAATGCAGATGACAAGATAGCATCATCAAGAACCGACACTAAACAGAAGAAAGGCAATCTTCTGTGGGCATAAAAAAAATTTCTGCTAGGGAATGTAATCACTTTGCCAAAGCAACAGAGCTCTAAATTTTTACACAAGTGTCGTGGCAAGGCCATAGACTAGGTATTTATTAATTATTTGTGTGTGTGGAAATGTAGAGGATTAAATCCTGAAATTTGGGTAAGGGGATGGGGGTGTTTCTTTTTTTTTTTAAACAGCATTATGACAATAATTCCCTTTTATATATATATATTTCAGAGTATTCAAAAATGTAAGGTTTTTAAAGAGAATCATAATTTCATTCTTTTTTTAATATACCAATAAACTGTGTTAAGTTACTTGCTAAATGTCCCTCTAACTTTCATTTAATTACTTCAATGGATTGAGAAAGTTATTCTCATTTCTACCATTTGTAAACTTAAGCCACATGAAACTTGCTCACCACAATTTTGACAAATTATCAAGAAAAAATAATGCAAAATAATGCAGAAATGGATAGATATAATACATGTATATTAAGAACTTTGCCAAGTATTGTGGCAAAAAATACAAAATGAGCTGAATCTGATGTACAGCAACCATAAATATGCCCTTAAAAATTCTTGAAAATTGACAGCTCCCTGATGAACATGTTTGGTGCTACTTTTCCTGAAATTTGGGAAGCAATTAATTTAATGATGAATGATCCCACATCAACTTCAGAGGAGAGATAAACTGAATGAAAGCTGCAAGGATAGTTGGGCTTCCTCTCCACCTTATCCGCCAGCCCATGGTGTACAATGGTCAAACACATCAGGTTCAGTAAATAATATCAGTGTGGAGAACTAAATGAGGCTGCGTATATAAAGCATCTTGATTTTATTATTTTTTTTTTTGGCTTCAGATCACTTTCCCATATATACCAGTTACATTTCCCTATTGCCCACATTTAGAGGACAATAAATGAAGGTCCTAAAAACTTAAATGCTGTTCATTGAAGTTCTCTGATCAGAGTAGAGTCCAAAAGTTTTTAAATGTAAGATGATACCTATTCTGCTTGATGATTTGAGATGATCATACATTTTGAGACCTAGCATTTCTTTACCAAAATCTTCAAATTGATTCATCAAAACACAATATGAAAATTCTTTTTGTAACCAGTATCGGTGACCAAATATTTGAGAAAATATACACAGGTTTCTTATTGGCATGCAGCTAAGGAGCCTTCTGACTGTTCCTTCCAGGGTATATCACCCTTGATATTTACTACCAAGAGACAAAAACACACATGCAATAAATTATGATTTTTATTTATAAAGAGACGATTAATTTTTGGTTGGTTTTGGATGATAAAAACACGGCTCTTAGATATCATAGATTTTGTAAGATCTCACTTCACTGAAAACTTTAGAAGTTCAGAATAAAAAGATAGTGAATAAGCCTCACTCAATGACTCATTTTGATTCCTGACAAATGGCAATTCCCTTTTTAAAATCCTTAAACAAACACTCCACAGCCCAAAGTTTGTTTTCTGCTCTCAATTAATGAGAAACGACAAAAAGAGAACTTATCAAGTTTGTTTTTCAATATCAGCGATTTGTGTTGGTTTGACTCATGAGACGTAAAATCAAACCCTACACATATCTACACGCACACAAACATGCCATCTCTCTTCTCAGCCCTTTCACTCTAAAAAAGAAATATGTGATACAATCATGGGCACAATTTACAGCATGGGTACATTTGTGAAAAGCATGTCGAAAACAGATTGTCCCAAACTGAAATTCTATGACATTATACTTGAAAATATGTGGATATGTAGACCACTCTTTATAAATAAAAATTCACTCTATAAATTGAAAAAATAAAATGAGAAAGGTAAAACTTCTGATGTAAACTGTCTGGAGGGTGATAAATGCATAAAATAAAATGTAACCTGCATAGGAAACCCTCATATTTAGTTTGTTGAAAAAGAACTAGCCTGTTTTTGTTGGTAACATTTTCCTAGAGACAGATAAAAAAGCAAGATAACTTACTGAGGTGCAGATCCAACAATGGCGTTGAATACTCTTGATGTAATGTTAAGCAAGTTTTGTTTATTTTCATCTATATTCTCTCCTTGCTCAAGTCTGAATAAAGGAAAAAAAAAAGGGAATGCATCATGTTTCAAGTTCAAAGATAATAACTATATCTTAAAACCTACATTCCCTCCAATTAGTGTATAGATGCTTCATTATGGGTATATACATACTTAACCCATTTAAATTGATTAGAACCTAGTATTAGTTGCCAGACCTGCCACCCAAAATTTTTCAAAAGAGGAATGAGAGCAAGAAAAAAAAAAGAAACTGAGAGAAAAAGATGGATGACTTATGCTAGACTATATATATTTAAGAATAGATGTAGATAAGATCTGATCTCAATTTATCAACTAAAAAACTGAAGATTTAGAAAGTCTACAAATAAATTTAGAATGTCTGTGTGTCTATTTTTTACTGCCAGGGATGAGAACCGGACACAGTTTGTTTTTTTTTTTGCTGAATTTTAGAAATCAGTCAGTGCGAGCAGTGTTGCCCCTCCCTCTCAGCCCTTCCACTGCCATTATAAAAAAATTTGATTACCAACAAAGCTATAATTGTCGAGTATTTATTTCTGTGCTCAGACAAAGAGGTTGAATGACTTGTTGTAGCCCATCTACAGCCATGTTCCCCAATATCACTGCTCTCTGCATTTCATTGGCTCAACTGAAGCATCACGAAAGTTTACTCATCAGAGTATATATTCTAGCTTACATATTGAGCACTGCTTACCTTATCTTTATCTTTTCTATAAAACATTTGAGCTAAGTATCATCAATATCAGTTAGATCTAGAACTTCACTTGGCTTCACCTTTCTGTGTAAAAAGAATAACAATCTAACAATTTTTTTCTGGATTCATAATTATTTGCTTTGAAACGGAAATCAACTAGATCTACTAATGTATTTTAATTATAGTCTCATGTCAAACCCGGACCCAGTTTCAATTATAGATCTGGGTCTAGATTTACTCCAGCTCTTTCTCAGATTTCTCAGTCGACTAGATTTAGATTCTAGATAATAATTAATATATATTTTGAGGAGGAAAATTGTCTAGTTATAGATATTGGATGAAGAAATAAGAATAATCTTTTCACAAATCTCAATATTGCATATGGAGCATCAATAATGGAGAAAAAACAATGATATCGATATAATACATCGCCTAGTTTTATACTTTTGCACAGGATGATTCTTGATGACAGAAAAGCATCGTACTGTTCGAAGAATTATATTTTCACTTTTTCTTTTTCCCTAAAACTTAACATATGTGCACGAAACAAGTTCAACCCAAAGACTTGGTTCAACCTTACTTTTTTAAAATTCTAATTCAGCAGGAAGTATTTAAACTTAGTGCAACGAAATATTGCGGGAGCTGAATTACTCAGGCCAAAATAAAAAGTTAGATCAAAAAAATTTTTTTTTAAATCAAGACAAATAGGAATCTGCAGAACACAAGTGGAAAATCAGAATTCGACCTAAATCAGAATGAGTGGCAGGTCTTGGCAGGTCTTGACCAGGACCAGGGTAGCATTACTTTGCAAGCTTATACAAAGTTGGTGTCAGGGATGAGAACCACCTCTAAAAATATTCAACATTCATCCTCACAGTATTACTCTGGTGGATTTTGTAATTTGAAGCTATTTCAAGAAAAAAGAGAAAAAAATTATTAAAGTATTTAACAACATCATCTACAAAGAGGTATTTTGGAGCAGCTTTAAGAAAGCCAAAATAATCTTTAACAAACATGTTTAGACAAACCTGGCCGGATCCACCTCATAAGAGATGGGGCGATCGCTGCGTTCTACCTCAAACATGCTAAGCAGCAGTGGATTCAGTAGTTCTCGCAAGTACCACTGCCCGTAGAAGCGGAAACAATAAGCCATTATCTTGCTGGCCAATGAATTTCCACGGAAAAGAGTTTGCATGCAGTCAGCAATCTCAACCTCCTACAGGATACACAAAAAGAATGCAGAGTCTCATATCTAAGGAAAAAATTCCTATACTGTAGTTTCTAAAATAATTGATAATACAACAATGAACATATGCTATGATTTGTAAATTTTCCTGTATATCATAAATGAAAAAATGTTATTTTTTTTTTAATTCTAACATGAAATGTTTCTATTATCTGCTTATAAAAAAGTAACTTATGAGATGATCTTTATTCCATCTAATTATGCAGAGGGACAAACTACAAGCTAGAAAATAATGAAGTTAAAATTACTTAATTTTCTGATTCAAAATCATTCAGGATCTTGCATCCACAGGCAGGCATAATAGAATTGGGATGTAAAATTTAATTATTCACAACACTTCAAAGCCTGCTTTCTTGGTTAGAGAGCAGGTGTCAATAAAACCACTACTTTTCTTCAGAGAGATGGTTTCAAAATAATGAATATTTGAAGCATCTGCTAATAAATTTTAGAAGTTAAGACATTTTTTGAAAGTTTAAAAAAAAAACTGTAATACACACATAACCATAGGGAGTGCTGTGAAATACAAACTTTCAGATTGCAAAATTTCTAAATGTTATTTCAATTTCTAGTACCCATGTCCAAATTTTAATATTGCAGCCATAGCAAATGCTTGTCTTTTATTTTCTAAAGACTATAATTATTAACTTCATATTTTACATTTTAGAAATTTTTAGAGGAATCTTTAATTGAGGACATGATAGAGTCTTGAGAAGTTTTTAAGAGTTCACTGTTTATGATTTACTTTTGAAAACATATTCCACAGGAGTTGATAGAGAAGTCTTTTGGCATCAAACAAATTGACAAACACTCTGGCAAGCTCATCCATCTGTGAATTGCTGACAACAGTGGCCAGTGCCATGGCAATGGGCAGCTCGCCCTTGTCTCCAATCATGGTGACCAGCTCCACAAGCCGCTCAAATCGATCAGCTAGAGCTGTTTCAGCCAAGGTCTCAAACTCTGTGCCCTGCTGCAGAATCTTAGTAAGGACTTCCATGAAGGCTGCTCGGGTCTGAGGGTCTTTGTGGTAGCCCAAGGCTGAAAGGATTTAAGATGAGATCTCATTAATTCTTCTTCCAGATTTTAAGTCACTGAATATCCTTATGGTTATTTTGAAAGTCTAGTCCATTCCATTTTCCTTTCGCAACTTGAAGAAGCTTTTCAACATAAAAGAGTTATTTTCTTACTTCTGTCCAATAAAACTAAAAATGTGAAATTTTGAAGAAAAAAAATGAATTATAGCAAATGCAGTGAAACGCTGTTAAACTGAAACTCTTAAGATCTTAATTAATTTATGCTCTTTGATTCAAAATAATTTAAGAATCATTTGGTTGGGGAAAGGCTTTGGATAGCAGGATTTCCAAACTATCAATTTCTTGTGGAAATATCTTTAATATACATTAAGAGTTTGCTTAAAATTTTCAACAAATTGCTTTTTGACATCAAATGAGAGGATAAAATCCTCAAATAGGGAACCGTTTTTGTTTCCATTACATTTTCACTGCTATAGAGACTTGAAGTAAATTCCTGTTTAACTTCCTCTTATTGCTTAAGTATTATTTCAAACATGCTTGAGGAAAAGGAAGAGAGTGATGATTAAAGTCGTCCTTATCAAAATAAACATTCTAGACACACCAGAACATTAGAGCATTGCAGATTACTAGCATGAACTTCTTTTAGCCAAATAAACATTTCACAAACAAGTGACTCAAAAAAATCAGTGATCAAAAGTTTAATGCAGTAACTACTGTGACATGTGCTTCCTCCTGCAGGAAATTTAAAAAAGAGATCCTAGGAAACATTTGTTTTAAAAAAATCTAAAAAAAAAAAAATGAACTTAGATTGAAGTCATCATTTAATTTTTTTAAATGTTACTTACCTATTGAGTGCATTAGACCACTGTCAATATTGGCATTAAGTAAATTTGACATGGCCTGGACAGTGCAATTCCTTAAAGCACTTAGATTACTAACACTCCTTTTTCTGTTTGGATCTTGTGCCTTCTCTTGTTCTTCCTCAGAAGTGCAGTCATTCAGAAGATTCATGAAAAGGGTCAAGTACCTAGAAAGAATTGGTTTTTTTTATTATTCATCTTATCTCTCCTTTTAGGGGCAATATAATACAATCAAAAAGGATAATTCATCCTTTAGCTTTATCAATTACAAATTTCAAAATAAATTTAGGATTCATTTTTTTTCTTGATATTTTCCTACCATTCTTACATTGAAAACTCCACAGCCACATTTTGCTTAACTCCACTAAAATGAAATAAATACATATTCTTAGTTGTCATTGTGGATGCCTCATTTGCATTTAATGTATTTTCAAAATCTTATTGGGATTTGCCAAAGTCAATTATTCTATAGCACTGAAAAGAGAAAATAGGATATTTATATAAATCATATTTTCACAAATTACAACATGCCAAAATTTAAAAAAAACAATACACAGCAACATAATAACCAAAATGAGAAACAGATGCAATTTTTTTAACTGAACTTTTAAAAGTGGTCAATGCAACTGCAGACAAAGCACATGGAAGCATTTTGTTACTGATTTATCTCATTTTTATATTGCTTAAGACTCATTTGTTGAATGACCAGTAGTAGCTAATCAACAGCTCTATTTGTCAAATTTTTCTGCTTTCCACAACGCACTAGCTGAGCTGGAGCATCATAATGGTTCATTCTTCAGAGTATTCCTTACGAAATTATAAAGCACTGCTCTCCTTATCTTTATCTTTTCTAAAGATATATGAGCTGACTATGATCAATATCTGGAAGGTCAAGATCTTCTCACTAGGCTGCATTTATTAATGTTTTAAAAAAAAAAACAACACCTAGATCTCAAGCTATAATGGTGTTTTGGCATGAAAATCAATTGCTTGGATCTCTAGACTAGAGCATCACAAACCCTATCTACTGGTCGGAGTAACTTTATATACATGAAGTATTAATTAAGAAGCTAAGGTTAGTCAATCGAGAAGGCCTAGTATGAATCTAGATTTAAATTATAAATAAACCAATGAGATCTTTACGTTGAGATTTGGGAGTATGTCAGAAGCTAACATAGATCTAGATTTACATATCTAAATTAAAAAATCTAGAGAATTTAGATCTTGATTCTATCAAAGTTTTGGATAAAAAGAATGATTTAGTCTTAGATGAAGACCCACTAGAGCGTAGATGATGTTATTTATTTTTCCCAACTGTTCATTTAAATCTTTAGACTAGCTTAAATAAAGATCAGATCGAGATCAAACTGGACTAGCATGACAGAACTTTACATAAACAGACGGTCTTAGTTAGATAGATCCATACTTTTAGATATATCATTTTAGATTAGATCTGCAGTTCATTCACAAATACAGAGCTGCCAACCCAACCAGCCAGCAAAGTATACATTTGAAGCCCAAAAAGTGTAAGATTATTTCAAAAGGAGTACAAAAACAAAGCTTTAGAAGAGAAGGCAATTCTAGTACGGCATATATAAAATAATCCCACCTAAATAAAACTGACTTTTAAATTGTTACTGCTGTAGAAGATTTTGATCTTTTTTCTGTGTGATATGAAAAGCTTCTTTTTTTTTCTTTTTTGTTGGGTGGTTCCCACTACTACTAGTGATTACTGATTCAGAGAATGATTTTTATCTAGATCTACAGCCTGAATAAGGTCAGTGTGTAAAATTTTAACTTTCTTGCGATCTGGAACTAAAATTCTCAGGAGACGATGTATGGGAAGAAATATAAAAGAGGCTAAACCTGCTGCAGGGGGAAGAAGTCATATAATTCACAGAAGTGTTGTAAATTCTTACAATCCCTAATAACGGTTACAAATACACTTTTTTTGGAATGAGGTTTGCAGCTGTGCCGATGTAGGCCTTATATTTTTTTCTAAGTGTCTTTGTTGCAACCAAAAGAAAATTATAGTGTGAACCCTGATCAAAGAGCAAATTCGTCAAAGCTAGAAGTCTTTCTGTGCCATCCGCATTTGCAATACACCTTTCCCTTTACTCTCTGTTCTAATGGGATTCATTCTCCCACAAAACTAAAACTAAAAATTAAAATAGGCCTAGCTCTGCCATTACCTATCACTGTCTCCCTCCTGTTGCAGCACCTCAAGCAACCAGCTTCGATAAAGGCCAGTACCAAAACACGCAGTCACGCTTAGTTAAAAGTTTTTTAAAAAAAAAAAACAACCTATGCATGCATCAAAGATAGGCTATAAAGTAACTTAAAACTAGATCCGGCTTTTTGAATGATAGTTGAGGCCTAGACCAAGGGGTTTATTTATAGAGTGATATATAAGCTCTTTAGCCTAAATCAAGGTGTCCTAATATATAGGCATATCTACCAAAGTGAACACACTTTTGCATGTTTGAGTTATAGTGATCTATTTCTTTTAACTAACTTTTAGGCAAAGTTAGGACAGAATTGTACTCAGAAATGCACTCATAATTCAGCCTGCAGGCCTACACAACAAAAATATCTAACTATCCTAACTCTGCCAAATGATATAGCTCACTCTTACACTTACTGCAAAAGTTAGTTCACTTTGCCTGACTGTATTTTAGGAAGCCTCATACCACTTGATGATCAAAAAATATTTTACTTGTCTTATCTTTTCACTTTTCCTATTTCCATAAAATTTTACAAACATATATTAGGTTCAACCTTATACAAGCTAATTTTCTTCCAGCATAAGGACAGGGCATACTTAGAATCAACCAACCTTTCAAATTTTATGGAATTCTGTGCCTTATCGAAAATCCACATCCCTTATTATAAACATCTCGAAAGATATCAGTAAAAACAAATTACTTAATGTACCAAAAGAATTGTTTTCTTCAAAGCAACTTCATTTTTTCTTATGGCTAAGGTTGTAACATGACAAAATTGAGCAGCACAATGACTGGAAATTTAATCTTTAAGCATTAACCTACTTAAGGAAAAGCTGAGATTTAGCTTCCATTAAGTCTCCACGATCACTTTCTTCAGGTTGAAGTGGCAAGCCCGCCAACAAGGCTGCAACTGCTTCCATACTGGCTTGGTCTAAGTCTCTGCAAGTAAATGGCACAGCTGAGCATATCTTGTCAAATCAAAATTCAGAGGTTAATGTGGCACGAGACCTTAAAAAAGGTACAGTCAAACAAATTTGTGAAAAGTTTTAGCATTTCCCAGAGGAACAGGGCTGTGAGAATCTGTAATCCAAAATACTTCAAATCTCTTGTTCTTCACCCTATAATTTACGTAACTATTTTAAAAACATATTCTTTTTGAAAATTATTGATAATGTTATAAAAACAAAAAATGATTTAATCTCTCTCAAATGTAAACCACTTTACTGCGAGGTACCCAAATGCATCTGTCAAAATTTGGTCTACCCACCAAAGAGTTTTGATGATTAATGAGTGGTCAAAGGGTAATAAGCACCACATACCATTTGAGTTGATAGATCACTTTCTTTAACATCGTCCAAAATTGTAGATGTTGATTGTTCAGAAGGTTTTTTTTTTATTATTTAAATATTTCTACACAATTTTTATACATCCACTTAAGTTTTTCAAAGCAGTCAAGTGTTAAATTATTTGCCTTAGTTTTCATTTAAGATCAGTCAGATTTCTTGTAAATAAAAACTAAATGAAGTTTTATCCATAACTTGTTCAAAATTATTAGCTTTCAAAATGATATTCACCTTTAACTTCTCAAACTGATAAAAAGCATAGACAGACTTACCTGGACATGCTACAGATTATGTCCCCTTGACCATTGCCTACTTGGTGGTGGTGAGAGCTTCCCATGATCCAATCTGTTAGGTACTCCACCAGCTTATTTCTAAACTTCATTTCTTGTCGGAAAGTAAGCTCATCCCGACGTTGCATCATCTGAAAAGTTCAATTTGTTGAACCCATTTGAAAATTCTTTGCCAACATCCTTTTGCAAGATTAATTTGGAATTAAGGGTTTCCCCATGCCCCCCCACCAAAAAATATGAAATTCATGTTCATCAATACCACAAATATTACAAAATACAAATTCATATTTGTCTGTCACATCTCTTCTATCCTGTTAAAAAAATTTGAAATCTAATGGCTACATTGTATGACAACTGAAATAAAAGATTTAATTGTCAGAATAATTTGACAATGTCACAAGATAAAAACATTTGACTTACTGCTTCCACCAGTTGGCACAATTTTGTCTTTATCTGTATGGCATGCACGGAGGTGTCAAGATATCTCACATATCTAGAAAACAAAGAGGGGAAAAAAGCTGTTTAAAAAGAATCTGACAAACTATCTCTTGTTCCTTTACAGAGAAAGGTTAAAGTAATTCTATTCACTAAAAATATATCCTTAGTGCTGAAATAAAACCATTTACCTGCTTTTCATTTAGCATTTATTCTGACACATATTTAAGGCTGTAAAAAGAGGACAGTAATGTCTGCAAGATTATCAATCATAGAGTATTTTTTTAGAACATCTAAACTATTAATTCATCTCAACACATGCTACTGCATTTTGGGATCATTCACTATCTCACGAGCAATAGCCCATTGCATTGGGCACTGAAATTAGGCCAAAATAGAAAAAGACACACTTTAAGCATTGATGATTCATGTGGAAAGGAGTTTGTGTAATTTTATCTTTTGAACACAATGTTTCAACCAATTGTTGTTTGAAGAATGGCTGGAGCTAGATCAAGTGAGATCAAACAATTCAAAATGAAGCTCAACATTGATTTAATTTTTGACCATGATCTGAGTAACTTTGGTATTATGTTAGAAGATTAAGGTAAAGCAAATATATATTAATGAATGGGAAAAGTGGCCTTACTTGACTCATCTAGATTTATAGGTAAGAGAAGGAGATATTGATGATGCAGGTTAAGAGCTTGAAAATCAAAACTTGTTAATCGTAGCAATTAATCAAAAGAAAGAAAAAAAATATTTTTTTCAGTTATCTTCATTTAACATTGATAACTTTTTTTAAATGACATATTGTAAAGAATTAAGAGTCATGATCCTTGAACCCGAATATTATGCACATCTTTCAGTACGAGCTCTGGAAAATTAACGAAGGTAGCTTCTAAATCTTATCAGATTTTTAAAATATGCTCAGTGCTTTTGGAATAATAATTCATTGACTAATGAAAATTACAAAACTGGTGGATATATCTTGACATGAGGCTCCATGCGCCCTCCTGAATACAGGGATGTAAAGCAAGTAAAGATCTGGTAATGAAATGTAAATTTCATACTATCCTAAATATCTAAAAATCAGAAAATAATTCAAAATAAAGTAAACTTTCAGTTTCATGCGTTCAAAGCTGAAAGCTTTGTAATTGTTAAAGCTGAAATATGTTTCTTTTATTCTTTTTTTTTATTGTGCAACTATATGTCAAGCTCTTCAGCAAGATTAAACTTTTAAATAACCTGATTTGTTAGCTTTTATTACTATAAGTATTATAGTGAACACTTACTTGACTATAGATAACATGAGCTGCTCAATGCTTGTTACTCCTAGATATTCACATGGCTGGTCTTGCTTGGTCTCCAGGATGTTCTTCATAATGAATATCACATTCTCAATCAGGAGAGTGTTTTGAGGTGTATCGATTACCTTCATATGGTTGGAGAAAAAAATGTTCGAAAAACCTAAATTATCTAAGAGTTAAGAGTATAATTTAACTAGAAAGTAAGTTAAAAAAAAAAAATTGTTCATATAATCTACACCTTTTATGTGTCTCTTTTATATATGAAATATTTGATGCACAGTAAGACTTAACATTGAATTTTAAAAAATCAAGTGAAAAGTCTTTATCAGAACAAAAAAAAATTTTCAGCAAGGACTTAAACCTGGAATCATTTAATCTGAAATGTGAGGCCTCGCCATAAACAAAGTTAAAAACTGTCAATTTACTCAAATGATACAATCAACTAAGGCTCAGGACAACGCAATATATATAGAAATAATGGTGATATGTAAGTGTTCATTTTACTCTTGAATGCCTAGATAGAGGATTAGGTTTGCCTTAATCTGGTAAACTTTAGATTTTTTTTAATAAATCTGAGAATCTTGACAATTTCTGTTAAAACTGTTCTGTTGAGATTTTTAGTAAGCAAATGCAAAATCTATTGAAAAGTAGCTGAGCCTCGATTTCACCTTGAACTATGAGGAATCGAATTTAAAATCTAAATAGTCAACTGAGCCCTAAGACATCTTCCAACGAAATGCTCTGAGAATGGTGAAAATAGGAATGCTAATTAAGTGTATTGTGTGAGTGCATTTATATACCTAATTTTTTTTCAGTTTGTGCAAATTTGTTCTACAACTTAAGTCCTACAGTTGCATTTAGATCTGATATGACTTTAGTCACATTATACAAGCAGCCTACGAATATATTCCAAGAGGAGCTCGCAAAGACCATAAGCCAATACTGGAATAACACGTTACAAGATCTTAAATCTAAATGAAACAGTGCTAGGAAAACTGCAGAAACTGAGCCAACAGATGATAATCAGATAAAACTACAAAAAGCCAAAGCACTTAGTTTCTCAAAACTAAGAACCAGTTCAAAAGACAAAGTTGGCGAAACAAAACAGCATCACTAAACCTCTAAAAAGATATCAGCAAACTATGGAGACTAATCGGTCAAATTAATGATGAACATAACTCTTGAAGCAGACGGGAAGGTACTAACTGGTAAGCATGCAGCGAACGTTTTTGCAGACAACTACAAAAACAAAAGCGATCTTCACACTGACCCAAAAAGATGTTAGAAAAGAGCAGGAAAACGGAAATAAAAACAACAGCTGAAATAATGAAGAAAGAAATAACACTCAATAAACTACTCTCAGCTATTAAAAAACACAAGCTAAGAAAGCACCAGGACCAAATAAAATAACCATCGAGATGATCCCAATACACAAAAAGGGTAAAGACAAGAAGGAACCAGCCAGCTACAGGCCTATCAATTTGATCTGTTGCATCTCCAAATCTCTCGAAAGAATAATTAACCAGAGGCTTCTTTTCCACACAACAGAAGCTGGTGCCCGAACAGGCAGGATTCAGGTGTTATCACAGCACAGAGGATCAAGTCACCCTTCTCTCACATGATATAGAAGATGCAATCCAAGAACAGAAAATGTATATGCCGTATGGATTGATCTACAAAAAAACAATCAAAAGATGACTTCCTGATCAAACTACAAAGAAATGGAATAACAAACCAAATGTACTCATGGATACGCTCATACCTCCACAATCGAAGAGCGAGGGTTGACGTTAATGGCTACTATGGAAAAGAATTTTTCTAATCCCATCAAGTCCCACAGGAAGGAAATCTTTTCCCCACACTGTTCGACATATTTTAAATGACCTCAATCAAGACCTCCCAAAGGGAACTAAATCTGCACTCTATGCTGATGACCTGGTCATATGGTGTAAGGAAAAGCACACCTCTACAGCAGCCTACAGAATGCAACAAGCAGCTAACAAACTGATAGAGTGGGCAAAAAAATGGAATGTTGCCATGAAAAGGGAAAATTGTCAACAGCCTTATTTACACTATCAAATAAACACACCATCAAGTGCATACAACAGGAAGATAGTATTAAAATGTGAGGAAGAGACAACATTTCTAGGAATCAATTTTGACAAGCAATTGACATGGAGGACTCAGGTGAATAAAGCAGAGACAAAAAGTGTGACACAAATTGGGAGTTATGAGAAAACCAGCAGGAACCATCTGGAGCTGAAGAACATGTGAATGCCAGCAAGTCACCACCTTCACAGACGCCAAATCAATCATGGAGGCTCTAGCTCGAGACAAGCTACCTGACCTGACCAGGAAGCTAAAAAAGCTTCCCCAGTGTCATAGAGTTGCTCTGCAATGGATACCAGCTCACTGCGGAATTCCAGGAAATGAAATGGCAGACACAATGGCCAAGGAAGGTGCTAGTGAGACTTGATAAGAGAACTCAATGACTCTTCAGGACAAAAAGTTCGTGCTGAAAGGAATTCTCCACCCCTCCCTCCTCCACAAACAGATAGATACAACTTAATGGAGAGATGGGACCAAATCATCATCACATGTGTCCTTCCTGGGTCCTGGCGCCTAAAAAGACATCTACATAGAATTAAAATAGAAGCCTCCCCTGTGGCATAGATGAAACAGTAGAACATGTTCTACAATCCTGTCCTTAAAATGAGGAAGTCAGAAAACCAACATGGCAATGCCCTACCTCCACAGTAAACTTACAAAAGACAGTATAATTTATAAAGATGACTCGGCTGGCGATATAATCAGCACACAAGAAGAAAAAAAATAATCACATTGCTATCTTTTAGTATCTCCATTTTTGCCATTTTGAGTAAATCCTGTTTGAAATGTGCAGGCTCACTGTGACCAAGTAAACTTGCAAATCCTTTATCTGTATAATTGACAATTATGATATAATTTTCAAGGCAAACCACAGTATTTTATCCTCTTTTAAAACTGGGATAAAAACTGAGTGGGCCTGTAAATAGACATACAATAAGATAACACTGAGCTCACTTTGTATTACTCTCTGTGAAATTCAAAAATGATGACAATATAAAGAACATGCCAATGACACTGTTATCATCACAGAAAACAAGGAGTAGCAGGGCTTATTCGATAACATTGAAGAAAAAAGCAGAAAGGAATGGCTGAAACTACACTTTTAAAAAAAAGAGGTAGTAGTCCTCAGTCAAAATCAGCAATATTTAGAATGCAATACATTTATCAACACTCCTATACTCAAAGTAATAAAAGGAACCACATCAAAATCTTATCGATGGTAGTTAAGCCAAAAATGAGATTTTAAAAAACCAAACAGTCCCTAGAGATTAATACATATCCATACCAACAAAAAAAAAAACTTGTCAGTACTTTATGGAGCATAACCTGTTGTACGGAACAAAGGAAATATGGAAGAAGCAAAAATATGTGAGCACTTAATCCCCAACCAATCTAAAGTGAAAAATAAATTAACAAAATACCCTATTTACCTGCAGAGAAGTGCTTAAAACGACTACCTAGCAATTACAAACAGGGCATAACAAGTGTTTTTTTTTTTTAAGTATATATGGTTGCCAAAAGGTTCATTCACAACTAGGGGATGACATGTGAAAGCTTTAAACATTCAGCCTAGATAACCTTACAGACCTGTCCAGCAGCATCAAAGTATTTGTCTACACAGACTTTGATCTGGTCAAACAGAATAGGATGGAGGGCTGGATTGAGTTCATGACCCACTAATTCCTTCACATGTTTTTGTATCTGAGCACCAAATCTTTCATTCTGGAACACTAAGAGCTTCAGAAGGTTGCCCAGAAATCTGGTGATGCACATAAGTCAGATCATGATGACGAAATTGAATAAAACTGATACACAAAAGTTTCATGAATATTGGAAAAGATACCAAAGATAAAACATTTCCCAGCCACACTGTATAAATCTTTTTAAAAAAAATGACTATTTTTCTTGTTGATGTTTGTCCCTTTATCCAAATTACCAAAGCATTATCAGAGACCATTCTAGATTGCGATACTGTTTATTTTTTCTGAAACTAGATCAAAGTGATGCAAACTTACTGGGTGACTGGGCAGTACTGCATTTCATTTGCACAGCTTGTCATAAGGCTGCTCTTCCTGCTTCCATCCATTGTTAAGCCAGAGATAGACATTGTGCTGCTGTGTTCAAAGAGAAAGAAAGACAAAAATTTGGTAGCTTGGAAATATACCTTGTAGCAATAAACAAAGCATAAAGACCATTTATTTATAAACATTTATTTAATGTTGTTGGGCAAAAATTGTATTGCACATTTGAGAACTGCATAAGTTATTGTTTGATACTGCTGTTTTGTAATGTCAAGCAATATGAGATTAAAAAAAAAAAAAAAAAGATTGTAGCAATTGTAATCTAAACTTGAAAGATTTTTCTAATAAACCAAATTAAGGCAAAATTTCTATACACTCAGTGCATGAGATGATCTTTTCAATATTTACTTTTCAAACCTTTCGATCACGTCTTTGCCTACTTTCTGATCCCATGTAATTAAAAAAAGACAGGTAGACAAGGGCGCACTACAAAGAATACTCACCCAACTTTCTGAGATTTGTTAGAAAGTCTTACTCCCCCAAGAGCACACAAAAAGCCAGTCATGTTAGCCCATTCATTTAGCTGGTCCTTTTCAAAATATATGGCAAAAATGAATTCAACACTTATGTTGAACAAAAATTCTGCCTTCCTTTTTATTTTTTTTTTTTTTGCTTAAAAAGGCCACATATTTACAACCTTAACTTTTAATAACTTTTCACTTTGAACAACAGATTCTTTTAAGATTGATAAAATAGCCTTCTGATCTTACAACTTCATTTCCATTTCACATTATTATTCTACTTGAACAATGTGGGTCATTCATGATTTTTATTTTCATTTTTCTTGAGACCTTTGATGAAATGTTATGCATCACTTTTAAACAATAATTTCTTCTTGTTAGAATTTAATTTTAAAAAAAAAATTAATAAGTTTTCTGAGGCACCTTTGTTCCATCATCTCAAAATACATCTAAATGGATCAGCAGCAATAAAAGCACTATTTCTTGAAATTGACAATTAAAAAAATGTGATTTGTCGTGAAATTTAGGTGGCTGAGCTTATACACTTAAAAGGATTGTTTAATGATCTAAAAAGTTTGTGAAATTGATGTACTGAGGGATATTTGTGATATAAATTTCATACTTTGAGATAGAGTCCTTTCTTAACCATCAGTTTCAATATCTATTAAGTTCATTTCAAAAGATTTATGCAAAAAAAAAAAACACATGACAAAAAAAATAATTAGCTGATATAAGCTTTTAATTGCTTTGTGTGAATGAATGTGTGTATTTGTTCCTTTACAGGTGAGTGCTTCATTTTTTACCATTTTCTTTTCAACTCATAACATAATTTAGTTCACATGAAACAATATTTTTTGGTTTTTTTTTTTTTTTACCTCAAGTTCATGTTCTGTATTTGAAATGGGATTTTTAGGTCTTTTGCTAATCCTCATAACATCCACAAATTCTCGGCCTTCTTCCATCTTCATCTTTGGATTACTTTCTAGGTAGCGAGTTACTGCATCCCAGTTGCGGCAGGTATCTTCCCAGGCCTGGAAAAAAAAAAGAAGAAAATATTTAAGCCAGCCTATGACATCAAGCAACTAGCATTTACAATTATTTACAATAGGGGACTTTGTTTTTCACTGATAATCAGCTTAGATGTAAAAAGCTGAAAAATACTCAATAGATTAAATGACAAGCACAAAAGTAACTGACCAAACTATCCTGTAGGAATAAAATCCTCTTTTTTTTGTATCTACTGCTTTTTACCTTATAAGTCCAAATGTGCGAGAAAATTCATTTGCAGCTGGTATAAAAAATCATCTGCTAAAATTTACAATGTTATTATATAAGTAGAGAAACCCCTATTCCTCTGGATATTTTTGGCTTAAATTCAGCTTTAAATCTTTTGATCTAATACTCTAGTAAAAATGTTTAAAATAAGGTCACACTACAATCTACAATACACACAATCACCGACCTGAGAATTGCCTTGTGTTGTCACATCTATCTTTCTAAGCAATGCCATAATTCTTTTCTGCAGTGCAGCTCTTCCTACAAAATAAAGTATCCAATTTGCACACTATCAAGACGGTTGATTAAATTTTGCCCTATAATACTACTTAAAAAGTACTTCAAAGGATGAATCTTTTCATTGGGTTTTTTTTTTCTTTAAGCTCTTGTTCAATAATTTTTTTGTGTATGTAAACCAAAGCTAGAAATGATATGAAATGGTTCAAAGAATGTGAAAATAATGAACATTATTGTATATACATGCTTTTTGAAAGGAAATATGAACTTTTTAAATGACTTATCAAAATCTTATTAGGATTTTAAAATGTTTTAATTAAAAATTTTTTAACAAAACAAGAAGATATTAAGTCTAATTATTTCTTTTCATTCTAAAAAAGCAATTTATAAAATGAGGTAACTTCATCAAGAATGCTTCAAGTAAAAAAAATAATGAAAAGAATTTCTTTTTTCCATGAGAGTTCTCCAAGGTATTGTCATATTGGTTACAGCAACAAGATTATATACAATACTTCAAATATGATTTCTCAAATACTAATTCAGAGCATGCACCTGTGGTAAGAACCGTGCTGGCTGCTGCCAGCTCAGCATAGACCGTGTAGTTTGGCAGGAGATGAGTTACAGCCATCTCATCAGTTCCACAGCGGATGTCTGCCTCCTCACAAAGCAGACGGAAGCAAGACATGGCTGTGAGCACTGCATCGATTTCAATGCTCCACAGATACATGAAGAACACAACCTAGATAAGCAAGATAAAAGGAGCAGGAGATTTCATGGCACTGAATGTTTGTTCCTATGCAAATTTCTGCACAAATGTCAACAGCGGAAAAACAATATTGCATAGAGTAACTAATATAGAGAAATTTATTTGAAATTAATTTCAAGTATTTGAAAATAATTGCATTTTAGAAATTTACATTTCTCTCATAAAAGGTATGATATATAACTTGTTCCTTTTAAAGACTGTGTGTTATTATCACTCAATAAAGAAAAATTGGATGAGGCCAAATTTAGACTATATTAAAGATTCAGTGGCGGCAATGAGTCACAAAGACTCAAAGTGGAAAATATTTTTGAAAATGAAAAAAAAAATTTTTAAGCTCTTTGCAAAACAATGATAGTCAAGCAATTCTATAACTCTCAGTTTTTCTTTTTATATCTCCCAGAAAGATGGCTTTTCCCACTCCCACTTATATGCAAAGAAGGGTTGAACAGTACAAAGTATTCTATGCAAATATTATAAACAATTTACTTTGTGATATGACCTTGGGAAAGTGGAAACATGGACCTGAACAAAAATGATACTTGCTCTGTTATCTTTCTAATCCAAACATATGATGTATGCAGATTTATCTCACCTCTAACTTGATATGAGCTTGACGACAAACTGGAATGTGAGTGCCCATATTGGCATTTGCACTATGTCTCTGAAGAAATCGATTTCTGTAAACAAGGATCTCTCTCAACCACTTTAGGATCTCGGTGTAATTGACAATCTGATGCTGAATAAGACGCTGGGATATGTAGAATAGGACTGAGGAGCTGCAAATGAACAAAAAAAATTTAGTGACAATTATTATACCTTGAAAGCTATATATTATACGGTGAAAGCTTATGTTTAAAAATATTTCTCAATCAACACTTTTTAATATACATAGTGACCAATCTAACAATATGAAGACTAAAGTAAAGAAATTTTTCTACAACTGCTCCAATAATGATACTGAAGTACGAAACAATGAGCAAGCACATGTTCAGTGTAATACATCTGATTTATTTTAATTCATGCACATATCTTATGGACATTTTTATGTAAATCTGTACAATTTACACAATAAGCTACCCAGCCCTTCTCCTTTACAATTAGATGGTGATATCATGTGAAGGCCTCTGTCACACTTGCTTTGCAAAAGTGTGATGACTAAAATAACGTTACTGGGATCATGAGAATATCAAGTATTGTTGCCCTGATGCCCCTTGCCATTACAAACGAATTCAAAATAAAGGTCCAAGCAATTTTGAGATATGCTTCCATACCACTCAATGGTCAAAAAACAGTCAATAGCATCTTTAAAGTTTTAAGTGCAAATCCCTACTCAAGATCAAGCTCAAGACTTCACAGTTACAAAAAACTTCTCTGACAGGCTTAAGGATTTAAGTACAAGCTTTTTCAGAATATCAAGAGCAGCCCATTGGGCACTATACTCCAACTTCCCACATGCCATTGTCTTTCAGAATCATAAGTACCTGGTTCATAAGTGGATGAACTGACAAATTGTTGATGGCCTGCTTTCAAAGCAACATTAGTATACTGCCCTTGCTAATGATTGAATAAGCACTCATCAGATAAGTTGGAAACAGAGACTTTATTGGTTACAGCTTGGTCACAAAAAGCTGATCTCAGTTGGGTTTTTTTCTGCCCAACAAATCAGCTCCCCTTTCAACAAGACAGAAATGGAAAAAAAGAGACCTCAAACTGTGTTGAGGTGAATCAGTGAAGAAATGTCTATTTAAATCACAGGATGAACTTATAGCCCTAATGAAAAGAGCTCTTGACACACTAGCCAATGTGCTACACAGTCCCCACATGTTTTTGCTTCTACTCATGTTTAACGGAAACAGTATTGGAAGTATAAACTTTTTTTCTGCATTATACCTGGGTTGAAAACAACTTATAATGTAGGCAGTTCATAGTACACATGGATATACGTTGAAGATTAACTCAATATCTTAACATAAACAACGATGCTAGCGTATAAGTTTTGAGCTTTCTAATCTAAATAAACTCTTCTGTTGAGATCCCTACCTGATATCCCAGAATGTATTGATAGGGGCTTCTGGATTCCACAGCTCTATATTTTCTGGCTGATGAAGGCATAGAAGTGCCTGAAATTCAAGATACAGAGGTTGCAACAAAAACATTCTGATGTACATGGCATTTTAGAAGTTTAAACAAATTTGTCACAAATATAGGCTTGATGGCAATAAAATGCTGTGGAATGTTAACTAATGCTTGATACATTAATGAGCCTTGAAAATCCAACATAGTTTATACCTTTTTTAAAAATTAACGCTTGAGAAACCACATTTCTAAATGCAATTTGATTCTTCAAAATATGTTTCAAATGTATTTAGATTATGAGTAGTGATTTGTAAGATAATAAGCATTTTATTTATTGACATACTTACAAAGCTGACAAATTATAACTCAAAATTTGTATTTTTTTTTTTATTTGCTAGCCAAGAGAAAAAAAATGGTGCAATGGACTGGAACAATGAAAAGATTAAAAAGAAATTATGCAATTTAATATTTAGTTAGATGGTTTCGGTTTTCATTGATTTTACATTTTGCCCTGTGTTTCTAGTGTGGGAGAAGTGAAGTTCACACCGTTTGTACTTTGCTAATTGGAAAGGGATCTTTCATTGGTTCACAGACCTGGTACACAAGAAGACAATGGGCTCTTCAAACTAGAAGTCATTCCATGATTGCAAAAGAATCAACCTCAATGCAGATAAACTGTTATTTTTTTTCTTCAGTTCTTTCATATCATACCCATCTGTGATACCCGCCATGTTCATGATTTGGAATATCATGCTCTCTCACATAATTTGAATTAACCTTCTGTTTTTATGGAAAAATTTCTTGCGCAATTTGAAACAATACATTTTTGCCAATGAAAAGCATAAGAAGTGGATTGTCTCAACTGCATCTAGAGGTGTACACAGCTGAAGTTGATGGTGTTTCACTTCAACATAATTAACTTTATTTGATCAAAGATCTTAACTTTCGTTTGATCAAATCATTTTATCATAATATTATTAAGTTGAGTGATTTTTATTACATTCAGATCTCTTGTGATAAATGTATATTTGACGTCTGACTTCACTTTGATTGTTTCTTTAATGCGAAAACATTTTTTTTTATCTTAGATCTTCATTCATATTTTTAATGGGTCTTAATCAAACACAGTTTAAAATTAAGCAAATAATTTCACTGTTAAGACTGTTCCAGCTGGATGCATTACTCACCTATTTTATGCCAATACATGCATCTATAAAAATAAAAGTAATTACCCCCATGGCTTTCTGGGCAACATCAGGCATCCATTGTTGGTGTACCAAGGAAACAAGACTAGTTATGAGCTCCAATGCACTGTGCTGTATCTCATGACCAAGCCTGCCCTGATTCTAAAAACAAGAATAAATCTATTATGTACGTTTAATTTTTTAAAATTTTCGTTGGCATACACAGATTTTTTCTTTGAATTGCTCTTCTTAAGGTCTTTTTTGTTTGGCTTGAATATTAATTCTTCCTAGTTTTAGATCCATTCCCCTTTCCAAAAAAGCAACTATTGATTTATCTAACTTTAAATCTAAAAACGCAATGGGCACAAAAAGAAGTCCTTGCAAGGAAAACTAATGTCATTCTATAACTTAGTTTCACTCACATGCAGCATGAGATGTGGATCTGCATGTATGAGCTTGACTAGCCAGAGCAGGATGTACTTATAAGATGTCAGAGTCTCATCTGTAGTCTTTGTCAATTTGAGAGCTCCTGTCAGCTTGGGTACCATTTGCTGAAAAGATCACATACTTAGTTTTGATGAGTATTAGAGAAGAGAAGAAATAGAGATCTTTGGGTAATGCCAGATTATTGCTTTTAACTCAAAAAGGTGATCTTGCATGCATTCTTTTTATACAGTAATTTAGTTCACGTTTTTTGTTATATACAGCAAGCATTGCGCTCTTGATACAGAAGGGCATGTAGTGAAAATGATTAAAACTTTATCATTTCTTCAACCAGCAAAAATAGGCCATTTATTTGAAAGAATAGTGAGTCCTGAATTCTACACAATATATCATTTTCAGTCATGTGCCCTGATTGTCTGAAACTACACGGATAAATTTTATTATATGGAAAGATCTGTTACAGCTGAATTCTTGCATACTTTTTTTACATTCACCAAACAATACAATGAAGAGTTTACCTTTGGACAACTATGGCTGCTGAATCCTTGAGTGACTTTGTTGACAGTCTCATTAAACATATTGCGTAGTTCTCCAGCCTTGGGATAGATCAAGCTTATAGATGGCCACCAGCTCAAACGAGGCTAAGGGAAGAAAAATATTCCTATGAAGCTGAGAATAATGGTTCTGGCATTACACGACAGAAATCCATCATAGCCTTTGGTAACTGATTTTCTTTGTCAACCTTGAGCAATTCATGAATAGGCAGTTGAGATGTTGAGCAGTCTTTTTTTTTTTCAATCCTAAATATGCTTACTCAGCCTGGGACGGTCATTTTTTATATTCAGATTTTAAATTCAACACTTCTTCCTGGTTTATGCAGTTAAGAATACTTTCTTTCATTTCGGCTAAAATATTTATAATCAAAGGTGCAGTAAGAAGTAGTGTTTGATTGTTTTTTCTAAGTTATAAGGTTCAGTGTGGCTATGGAGGCTAACTGAATTATAAGTTAAGAGCAAAATAGGCCTACAAAGTCTCATTACTAAAAGACATTCTTTTGAATCCCATATAAAGTATTATCTAAGAGAGTTCAGATGTTCTTTTCTTGCATCAAGAAATGATATGAAAACAATCCTATAATGTATTAAACCTTAAGTCTTTCTTTTTTATGATATATTAAACCATACACTATTTGCAACCCATTACAAGTTTGGCTACAGCACCTCAAATTGTCTTTTAGTGAGGAAACATCCCATGTTTGTCCTCAAATTGAAAGAGACACATTATAGCAACCAACACTAATTAGAAATGAATGAATTAATGAAAAGCTTTACCTGCGTAATGATGCGATGCAAGGCATTCACCAAAACATAGTGGTACATGGGAGAAGAGGATGAGTTGATGCACACTTTGAGCACATCATTGTTGTGTGGTGTAATCCTGAATATGCTTACAAAGCAGTCAATGTACAGGTCGTAGTCCAGGGATGGCCCCTTGAATATAGCCTTACTGTTGGCAGGTGGATTAAATAGAAGTGTCTATCCATGGAAGAAGGAAATAAAACAAAGACTAAAATTAAGAATGGCATCAAAACTGACCACAAATTAAAATACTTTTTAAAATGGTGTTAACAATTCTTTACAAAACATTTTTTGCCAACAATGAAAATTAGTTTAGGGTTTTTAGTTTTAAAAAAATGTGGCTAGGGCGCTGACACATTCTTCTTTCCATTCTGAAAACTTGAGTGGTTGGTTGGTGGATTTTTTTTGGGGGTGTGTGGTGGGGGAGGGTCAAACATCTGGCTCACAAGAGTTGACTGTCTTTGGCTATTCACTGTAGATGTGGCCTTCAGGGTAAATTCAAGGTGTGGTGCTTTCAGTTCATTCTAATCCCTAAGTTCCTCAGGTCAATCCTAGTCTACCAGATCTGCTTAACTACACAGTAGAGGCAATAGAGGTTAAGATCAATAAGTTCACCAGGAGATAGTTAGGAGTATCTCCAAGTCTTAAACATGTGCAATGTGCTGCCATAACACAAAGCTGAAAGTCACACTAAAAGCCATCTTGGAGGGATACAAATGTGGCAAAGCCACACTACCCTCCTTGAGAAGACTGTGCAACCAACCATAAAGACGGGAAGGAAATAGAAAGTTGTCAAAGCCGTAAACGAAGCCAAAGAATGCCTTACAATTAAAGAAGCAAATGAGCAAACTTAAACTGACCACAAAAGGTTGGGATCATCTACTACAAAGTGGTGGTCAAAAGCAGAAGAGAAACAGAAAGAGACATGGTCATCAATGAGATATGCCTGAATGACGGTTCCAGAAGAGTCCAGAAAGTTCAACAGGGACAATGGACTAGCTGGGATAATGCCCTGCAGAAATTCCACACATGGAATGACATCTGGCACAGAGTATCACTTCAGAATAATGTACGACCTCCTGCCCTCTGATAAGGTGGCGAAAGAAAGTACCCTCATCTCCACTATGCTGAGGCAGACTGTCCACACAGAATGTCTTGAACTCTTGCAAAATGCCCCTTCCAAAGGATACACTTGAAGGCATAAAAGAGTCCTCCAGAAATTTGCTGTGAACATGAACACCACTACAGGACAGATCACAGTCCCTGAAATGAATGCATTGATATTCACAAATGAGGAAAATGGCATAGAAGGTCTACTAGAAGGGTATGATGACTAGACAGTTTCAGCAGACCTTTCAGAATGAGACAGTCTTCCCAATATAATCTAAGAAACAAGAATAAGGTCTGATATCGTGATCCATTTAACTTCCACAGAACAACTTATCATGGTGGGGGCGACAGTTCCATATGAAAACAGAATGGAAGAAGTTTATATCTATAAAAGAGAGAAATGCCTGAACCTGACCAAAGAGCTAGGAGATGCTAGCTACAAAGCTGTGGTGATGTCCTTTGAGGTTGGCGCCAGAAGATTCATAGTCATCAGTCTACAACCTTCTGATGTAACTCTAAATTTGTGGCAAATAAAGAGCAAAAGTTCTACAGCTACTGGCTGAATTGGCAAAAACCAGTACCCACTGGATCTGGAGCAGGAGAAATCTTTTATAGGGATTAAAATGCTCTATCTATTTTATCAAAGTGGTACAGTGCTTGAATTATCAATCCAGCACAGATGAGCATGTGGGTTTGAATCCAGTCCTGCACAATAAAAAAAAAAAGATGGCTGCGAAGTCAAGACCAGGGTGTGGTGCAGTCCCCCCCCCCCCTCACCCCCCAGATTGCCAGAGGTTAAGGGCCAAAACACTCACTATAAGGAAGGAGAAGACTCTCTGTTATCTAGCTCACAGGTGAGTTTCTCAGAAAAGCATGTTTTGCAAAGTTCTATTCCTTTTATTTTTAAAATATGCTCATTCAATTAATATGTGCCAAATATGAAAGCTAACAATTTTCTCAGCAGACCAATGTGCTTGTGCATGTGTGTAATAAAAAAAGGTTGGGAGAGGGTAAAAATTTCAATTCATGGTTATAACATTTCTCATACATAAGATATATAAGGAAATATATAAGAAAATGTAAAAAAAAAAAAAAAAAAAAAAGTAGAATCATAGGATTTCTTCAATGATTATTATAAATTTATAAAGATTACCTTGAGGTCACCTATGACAGACTGAACCAGCGTGAAAACAACATTGAGGCGATCTGTAATGGGGATGTAGGAAGAGGCTTTGCACAAACGTACACACGTTACAGCTGCACCCTCTGTCAGCTGCTTGTTGCTGTTATGATGGTTTATGGCTTTTTTCACTTCATCAATGAAAGATTTCTATAAAATAAAAAAAAATAATAAAAATTGAGAAATGAAGATTCATGTTTCCTTATCTCTTTTCTGAGAAAAATATGTGTACACAAATAATATTCAAAATGAAGTTACATGTATAATAATTGTTTTGCATATGCAGATGATCAAAACAGTAACAGTCACTGATGTTTGTCAAAGGGTTTAAGAGTAGTACGAAGTCAAAAACCTATACAATAACAAGTCTTGAAGCTTAGTAACATACTACAGACTTTATACCAGAAAGTAAAAGATGAAGCTGAAATAAGTCAGCAAACAAAGCGATACAGATCAGTGTGAACAGTATCTTATGTAGATCTACAACCAAAGTAACTCACACATTGATCTTTGAATGTATAATTAAGTTCCTTTACTCAAAAAAAAAAAACTTTCTTTCAACCTCTAAAACCTTACCTTTTTCAAAAAGTTTGGAGAGCAAGGGGCACCACTTTCTGCATTGTTGATTTCCTCCAAAATTTTCTGAGCACAAACCGTTTTAAAAAATGATATGAAATATACAGTTGCATCTCTATTTCATAGAACTTTTCCTATCAACCAAATTCGTTTATTTTCCAACCCTTAAATTACTATTGCCAAGTTCAAATCTTGTACCAAATGGCCAAATTACTTTTGCACTTCATGTGATTACTTATAAAATGAACTGTCCCTATTTATTTTTAAGATTTCTCCTGTAGAAAAGCTCTACTGGAAGTTGATGAATTTTAATTTTGTTTCTGTCTTACTGCACGAAAATTTGTTGAACAGAAGAAAAGCAATGATTTATTTTTAAATGGCTTCTATTTTTTCAGCCAAATTGTCAGTCCAGAGCCAATAGAAGAATTAGATAGTGCTGATGTTTAAGAAGAGGGAGATAAAGACAATGAAAGCAAAACTGAATGTAATGAAACAGGTGAAGGCAATGAAGATCAAAATAATGGAACTTTAGATCTAGATCTAGAGTCAGATTGTTGCGTGGATTAAGACATGCAATGTGACAGAAGGGGAGCCTTTTTTCATTTTTCAAGAATAATTTCTTGATATAAAAGTATTTAAAATCATGACATGGGGTATATGAGAACAAAACTTTTTTCATTTTTGCACAAACATTTTTTTTTTGTTTGTTTCTTTTTTAAGACCAGTGATTGAATTTACACCTTTTTTGGTGTTATTTTGTGAAACATGTCATGATTGAACCTAAGTGAAATTCGGAAGGGGTTGATAATTTAAGGTTTCATGTCAAAATTTTGTTAACTATAAATTAATTTCAATTCCTAGCTTGTGATTTGGATTGGGATATATTCTTCTTTTTGGATATATATTGACACATTGGCAAAGCTATGCCTGCAAAAATTTTATTCCGTCTTTGCAATTCCTTTTTTGAAATTGGCAATAAATGAACCAGCTGACAAAGATAAAGTTAATACTCCTGCTGTCCATGGATAAATTGCAGATAGAGAAAAAAGTTCTATTTTTAGAAGAAAAAACCTCTCATAAATAACAAAAAAGTCATCTATTTTTATCCTTACCTCATTGCACCTAATTGCACAGATCTATCCTATCAAATCCATACTACTAACAGTTAACTAACTTCCCTAAATTTCTTCACTGCTGTGTAGATACATATTATTTATATACTAAAGATGAAGAGCTAATATGCACTTTGCAAATAATGATTTACATGAATAACCACAGAACTAATATTGTACAATATCATACTGTGAGAACAGATCGACGCCTCAGTTTTCATTTGCTCAATGTCCAGTTTTACTAAAATAAGAGCTAGCGTCAATTTCCTTCCTACTGTTCATAGGCTACTGGACTCGGTGGATGGGCTTTATTTGTGCGTCCATAAAGTCTTATTTCTCGGATTTCTTCATAGCAAAGGAGGAAAAGTTTAGCAAATTTGTGGATTAAGAAGAGTCTTTCTTTCTTTCATGATATTCCTACTGTCATAAATCATATCATCCACGTAAAAGATTTTCTTCCAGAACAAAATATGTTCAGGCAACAAAGAAATATACCTTTTTAGGGGATAAAAAGGACAGGCTATATCCCATGGTCTTAACTTCTCAAGGAGGTATAATTACAATAAATTAATTAAATATTTATGAGGCAAACCATATGGATTCTAAAAAGATAGAGAAGATCCTATATTGAGCTTACCGGACAAAGGATCAACAACATCATCTGCAATGGCCAAATCTGCACCCTCCGTCTTGAGCCCTCAAACACAATAAGATGATCAAATAACTTATCACAGCATTCTGAAATGAGAAGGAATTGCTTTCAACAGTGGTTTACTTTTTTCCAGAAAAAAACTGAACTACCAATAAAAGCAGATCTTGTCTATTTTGTCCAAATCAAGAAAATTAAATGCAAAAATTCCATGTAACCAAGTCTCAAAATCTTTTTAGTGATTCAGGAAAATAAAAGCTCTGTGTCACTTTTGGTTATTTCTATACTAAAGCAAAATTGAAACTAATACTACTTTTTTATTGTTTCGCTTCAGATTTGCTTTAAATATCATTTGAAATTTAATGATGTATAACAGGCATGCTAATATAAAGATGTCAATTTTCTGCCATGGAAATTTGGGTACCTCTTTAAGCATATGCACTTTAAGACCAAATCAAAGAAGAAGAAAATTGTGAACTTTTCCCCAAAAATTTTTTTAGCTACTTGTTCCTTACTTTGTTTATATAGTATATATATATATATATATATATTTATATAGCTATATATAATTTAACCAAAGCAATTGAAAAGTATTCATTTTTATGCACTAAGAAATCTTCAGGCATGTCTCCAATATTATTTTGTTCTTCTTAAAGATACATGAGACAGTTTTTCAGAATCAGTTTTAAGTTGATTAACTACTGAAAACTTTTCAACCTTTTTTTTCCAATGAACTATAATACCAAAAGTCTTTTGTGGGTCTTCAAATATGGGATCACTAGGAAAGTATATGCATAATGTCTTCTTAATTTTTCCTGTTGAGCCTAATGGTATTGATCATGACAGGCTCATTGAATATAGGACACAGATCTCAAATGCTCTCAGTCTCATTTAAAAAAGAAAAAACTGTCCAAAGAAAGTTGTGACTGATGGTGTCAAGTCAGCCAATAGTGTACTGTCATATAAAGTGTTACAATATTCTACATTTGGCCCAAATTTATTCATCTATTCATCTGAACTGAAAAATTGAAAAATTTGGTTGGAGGTATTTTAATGCTGATGATATGATTTACATGAATCAGACAAGATCGATGATATATTTGATAACATGAAGCAATGCATTCCCAGTGCAAAAATATGGATAGGATAAATATAAACTTGCTCTTTCATATAATGAGCCAAGTTTTAAATTAAAACCCCATGTAAATGCAAAACAGTACCTTGCAGCTCATCATTGGGTTGTTTATGTAATTCTGTAAATTCGTGAGGATAATTGTCCATCCAGTTCCAGATAGCCTTTGTGGAATTATAACGAAAAAAAAAATATGATGTGGAGGCTTCATATTTTACATTATTTCTGCATAATATACCCCAAGGTCAACATACTAAATTAAATTCATTACTCAAAACTCAAGACCTGCCATCTCCAGGAAAAGGAGATCTGAATGACTCGCTGTATTTTGCCTTTTACATCTATGCAGCATACATTTCAATACACATAGTGTAGTTTTTAAAGAAGGTTCATTCATCAGAATAGCTTTTATGAATTCTGATAAAAACAAGGTTTCTTACACTAAAATACTTCCATGGTGAAAAATTCTAACTAATTTTAAGATCTAAAATAGACTAGATCATGATCTTTCTTTTTTCATACCTCTCAGTTTAAATCAAGTACTCTATACCTTACAATACTTTTAAGACTCAATAAATTAAGTTGCATTGGCATTATGCAGCATTTAATTAATTCATCGAGACAAGAGTAGAGCTGCCAACCTAGTGTGTGTGGGAAATAAGCAACACACCTTTAAAATGTTAAATGGAAAAAATGAAAGGATATAAAAATGATAGATTTGATGCTGTATTTCTGATTCTAGATCATTTTTTTAACATGATTATTGGCCTTGTACTTGTATTTACTTATATAGAGAGTCTTGTGTCGTGTCATCTCTAGCTTTATTTAGGATTTCTCAATTGATTTTGATAAGTTCTAGACAAAAAAAAAGAGCCATTTTGTGGTAGATATTATTACTAGAAGATGAAATAAAAGTAATCCTTCGCTTAAATAAAAAAGGCAAAGTCTGGATGTGTAGGTAGAAAGACGGTGGGACACAGAAGAATGAACGATAAAGTATTCAACTCAGCAGAATCAATATTCAGGATGGTTAAAACTGAAATATCAATACTAACTTCTATATGGCGAATGATAATATAATGTAAAAAAAAATTATATTGATATAATATCATTAAATGGTCCAGATTTATCTTTTTGTGCAGCCTGTCTGTAAATCTTGTAAAAACACACACAAAAAAAACCTGAAATGTTTTTAATCTTGGAGGTGAAAATTTAGTTCAGATAAAATCGGAATATTTTTTAGGACCAAATTTCAATGAAAAATCATAATGATTCCAATTAAATTGGAATAAATGGCAGGTCTGAAAACTAGGTAAGACATCTAGAACAATTTTAAGTTTATGAATATAATGAGGATGGGATATTTTGTTTCTTTCAGCTTTCTTTTTTGACATTTCACTATAATCTGAATACCAAAAGGGAAAGAGAATTTTCTTTATAGTGAATTCTAAAATATTTGCCTCTGATCAGAGATATGCACATTTTTGCAGGGTACAAGCTTAATTTAGCAATTAATGCAAAAAAGATTTTACAGCAATCATGACATTGTTTCGGCCATTTGTTTTCAGTCAAACTTCAATCCCTATTGAAGAGACAGAAATTCTGCTTTTCCACATGCTCGAGGATAAAATAAAATGGGACAATGAAACTAGAGTTTAAAGCATGTAAGATCTGAGATCCTAAACCTCTAGAAGGGCTAGTAATTTTATCAATATATAAAATATTCCAGTAGATGGTTCCAGCTCACATGTTGGAAAAAAAAAAGTCAAGCATACCTTTTCAAGGTTTTGGCTGAGTGTGATTATCACAGGACGAGACTTGAGCATTTTAAACTTGGACACCACTTCTGTCAGAAGTTAAAAAATAAGCATCATTTTCTTGAGAGAGTACATGAATGAATATTTCTAATAAATAAATATAACTTAAAATGGAATTAAGTATTTGCATACCTTAATAGGAAGAAAATTTTAAGATAATTTTAGCTTATCATTCCATCTGAGGCTTGCTTACGGTTCCATCACTGCATGAGTATTTGGTCTCCAGTTATATCCACTTCAGTATTGTTAAACAGAGGAACTTATCTACTTCAAACGTCTATGTTAAGAATGCCATGCACCAACATCATACTCTTGTGACACGAGATTGATTAATTGCTGTTTTACATATAACAAGTCACAGCCTCATCAAAACCTTTTTTTTAATCATTCAAGTAATACTTCTGTCAAGTTTGAGACGAAGAGAGTGACACCTTTCAAATTATCACAAAAAGTAGGATGAATTTTAACCTGCTTCGAAAAGTCTAGATATTATTGACCTTAAGCAATTAACTTTGAATCCACAGTGTGTTGTATTATAAACTTAAATACATTTTCCTAGAAGGATAAAAATAAACGAGGAATTAGCAGAGGAAAAAGTCACTTTCAGATTGAGTAGAAGCACTAGAGATAATCATAAAGAACAAAGCATTTAATTATTAATAAGACTTTTTTACAGCATGTACCACAACAATCTCTTAAGAATAAGATTCTCAACATGGTGGGCTTCCAAAAGTATGAGGTGCATCTTTGCCATCATGCAATCCTTATGAATACATATCAAATGGTACAAATCAAGTCGGACAGCTAAACAAACAGAACTGATCAAAATACGGAAAGGCATCATGAAAGGTTGCATTTTATCTCTGATAAGACACTGTCATGGAAAAGGTTGGGGTAGAGGAAAGTAAAATCTCAGACTTAAGGTCTATTGATAAAACAGCAATATGTGTCAATGGTAATGCAAGATGTCAAAACCACAAAAAAATTCAACCAAATGTGGCAGAACAAATTTAAAGCCTTACTAGAATCTCTGTTATCTATTAATGTTTCGACTTATTAACCTTATGTTCTATTTCTTTTTACTTTTGTGTGATTCTTAAACAAATTTGCATTAGTTTGATAAGAAAAGAAAAAAAACAGGGTGATGTGAAAATCTGTAATAACCGATCTAATTTAAATTGGAAAATTTGCTTCTCTGTTTACTTGCCTCATCATAGTCAATGACAAATATTCCAAATCTAAGGACTATACATTACCATTAAGAAGCTTTGTGAGACGAGACAGATCCATGTTCATGTGTTGGATAAGTTCAAGGTCTGACATGTCCGTAATTTCCTCTACTTGAGCCAAATTCACCAATCTGAAAGAAAATGTACTCAACTGATCAAGCTCAATGGCCAGAGTAGTTACTTTAATTTAAAAAAAAAGAGCATAAAATGATACAAATTGTAAAATTTGCTAGATTTTATACTCTTATTTTGAAACTGTGATAATATGACATCAATCATTATACATGTCAGAATCTTGTACTCCTTTTTCCTGTATAAAAGACCACTTTTCTACAAACTATTGCAAAATCAATGTGATAAATGTACTCAAGAATGTGTTGGCCTGTTGCATGGTTTCAAAGGAAAAAAACTGTTTTCTTAATCAAGGTTATTTAATTTTGATTTATTTTTATTTGTATCTCCAAAGACTTTGGGACTGCTTCCCTCATTTAAGTTCATAATTTTAGGGGAGTAACTAATGCAAAAAGTTTAAATAACACATGATATTAACTTTTTAGCCATTTTAGATTGAATTTTTTTTTAAAACTTAAAACTAAAGCAAAAATAGTAGTATGACTCACTTCGCAGAAATTTTGTTAAACACGGCTGTGAAATTGTTGAGGCTAAGCGCAAACAAAACCTCTGATGCTAGGGACTTGAGCTGAGGATTGTCTGTTGTGGGGTTCAAGAACTGAAAGGAAACAATGTTAAACAAAATTGTAGGAATACAGAAAGTATTTTTTTTTAAATTTCAACAAAAAACAAACTTTAAAACATATACATCCAACATAAGGAAATTTGAAAATTACCCAAAAGTGCAATGATCAAGCTTTGGGAGACTGAACTCAAGTTTCAATGTTTAATTATAAATAATTTCTTTGAAGCCACCACTTCAGTTGACTGTAATTTCAAAATGATTTGTTTACTTATCTCAGAAAATTAGTACTAAGTCTCTGTCCAATGTAACGCTTTTTTTTATTTTCAAGTAATTTGCTAATACCAGGTGATAATTAAGTATCTGCTGTGCGAGTAAAATTATACATTCACGAAAGATTTTTAAAACCAAAAATAATTATAAGAGTAAGTTCTTAATATCCATTATATGGTATTTACGTAAACTAACCTTGCATATTTCAGGTAATAAGAGTTTCACATACATTGCTTCATCCATGCGAGTTGTGTCTTTTGGTTGCTGATAATGAGCAATATAATAAAGCATTGAATGGATTAAGCAAAAGATATTTATATTGTTATTGTAATTCAGGTTTATGATCAACAACTGAGTTTAATTTTCCAAAAAGTATTTATTGTTTCCACTTAGAGCAGAGGAAGCCAACAAGTAAACTCCAGGATTCTTTAAATATTGATCATTTGTTTAAATAAAGAGGGATCAGATACATCTCAGATATTTTCAAACACCGGTAGCCTACAAATGGTCCATTTTTTTCTTGATGGGGTTTAAGTCTTTTCATAAAGAAGTAAATTGAACAACCATAATTCTTAGGTATAATGTATCTCAGTGACATTTTTTTATTCATAATTCAATACACCATGTTGTAAATATTTATGGTTTGAACATTTTAATGCACAACGGGTGTTATTTCCTAGTGAAAAAAGGGCTGTCTAATGAGTTTAATAAACACAAAAAGTCATTATTATTGTACTTAAACTAATATTAGAAAACAAAGTGATAGTCTTTTACGAATCACACTTATTTTAATTTGCAAACTGATATTTAACTACTTGCAAAGTGTCTGAGATGAGCAACAGGATAGAAATTAACAAATTTGAATCTATTATTTTTTTTTTAAGATTAATTCAATATCAAACATATGATTAAAAAAAAAAATGCTTACGACATAGCTTTTTAAATCATAGTGATAACAAAATACAATGTTTTTATACAGTAATTTCTCAACGCTCATTTGGTACAGAAAAACAACTTACCGAGTTGAGGACTTGTTTGAGAGTATCTAATATAATAAGCTGTGACTCCAAATAATTGCGCTCTGCCTCCGGTCGATTCACTTTCTGAAAATAATAAAATAGCCTACAATTAAAGAGAATCGTTTCTAATGTTTGATGAAGTAATTAAAGAGCATCACAAAAAAAGCAGTCTATACCGAAAGATTTTTTAAAGTTAAACTTTTTTTCCTAAGAGAAAGTACATTATCAATGTGCTTGCCGCAAATCATCACAGCATGTATAAGTATTATCTGAGCATCCACAAACATCAATTGTAATCTTCTGGAATGATAAGTCCCAGTTGACCTGTTCCAGTTACACACTAAGTTCTGTCCTGGATTCTACATCAATCACATGGACTATGAGGATCCCATCAAATCCAAGAAAGAGCTTCTTCAGTGCTATCCGAGCCTACTAGCAAATATCTCAGGCTATCACTTTTATCTTCAGTATTGGTACATAGAATATAAGACAGAAAGAGAAAGCAATAGAGATTGTGGAGAACAAAATAGAAAATAGAGACAGCAACAGAGAGACTGTAAGAACACAGAGGAGAAAAAGGAAAACAGTCTAGCTGTAAATAACTGCCTTCTCAAGACACGGTGAAAAAAAAATGATTTATAAGTAATAATATTTAGATGAAAAAAGAAACAACAAAGGCACATCAGCTGAATATAAAAACACCTGTAGTATGCAAACATAATTATTGAATATGTAATTTTTGTAACTATGTGATGCTCTGATAATTAATTTCATACTTAAAAGAATATTTGTTTGTTTGTCCCTTAATTGTTATGACTCATCCTCTTCCTTTTGTCTATTAAAAAAAGGAAATAACCACACATATTTACATTTCACAACTTGTGGTTTTATATTATTCTTAGGTACTTGCAAAAACCTTAAAGAGGCACTTTTTAAAAATATGATTTTCCTTTCTTGGAACAGTAGTAGGTAAAAATGACCAATATCAAGTAAGATAAGAAGAGTGATAGACTGCTGATCAGCAGACACAGTGGATAAGTATTCATTGAGATTAAGAAGGTCATCTTATCTGGGAAAGATACCACAAGCATGTGTAATGAACTCTGACCCAAAACAGTGGGCTGGTCAAACAAGTGTTTCAAGAGTTCTGCAAGTGAGAATTAGTAAATTTTCATAACAAATCTTCTCAAAACGTGGTGAGTATTTTTTGTGTGTATATGAATAGCTTTAATGATAACATCAGTTTCCAAAGGCCATTTGTTTCTTAAATTAAGCCTAAGTCTGCAATGTAGTATTTAGGAAAGATTGTTCAATGATAAAATTGTCTAAAGACACATTATATTCTTGGCTGTTATCCGACCTTGGTTTAAAATATACTTATTCAAGACAAAAAAAAACAGCTATATGCTATACATACAGCTTTGGAGATTTTTAATTCACATAGACACTTTTAAACAGAAAGTATTGGAAGCCTGAATTTTCTTCCTGCTTATTGAAGTTCCCAATAAATTGGCTAGTCATTTAATTTTGGGTTTTATTATTATTTTACATACATAGGAGTCTTATGGTGATCTCATGATGACTTCTCCCATTTAGTCACTGTTTTCAATAGTTATCATCTGTTTTGAGATCCTACATATAAATGCGACATTAGAAAAAGATGTAGTTTTGAGATTAAAAGAAAAATATAAAAATATATCTAGCTCAGCTCTAAGAAATTTCAAAACGATGCAAATCAAATAAGCTCTCCACTTTACATCTTCAATAAACACAGTAACAAAGGAACAAAGGGTACTTTGCTTACAAAATGATCAATTGAAGAATTAAAGAAATGTAATAGTCAAATGAAATATTGTACTGCTTTTGCTATTTATTAATGTTTTTGTAAAATTCAACTGCATGCTTATCTTGTGTGTACGTTATAGAGACAAAGCACATCAACTGTATAAAAAAAACTAAAAATGAGGGAAAAGTATAAACAATATAAAGAATAAACAGATCTTCGGAAGGCTTTTTTAACAAAACTCAGACTTCTATTAAGAGATATAACTCTGTGAACTCGCATCCCCCAAGATACACTCTAATTCCATAATTTGAATGAGCTTGCCAAAACATTCAAAGAGCCAAGGGAAAAGTATAATTGCATTATTATATAATACCAGATTGTCTCTTTAGGAAAATTTAATTTATTTTTAAAACTCCAAACAGTTTAAATAAGAAAACGGATAAAATGAAAAATAAATTATATCATTTGACCAGTCGTTTTAATTTCTACTTCTTTGACCTTGTCCACTGTACTTTCAGCACTGAATGACCAATAAAACATATTTGTATTTTTATCAAACCTGAATACAAACAAGAAAAGGAAAAGCAAACATTGAGACTTGATCTTCCAATTCCTGACTTGGTTATTATGACTCATACTTTTTATTTTTGCATTAGATCTTTATACTCTCAAGGGCTTAATTCTCTTATAAGTTAACCCTCTAAGTATTGAAGGCCGATTAGATCGGTTGTTAGTACACTTCTAAGGAGTGAGGGCCCATTAGATGGGATGCTTTTTTTGGCTGTCTCAGTGACAAAATGCACACTATTTCATTAACTGACCATCTTTTTCCTTCAAGAAGTGAATTTACGCTGACTGTTTTCATCGCTCTTAAAATACCCTGATGCTACACAACTTAATCAATGACACTTGGAGGGTTAAAGTTACCTAATAGTATATCATGATGCTTTAAAAAGATTTCAAGAAGATGGTTGCAACCATATCGAACTGTAACATAGAGTCTTAAGTAATTATCATCATCTTTTGATCTAAAATCTAGATGTAGCTGAAATTTATGAATTTGGATTAATTGTAGCAAAATATTGAAGAAAAAATGGCTTTAAATAGTCATTTCATTTGCTACAAAATGGCTAATAAAAATAAAATTGCGCTTTCAGTAGAAGAGAGAAAATGTCTGTTGTTAATTTTGGAAAAAAAATTATTAAAACAGTGGTGACAATTTGAGGCCTAGAGTATATTCTGGAGATAAAAAGAAAATCTTGTACTTTATACCCAAGACCTTGCGGTGTGTAAATAAACAAATTTGTTAAAAACAACCTAGCCATTATGCTTACTTAAAGAACATAGCATACTTTTTTTCATCTAACATTTATTTTTGTATATAGATTTTTTTCATGATAGAATTCTGCTCCTTTATTAAGAGATTTAGATCAGATGTTAAATGCAATTATGTTTCTCCCAAAAACACAGAATATGGATGAGTCTAATTTTTTCCCATTTTTTTTTCAGCGTGAGCGAATAAGTGAAAAGAAACCCCACTGAGGTTGTCTCAAATATGATTCCAGAGACTAATAAGGCATTTACCATAAACTCATCAACTTCAAGCTTTGATCAGTGTAAGTTCAAACAGATATTTTTTTCACTGTTTTTGGTTTAAGTGTCTTAATTCATGAGATACCCCACACCAACCTTAGGTAAAAATGATCATCATCAATTTTTATAAAATTTGTATATAAGGCAATCCTGTCTTTTTTTATTGATACTCTCAGCCTGTCTAATGTTTAACCATATCTAAAAGCATTAACAATTTCATGACGGAGTGAGTTTAAAGTCATTGTGTTTTTAGACTGGAGACCTCCATAAAAAAATTGTTCATAGATCAGACTTGGACTTGAAAAAACCAATAACCTTTAATAATTATACGTATTTCAAGGTATAAGTGATAAAAAAGCAGAAAAAAATTATTCGCACAACTTTGCAGGTGTTCAAACAAGGGGATTTATTTCATTCAGATATATGTTTTAGTGATAACTGTTTTCACTGTTCCCAAAAAATAAAGTCCTACAGTTTTTCAAACTTTAATAAATTATTGCTTAGACATATCCCAACCAGAGGGCCTGACAAAGTATTGAACCCGAAGCTACCTGTCAGTCCAACGTTCTACCTATTGAGCTATCAGGCGTTCTTAACATGGATAAGATCTTACCAGTTAGCTTATTCATGCCTATATACTGACTGACTATGCAAAGAGTGGGCTCAGACAGATTCACCTGTCATCAATACCCATGTCTCATACATGCGGGACAATTAAAGTTTGTTTTAAACAGGTCCGTTGGAAATCTTAGCGACAGGTAAACCTAGCATCCGACTGAGTGACAGTTAAGTGGGTGCCTCTCTCATTGGCCACTAAAGATCAAAGGTTAGGGCATCTGTTCACAAATTGTTCCTACTCAGTGAAAGCAAGAGGCAGTGCCTTTTTGTTTGAAGAATTATAGCATCTCTGTAGGACACTGGGTCCAAATTTAAGATCTGTGAATGTGATGAAAGAATTTTTTTGAAAAGTCACAATTTGTCGACTTCTTAGAGAGGCATTTTGATTGATGACCGATTGATCAAAGAAAAACATGATATAACTTCGAAATTGTTGGATGAAAAGATAGAAATAAATACAGCATCAGTAGGTGATAATGGATCAGTGCAAGGACTTTGTGCTTTCAAGGGGTCCATGTTCGATATAATTGTGTTCTACTGAAATAAAAAAAGCTCTTTCTATTCTTCTTTTAAGAGATGTAACATTCAAATTATATATTTATACACAATATCAATTCCAGATAGAAAGGACAATCAAAGACTGAAATTACTCACAAATTGCAAAACAGTCTGCAGAGTTTTTGTCAACCCATTGATGACAAGGGAGAACTTGTGTTTGCTTACGTTGACCAAGCATTCTTTGTTTTGTTTCACGTTCTGCATAGACTGTGTTGTATGTTGCCCAGTTTTGATGGGGAGCTGAAAATGAGGGGAAATATTTTACAAGCAATTGTGAATATTAGATTCACTCCAAAGCATAAAAGACTTTTAGTTAAGTTACGACTTTTTCAACAAGGGCAGTGTGTGACAATATATATATATATATATATATATATATATATATATCCATCCATGTTCAAATTATTCAATTAAAAAAGCAATCTTTAGAAACAGCTTAAATTAAATTTTAATGTCAACTTTTCTACTGAGGTTTTTGTTTGTGTTTCATCAGTGGCTTAATTTAAATTCTAGTCATATCTCATATTGGGTTGGATAATGTGGTGTTATGTGAAAAAATAGCTCGTTCTATACTTTCCAAATCTATTTTGAGAGCCTTTTCAACGCTTACTAGAACTCCCACAAAATTGACCAATGGAGCATAATCCTTTGTGGGAACTCAGAGCATTGCATTTATTTAAACATATACGATGATATAAGGTTAAAAGAATTTTTGAATAGATTGGAATGTGGAAAATTAGCCATTCTTATTGGTTTCAATAGTGTTTTAGAGCCAAATTTCATTATTTTTTTTTTAAATTCATTGTTACTTTAGTGTTTGGATGAAAAAAATTCTCATTTGTTTAATTGGTCACTGACTATAAGCTTGTTCATTTAGTTTGCCGATTGGTCACACCAGTTTTCTTTTGAGTAAACATGATCATTGATTTTATTAGACCAATTTACAGTCAACACAGTCTATTATTTTGATAGGAATATAGAGGGGCTGATTTTTGGTTCCAGCAAATTAGATCAACTCATCTGTAGTCCAATTGTGTAAAGCTCTCTTCTTCTGTTATTACTCATTTTTGGTCTAGCCCAAAGACCCTGATATCTTAACCCCCTTCCCTCAGGTACAAGTAGAAGTAGTCAGTCCCCCTGTATCCAAGTTCGGGCCTGTCCTCATCCCGCTAAACCCAATCACAGGTAATCTTAGGACAGTTCCGCTGTAAGGGTGGTACTGCTGCAGCGGGTCCCGCTATAGTCATGTTCTACTTAATTATGCATGATTCAGCCATGACTTCAGTAATTTGTATTGAGAATAAAATTCAGAATGTACCAATAAAAATATGCGTGGCTTTGCCAAGATATAATGGAATCATTTAGAACTCACAAAATGATACCACTGAAATTAGTGAAAAGGTAAAAAAACAAAATTTAACCCCATAGATTACTTATAAATTATTATATTCCTTAACCCCACTCCTACTCTTAGATCCTGCTTCATGGAAAGATGTAAATCTAGCCCTATTAGTACCGTCCTAGTAGCTAGCATTATCCTTATGATAGATTTGCTTTTTAATTTTTACTGTGGTCTATATTATTTTGCTGCTTAGGTACATCAAAGAAAGTCATGAAAAAACTTCACAGTCTTTAAAAAAAAAAACAAGGAAAGGAAATGGGTCCAAAAAATATCCTGTAGGCCTAGAAAGAGGAATAAAGACATGGAAAAAGTAGAGTGTAGATGGAGTTGAAGAGACGAAATCTAGGATAAACATGAAAAAGTACCCTGGAACCTGAGCATTCTATAATTGTCTTTTATTGTCATTAAAATTATGGTATAATGCACTATTATTTTATAATATATTATTGTTGCTTATCATGTTGTTACAGCTGTATTTGTTTTTGAAAATCTTGATTAATGCATGGTTCTAGATCAAAACTAGGGTGAATCTATGGATGGAATCGTTTCGAGTTTACAATATAGATCTAGCAATCCTCATTTTCAAACATCCTCATATACATCTAGATCTAGATCTTTATTGATTTAGATCTAGATCTAGATCGCATCACTCAAGAATAGACTTTTAAAATTATGTTCAAATAGATTTGGAGTCTAGATCTATCCTGAATTTAATCTATATATATATATATATATATAGGGGGGGGGGGGGGAGAGAGAGAGAGAGAGAGAGAGAGAGAGAGAGAGAGAGAGAGAGAGAGAGACATAGATAGATAAGATAGATAGACAGATATAGATAGATCTAGATCTAATCTGTCAGGACTCTAGATCTAGATCTACATCATCTACATCTAGAGTCTAGATTTTCTAGATCTATATTTATTGATTAGATAGAAGCTATGGAAGGATCTGAAGGAAAATCAAGTTGAATTTAGATCTTAAAGTGGAAGCTCGCCAAAAAGAAAACATGCTCAATAGGGATGGCTTCTCATGGGTCAATTAGGATGGACAAATTGTTGGAGAGCCAGTAGCCCCCTGCTGCACTTGAATGGGTGGCGTAATAGTCTGGCTCAGGAGGATTTCGCAGCTTGCATTGGTTCATTCATAAAATTGGTAGACTCAAGGCTACGACCCAGCCCATTCAGGTCATCAGCGACATCTAATAACGCAAACGATGCAAGTGCACATGCATGTGTTGACGAAAGAAAAACGATTTTACACCAACCTGGGCATCGAATCTTGATATGAGAGAATTTACCCATTCTCCGGGCTTTTGGGTAGACATGGTTATAAAGGGTATTGATAACTAGATCTTGTCTACGGTCTCACTGCATCGCCATATTCCTTATTTTTATTTATGCTGCGCATGCGCTCTGTGATATATTACTTGAGTACTGTAAAACCCAAATTCTTGTGTAAATCTGAAAATTGAGCAGTATATATTGTGTGCTACTGAAAATCACAAAATATGATTGTGTCAAGGAACTTGACTTTCCAGTTGGTCAAGAGTATCTTGAAGAGAGCCGTCTTCGTTGAAAGTTAAGGATGGGAAACAAATTCTATACTCTGTCAAATTAATAGAAAATCAAACTTCATTATAATTATGTCAGTTGTTGTTTCTAAATCAAGTCCCTTTCTCTAATTTAAAGGAATTTCTTATTCCTTCTTTAAAGTTAATGTATGCGTTTCAATCTGGTACGCGTGTTAGTTTTCTGAAATTAATTCCTACAAGTAGACCTATTCAGAGGAAGCAGAGTTTGCCATTTAGACATCTTCCACTGTGCCTCGAATTATTTTGGGTTAAAAAAACAGCCATGTTTCGCAGACAGTTACGTACCGTAATCATTACTTATAACGTAACTAGCACATGGTTTCCCTAGGGATTTGTGCAAATCGGCTTGCGTTGTTTACATCGGAAGCCGCAAGCGAGCGTTAGGCCTGGTCAGTCTGGTCAACTGTCAAAACTAGTGGAATCTGCTGCTGCTGGTAACACTGTTTTGGATCATGTGAACGTAATGTTATGTAACTGTGTGAGCATGCAGTGGGAACACATTCTATACACAACACTTGCACTTGGTCCAAGCTAGTACTCAGAACCGATAGCATTAAAGCATCGCTGGGAGTCGTCATGTACAATTTACATAACAGTTACGTTCTCTATGGGAGGGCTAGCATGTTTGCGAAAAGTGATTATGCTACGTACCGCTAGATGGGAGGAGTTTATGCAAATGATATGAGTCAGTCTAAAAATATAACGTCTTAAGCTCCGTTTATACAGAGCGCGAACGCGAACACGTCCAACGCGAACGCGATCGCGTCTTTTTAGCGGTTCAGCCATTCAAATAGAACGCGAACACGAACGCGGAAAACCGTCGACGGCTTTCGATGTGGATCGTCTTTTTCTTTTTGTGAGAGTTTAAACTTGGTCGTCATAATTATTGGAATCACGGCACAGGCAAAATCAAACACCCAAGAGATTATAGCTCTGTATTGATACACACAGTAGTATAAATCACATAATTGTCAGTCCAACTTTTTCTCCAATTCCCTTCCAAATATTTTCTTTTTGACTGTCTCTTTGTAAGCTTTTTCAGCTTTGTCGAACAAAACTGGATTCTTTGCAACTTCTAAAATCAAAATTTCCGTTGTATCCATTGTCTCGGGATCGGCCATACTCTTCAAGCACAGCAGACTAACTGCATACCTTTTTCTTTGAAAAGCCATGCCTACAAGTTTCTATTTTCGGAAATGATGCAAGGGAGGTGGTTCAAGCTGATTGGTTGATAGCAAGAAAGCCGCCGCGGCGTTCTGGAAAATTCACTCTCGGGGCAATCTCTGCGGTCGACCGCGCGAACACATATTTGTTCGCGTTCGCGTTCGCACTCTATTTGAACGGTTCCTCTATAACATGACTAAACCATTCCAGGACGAAAACCCGCGTTCGCGCTCTATTTGAACGGTTCCTCTATAACATGACTAAACCATTCCAGGACGAAAACCCGCGTTCGCACTCTATTTGAATAGTTCCTCTATAACATGACTAAACCATTCCAGGACGAAAAACCGCGTTCGCGTTCGCGCTCTATGTGAACGGTTCCTCCATAACATGACTAAACCATTCCAGGACGAAAAACCGCGTTCGCGCTCTATGTGAACGGTTCCTCTATAACATGACTAAACCATTCCAGGACGAAAAACCGCGTTCGCGTTCTCGCTCTGTATAAACGGACCTTTAGTCTAGCCTGCGAAACCTAAGAAAATGTCTCCCGCAGTACCCGTACTGTTTACAGAGACAGATTTATTTCGTATTTAGCTTAAGCCCTCGGCGCTTACCTTTATATAACCATTATGGTAAAGACCAATATTGATATTTAAAGTTATATAGATAGTATGTAAATCTCAAAGAAGTAATGATATTTTGACTTCTTCATAAAATGTAATCCCTCATAATATCTTAGCCTTCAGTTGTCTCTTTATAAACTTTTATTAAAAGCATCGGTATTGAATAAAAAACTGTATTATACACTTTAAAAATCTTGTTGTATGCAGTTTCCGAATGACCGTAGAAATGAAAAGCCCGTTACTTGTTAGCAAATTAATATATTTGGTTTATTTTTCGCGGTATTTAGGCAACCACTCCTTGCTTATATCATGAACCAAAATTTAAATTTAATGTTTTTCAAGTGACATTTCTAGTCTGAGAACAAAGGAATGTCTGTAATTCATGGATATGATAAGAATACGTTGAAAACTGAAAAAAAAAAAAAAAAAAAAGATTTAAATAAATCCAATCAGATATATGGTGACTCTCGGTTGCTGATAGTGGGGTGACCTTCATGAAGAGTAACTAAAGCTGCAACCTCGCAACGGCAACAACTGCAATGAAGTTACAGCGCGTATGTCTTGATGAAGAGTCGAGGGCAGCCAAAATATTATTTTGTGGAAAATAGTTACACTAGTCTTGCTAAAAAATATCTTTGCAAATTTTTATTATTGATCAGAAATATTTCAATAATAAAAATTTTAATTCGACAGGGCGTGCCCTGTTTTAACGAGCTTATCTTTTTCGACAAAAGATTATTATGCAAATTGAAATGATTGTCTCCGACATACAAGCTGGATCAGTGATCAACTTTACAAAAGGGACCAGTAACATTCGAGCAACTAACTGGTGATCTTCTCATGCATGTGGCAAACGACTTGATCAGTTGCCAATGCATCACACTTTTCGCATAAGTAAAGTATAAAATCTTCAGCCAATCTTCATCCAACTCTAAAGTCATTTATTGGCCCAAGTTATAACAAATACAGGTCCGCAATACCCACTCAATTCTGCCCTGCTTTGCGGAAATTGCCGCTAAACTAAGAATGAAATTCTTCACGTCGTATTTCCATTTCACAACGATTGGGGAGGAAAGGATTCAAGCAAAAGGTAAAAGAGAGAGAAAGAGAGAGAGAGAGAGAGAGAGAGAAAGAGAGAGAGAGAGAGAGAGAGAGAGAGAGAGAGAGAGAGAGAGAGAGAGAGAGATGCTAAGAATGATATAAATTGCTTTTTCCGAAAACTTTATACATAGAGAGAAAACGCTGCCGAAACAGAAACAACAATGTAATGAAAGCATGACAAATGTGGATTGCTGAAGATATATTAAAAATAGTGGACATATGAAAAGCGACAAAAAATTATTTTAAAAGATATGAAATACCATCGTACCAAATCAAGATAAAATGTTAAATGTGGATCAACAATAAATAAAGAGAGATCGGTCTGTGCTAGATAAATAATTAATCCACAATTTACAAAAAAATGTTTTTTTTTTAAACTAAAGGGAAGGAAAATCTTTATTCACGGGATGCTCAAAGTTATAGACCAGTGCCATCATAATAAAAACAATAGTAGAAAGGTCGGTAGAGTGTAAACATGAGCAAAAGAATTGGAGATAAAAAAAAAAAAAAAAAAAACAGAGAAACACAATGTATTGAAAAACAATTCACCTTGCCAGCAATAGTGAAAGATTAAAAGGAAGAGCAACTATAATTAATATCACTGCATATAAGTGGAAATTTTGAAAGCACCTGAAGACCAAGGAATTGATAGATTCGTAGAATTGCTGAACGAAGAATTTCTCAGAAAGCAGTTACAAACTGGATTTCTAAACCCATACATTTTCGTAGCTATATATTGCCAAAGAAAAAAGGAGTAACAGGGAAGCTCGAGTAAATAAGAGTTATACTTTAAAGAACCATCATGGTGCGAGATAGAAACAAAATTAAACTAGAAAAAAAAGAAGAAAAAAAACAATGTGTATTCTTTGATTGAAAAAGGAAGTAGTAATACATTACGCTACGGACTATGATCGAAGTTGTTTTTGAAGTCCATGGTGATAAATATTTAGGTAAAGATATGGACAGAGTGTGTCTTTATGGGATAATCACCCAACTGACATAATTGAAAACCGATAGAAAAGACAATCTATGAGTAATTTAAAAATACCTGTCCGACTGAGAACAAACAACAGTCATGCAAGTTTAATGAAGAAATGGACACATTTCAAAAGATAAATAAAGCGAGTTTTCTTCTGAAAGGCATCCACTAATCAATCAGGGAGGATGCCACGTAAACAATTTCAGATACACAAAGAACTGCGGGGCCTGTTAGATTTATTTGGCTTTTAAAATAGCAGAAAGAAATGGCATGAATTAAGTAGGGGAAAGGTAAACAGTGATAAGCAGCATCCCCTAGAAAGTAACGTTCCTACGAGCGGAACTAAACTCAACAGCATGAGCAGTTCAAATATATCTATCGTACTAATAATTCATCGAAAAATCAGAGGTACTTCTGGTGCAAGTGAAAGATCCTATGTCAAAATGCGAGCTCAGCTTTCCTTCGCTCTTATCCCATGCATTTCTCTGCTCTACCGGTATATTATATTTTCCTAATAATCATCTGTTATAGGCGTGAGTTTGTTTTATTATTTTATTTTACCGTTGCATACGAATAACTGGATCTTGTAGAACCACACCTATGTCGCTTTATCGGTTCTGGTTCACATTAATTTTTTACAGTGGTTTGCTTCAATGGAGTTCAGTAAGCTGAGTAACCGATCGTACTGATTCTTTTCTTTAACTTTGAATGAAATACAGTATAATATTTTATAGGCTTTACAGTAACCCATATTTGGTTGTTGCTTTTCCTGTCGCACCGTTGACATCTTTAATTTTGATAGCTATCAAAATCAAAATAAAAAAAAAAACTTCAAAATATCAGCCACAGACCTACTCAAACTAAGTTGTGTTTAAGTATGACTTAAACGGCACATAAATCATCATTATACTTCTACTTCTTCTTCCTTTCCGCAGCAGCGGCGTTAGGATGAAAAAATTTATGGCATTAAAACGGCTCTCGAACTAGTTCGCACCTGGATTACCTCTCAAAAATTTTAAATAAAGATTACCGCTACCTCTAACATTGTCTCCGAAATTTTTATGTGCAACGTTACGTCTCTTTCTCATATAAGTCACAAAAATAAATTTTTGTTTTTACATCATTAGAAACAAAATTTACCCCATTTTGTTTGTGATTATGAGGGGGGTGGGGGGGGGAATGCATTAAAAGAAAAGAGAGAAAGAAAATCAAAAGATATGTCAGATTTCTTCTATATATTTGGTTGTTATACGCCCCCAAGCTTCGTGAATTATCTTATCCTGAGAAGGCTATAGTTGAAGGAAGCCTCTCAGTTCCACTGATGCTGCTTTATTATTATTATTATTAATATTATTATTATTATTATTATTATTATTATTATTATTATTATTATTATTATTATTATTATTATTATTATTATTATTATTATTATTATTATTATTATTATTATTATTATTATTATTATTATTATTATTATTATTATTATTATTATTATTATTATTATTATTATTATTATTATTATTCCTGCACGCTCTCAAAGGGATTAGCTTTATAGGGAAGAGACTGATGCGCAGAGCATGAAAATGCAATTTCATATTTCCAATCCCAGAAGTGACCACTAAATGCAATGTCGCTGTCACATCGACTCTTATGCTTCGATCTTGCCTCAAAGTTGGGCTATTCTGATGATGTCCAATACCCCAACCAGATAGCTCAAGCCAGGATTCGAATCTCGGACTTCAAAATTGTCACCCCAGCGCTCCTCTAGCGGATCCATTTGACACCCAAACTTCCCACTGGTAGACCACGGCTTGAAGACGAGCAATAAAAAATTCTCTACAAAACATGAAGCTGCCTATTCTAATGAATGGAAAGTGATCACCTGGACATAAAGAAAAGGATGCTTGGTATTGCCTAATCAATCGCCAAGAACAAATTAATGGTTGTATTTAGAATTAGTTTTTGATCCTGCATAATTATGAGCCAAACGTTCCACAGGTTTTAGAGTTATGACCTCTCCATTTAGCCCAAAAACCCTTCTTCCAAGACTGTACGCTGCTGACTATGACCTAAACCCACGCCACCTGGACATAAAACAGTCGGACGACCTGAATGACCTTCTGAAAAGTCACCAGACTACAATCGTGAGAAATGAGCCGCTGCATGAGGATGAGCAAGAGAAAAGAAGAAGATGATGAAGAAGAAGAAAAAGAAGAAGAATAGAGCGTGGGACTTCAAGTCTTATTTGGGTCTTTGCGGGTTTTAACGTTTATTTCTGCGAAAACAAAAATATTTTAGCACTATTTAAAAAAAAAAACAATAACACACAAATTTTATCTGTAGACCTAATATCATTAATTTTATTAGCACGATATAATTTTTCCCAATAGTATCAAATGGTGAACGTTTTACATAACTTGACAAATGTTTTTGTTTTGTTTTTTTGGTCTTCCAAAAAAAAAAAAAAAAAAAAAAAATCAGATAAAATAAGCAACGCCTCATCATGATTTATTCTATGGGTTTGACATCTTGCTCAGTAGCTGTATTGGCAGCAGCAGCAGGATTAGTAGTAGTAGTAGTAGTAGTAGTAGTAGTAGTAGTAGTAGTAGTAGTAGTAGTAGTAGTAGTAGTAGTAGTAGTAGTAGTAGTAGTAGTAGTAGTAGTAGTAGTAGTAGTAGTAGTAGTAGTAGTAGTAGTAGTAGTAGTAGTAGTAGTAGTAGAAGTAGCAGCAGCAGCAGCAGCAGTAGTAGCAGTAGTAGTAGTAGTAGTAGTAGTAGTAGTAGTAGTAGTAGTAGTAGTAGTAGTAGTAGTAGTAGTAGCAGTAGTAGTAGAAGTAGCAGCAGCAGCAGCAGGAGTAGTAGTAGTAGTAGTAGTAGTAGTAGTAGTAGTAGTAGTAGTAGTAGTAGTAGTAGTAGTAGTAGTAGTAGTAGTAGTAGTAGTAGTAGTAGTAGTAGTAGTTGTGGTAATAGTAGTAAGAATAAAAAAGAGCTAACGTTTAAAGTTATGTTAAGCAATAGCTAGAAATAGGCTTTGAGTGGAAAAATGCTTCGCGGGATCTAAACTCTCCTTTTATTGTGTCGCCCTACCACTCAGCGAGAGTATGGCTTATAACGAAACGCCAAAATGTTCCGGAAAAAAATATAAAGTTTCACAATGAAGGTTTTATTTACTGCGCCTCTCTGCATGGTTATGGTAATTTTAATGGGAATGTGAATACGGTACGCACAAATAGAACGAACGATAACGATAAATAATGATTGCCTCAAAATTACTAAGAAAAAAAAATCTTAACTAGATTCAGAAGAAGCCGAATAGATTATGTCAGCATTCCTCAGTTTCACAGTCAATTTCTAGCATAGCTCTTATAACTTGTCATACTTAGTTTTCTTCTTTTAGATATGATTCTATTTTTCTACCCAAATTTGGTCATTTCTGAATCACATCGGATTTCATATGTCTTTAACAATCATTCTCTTTTAAAAACAGTTCAGCTTCCTAACAGTGCATAGTCAAAAGAAAAAAAATGATTAAAAAAAAAAAAGAACAGAACGTTTGACGCACCACCTGAAACAGATTGAGAGAAAACTTCATCAACTGTTCTCAAAAGAGTCTTGATTAGAGTCGTGTAAAATTTCTACATGCTTTTATTTTCAATGATAAAGATGATAAAGATTACCGAAGATAGCTGCATTATTGTTTTCAATAAATAGCGACTACCATGTTTTTAACTACATTTCAAATGTTTTGGGGTTTTGTTTTGTGTATGTATTCTGCTTTTTTGTTCCTGATTCATAATAAATGAAAATTTTTCTATCTTCATGTCATCTCCACTCTGCTTAGGGTTTCTCTATTCGTTTTTTTGTTTTAATCAGTTGTTGCATAAATTGTATACTCGGTATCCAGCCAAAAACTGCGATAAAATACATAGATCTAGTAGTAGTACCTCGGTTAAGCTTCTCTCAATTGTTATTAACTCTGTAGAAACTAGGCTAACGCCTTAACAATCGATAGAGAATATCGATTTCTGCTTTCCCCCACTCCTAAGCCGAGGCTAAAGATGAAAGACTAGATGGTAGATCTCGGTTGCTTCCAATCCAGCTGGCAGAAAAAGCTATCAATTCATTTTGTATAAGATAATTTCTGTTGTCATTGGTCTAAGCAGGATCTAGAACCGTGGGATGTCATATCATGCTCATTATAAGCTGAATCGGCTGTTCATCTTCGATGGTCATGAGCTTTGGGTAGCAAATGCTCATTAAACTTAAAGCTATGCAGATCGTTGTTGGTTCTATTTGATTACATCGCCTGTTCCGGAAGTTTTGCTTACTTGCTGTCTTTGATTATTACTTTTTTTTTTTACACAGGATAAAACCGAAATTTAATCATCATCATCGTCTTTTTCTTCTTCTTCTTTCTTTCCTTCCTTCTTTTCTAGTCGTTATTACTTGTCACTTGGCGTCGGTACCACGATAGTTTAGCTTTCTGTCGACGTAAATTTCTCTCTCTCTCTCTCTCTCTCTCTCTCTCTCTCTCTCTCTCTCTCTCTCTCTCTCTCTCTCTCTCTCTCTCTCTCTCTCTCTCTCTCTCTCTCTATCTATCTATATATATATATATATATATATATATATATATATATATATATATATATATCCATGTCTTCTGGTTGGCTACTTGAACACCTACCTACTATCTACGTGTCCACCACCACTGCATCTGTCTATCTCTTCATCTCTCTGTCTATCTATCACACTGTGTGTGTAAATAAATTTATATATATATATATAATTATATATATATATACATATATATATATATATATATATATAATTATATATATGTGTGTGTGTTTATATGTATACTTTGTCTTTGTGTTTATTTTACCGCCTGCGAACAATCAGTGTTTTCCACAACTCTTTTATACTACTGCATCAGTCATCTCCCTTGGAAACTGTGCATAATATTCACAACACCAAACAGTTGTTTCTACAAGTACTTAGTATTCACTTAAAGTAAACTTGTTGATTGCAAAACGTTTATCAATACTATCCGAAACTTTAAATTGATCGACTCATTTCTCGAGCGGTGATGACAGTTTTTTTGCAAAATAAAAATAAAAATAAAAATTTAAAAAATCGCCTGACCTACGTCCTAAGTGCCAGATTTGAAATAAAAAGGTTCATTTTTAAAATCAGGTTAGTGTTGATCAATAGTTCTCAAAACTGAATAATTTTTTTTCTTTTTAAACTAATTATTTGTTGATACAATGCATTTGATGACATATAAAGTTGTAAATGGGTCATGATATTAACAGTTTAAATGAATGATATGAAGCAATGAATTCAACCGATCTGTCTCTCGCTACTATATGTGCATGTTCGTCTCAACTATTTCTGTGCGTGTGTCTGCCTCTTTTTGTCTGCCTGTGTGCATATCTGTCTACCTACCTATCTATCTATATCTATCTATCTTCATGATTTGCTAGAAATACTGCTCGAAAACAGTGCTTTTCTGAGTATTAACACTGGCCCTGCCTCCATTATTTTGGAACAATTTAGTTATTCATGGTTTTATCTATCTCCTTGTAATTTCCTGCCTGTGTGTCAGTGTGACTTTCTTTTTAAATATTGTTGTTTTTATCTAGATTTTTTTTGTGGGGCGGTCTGTCTATTTGTCTGTCTCTTTGTCTCTCTGTCATTTATTGTTACCGTCACTGTTCTTTTGCTTGCTTGCTATGAAATCGACGATAAATCATTTTACAAAATTAATATCCTCTATAAAGTATGAAGTTTAATCAATGGGCTAATTTGCCTCCATGTGTTTTTATTTCGGTACATGTTCTTATATATGTACGCATATACGTACGTATATAAATATGAATAATTTTATCTCTCTCTCTCTCTCTCTCTCTCTCTCTCTCTCTCTCTCTCTCTCTCTCTCTCTCTCTGTCTTGTTCACGATCAATTTGCTTTGATTAAAATAGGCTATTTTCCAGGTTCATAATTTTGGCACAGTACAATAGCAGGACAGTGGCCTAAATCTAGTCGTGACCTGAGCCATATACATCTGATTTTATTAAAGGTGTTACCACAACTTTATCCACATCCTACTCTCTTTTCTCTCTCTCTCTCTCTCTCTCTCTCTCTCTCTCTCTCTCTCTCTCTCTCTCTCTCTCTTTCTCTCTCTCTCTTAGCATCGCACGCACACACAGATATTTTTTACAACACATAATCTTTCACTGATCTCAATATCAAGAAGGGTTCATTAGTAGTCATATGCCTTGTGTGTCATTTATTTTGCAACATGGCGGGTCCTTGGTAATCAAAATATCACTGCTCTTATCGCTCCGTTCATATGGCTGCAAGGACCAAGGACTTTATCAGCTCTCATTAGCGGTGAACGTAATCGCACGGCGGCAACCATGTCTGATGATGTCTAAGCTACGCGCATCATGGCAACATTATAAATAGTAGTTTAAATTAAAATGACCAAGGTCAACTTAGGTCAGTAGGCTGTTGTAAATGTTTTCCATCTCTCTCTCTATAATTATTTAACGCAATCTCTCTCCCTCGCTCTCTCGTCTCTCTCTCTCTCTCTCTCTCTCTCTCTCTCTCTCTCTCTCTCTCTCTCTCTCTCTCTCTCATATGTATATATATATATATATATATATATATATATATATATACATATTAATTTCTTAATGGAGATTAATATAGCTATTGTTATAATAACTAACCCAAGCAAAGCTGAATACGTTTACCAGTTAATATGATAACAAGAAAGGTGTTGATACAACGTATCTCTCTCTATCTATCTATCTATATATATATATATATATATATATATATATATATATATATAGCACCATTAAGAGATAATTATTGCTATTGTTATAATAACTAACCCAAGCAAAGCTGAATATGTCTATAAGTTAATAAGTTAACAAGAAGGGTGTCGACACAACATATCTATATATAGAAACCATTAAGAGATTAATATTGCTATTGTTATAATAACTGACCCAAGCAATGCTGAATACGTCTCCCAGTTAATATGATAACAAGAAAGGTGTCGAGATGGTTTTTACATTTTCTATTCTATTGAAGATAAAAGAGGACAATTACCTTCCACGATTTAAACCTAAAAGTTTGTAAAGATCCGGAAAATTTAAGAAAATTACAACAAAATATACACGTGTTATTTTCCGAACTTTTTGTTCAAGGCGTGCTCGACTTGTTTCCATCTACACAGCTAATAGTGGCGAGACTGACAGTTGTATAACGACGCTTGCACCCCTCTCAGAATCTTAAGCGCACAACACTCAAAACTAATAGGCCAAAATGGATCGAAATTTGAACTTAAAGAGGTCTTTTTTTTTTTTAAACCAATCTTGATACAAAAAGAAACAGCCGCTATATAAACTTACTTTTACACTAGTCGGCGCATGGTTAATCAAAATCAATGTTTATGGGGTAAAGATGCATTCATTGGCATGTTTCTTGGCCTAATTCCAAATTAATAAAACATGCATTGTCAAACCAAAGATACAAGCTGTACAGGCCGAGTCACAAAATGGACGTTTGTGATAGCACTGGTCAAAGTCTGCTGAAAAAAAAAAGTTCGTGAAATACTTTTGGTTATAGATCTAGATATCATTACACTCAACAGAGAGGATGTAGAAACGGCGTATCTATATCCTCTGTGACTCAACAAAAACAAATCGTCTATGGTTCTGTGCTGCTTTCAGTGTGTTTTGTCAGTGTGTCTGCAAGTGTTCATGCTCCAGATGGCATTTAATTCCCACAATGCATCAAAATGTAACTGTGGATCATCTTTGTTTGAATGCATCGTATTCTAGGCAATGATAAATCGGTCTCATCGTTCATACGGTTCTTTCGCGTGTAGTGAGGATGCGCCTGACGGGCTAGGATTGCCCTCTTCTCAGGCATACGACATGGACCGAGGAAGGGGTGAGTGGATAAAACCAATTCAACACAAGTATCTATAGTATTCAAAACAAAAGTTTTTTCAAGTTTTTCTTTTCTGTTTCTTTTTTCTTTTTTTTTTCTTTTTTTTTTTTTTGAGGAGTGTGTGTGGAGTGGGGGTAGCGGCACACATTGGATCTTAGTAAGAAGAATGACACCATATTCAATCTTGCTCAAATAGAATCCAGTCCATTAAAAGTAGACCTACTGTTGATAGAGGATTCAGTAGTTACTTTATAATTTAAAGAGAATTGAATGAATTTGGCGTGATGGGTAATGACTGAAACTACAAATTAAGAGGGCTTGCATGAATTGTGTGAATGCTTCTAAGATATTCCTACTTTTAAATACAAAAGAAAGAAGGCAAGAAACAAATTTTTGTTTCTCATAATACAAAGTTGGAGAAGATATTTTTTTTTTTTTTTTTTAACTAGGATGGGCCTTATCAGGACAACGAGTTCAACGTTCAGATAATGAGTTAAAAGGTATTGTTATTTTGATGATGCATGTGTATATCACTTCTTATCGAATACTGTGGAAACGAGTTTATATCGAGATGCGGTTTTTGCGTCAGTTACAAGACCTGAACAATTATGAAAAAAATATCTTATCCTTAAGTGTCTCGAAATAGAGATAGTCCTACGCGCAAATAAAAGGTCATATTATAAAAGCTTATTGTAGTTACATTTTACAATAATGTAGTGAGACCAACCAACAAAATTGTATACGACGCAAAAAAAAAAAGGCAAGTGGATACGAATTAATGCTCTGTTTTCATTAAGTCAATTATTAAATTTCAGCTACAAAAGCGCCTTCTCTTCGTGGTTTTGTTCCTTTTAATTATAGATAATTACTCTGAATGAATTGAAGCACAAGAAGCCATAGGCAGAGGTTGTGAAGCTGAAATTCCCATCAACAAAATTACCTGCTGGAACTTTCCGTCGAGATTAAATGAAACACATCTTTGTCGTGTAGGAATGAGTATAGCTTCTTGTCTTAACAACACTATACATGGTTTTTATATAGGGTAGAAGGTGTTGAAAACTCAAACTGATTTGTTTTTACTTCTTAAAATTAACAGAGATAACGACATCAATACAAGCTTGACGAACTCTCGACCAAAGCTCAAGAAGCATTTTGAATTTGTCTAGTAATTATTCTTAACTTTTCTTGAAATTAAGCATAAAATGTTTCCTGCTGAGTAAAGTCTATACATGTAGTAACAGGCTTTCGAGACGTTAGATCCCAGCGGTTTGAGATTTTTTTTTTTTTTTTTTTTTTGTTCCGAATCATAGCCGCCGCGACTCTTATTGTCGTGAAACAAATGCTACCGTTTCATCTTGCAGGCTATGCATTGCTAGAGTTCTTATCAAATTAAATGTCCAAGTTGTTTGTGGTTTGTTTCAATCAACTAAGATCTGTTGGTGTCATACGCTGAATTTAGAGATCAGCGATTAATGCCAAGTCATGTACAGTTTTCCAGTTAGTTTTGCACCGTTTAAATGTCCGCAAAAAATCTGATTAGGAGACTGCGGCATTACCGCATGGCAACATGGCCGACTAGACACAGTTATTCCAGAGGGCTGTGACGGCAAGCCGAACATTACATAGGGAGGCTAGGTAAATACCTTGGCCGTGAAACTCTCATTTTAGGGAGCGTAATGGCGTATTGGTATAAGCTATGTTCTCTTTGAGAGGCAAGGCGATGGGTGCCAAAGCATCTATAAATCGATGGTTCTGATTCCACCAATTCAAGCATTTTCGGTCATTTTCACTTAAAAGCCTATCCTAACCACTGCTGAGCACTACCCGAAATTCTAGCTCGTATAATTCTTACATGTACCACCACTACTGTTGCTGCTGCTGCTGCTGCTACTACTACTACTACTACTACTACTACTACTTCTGTTACTACTACTATTACTACTACTACTACTACTACTACTACTACTACTACTACTGCTTCAGCTGCTGCTCCTGTTGCTGTTGCCATTGCTACTGGTGCTACTGCTGCTACCAATACTAATACCACTGCTAATACTACTACAGTCCTCCTCCGACTACTATTATCTCTACTGCTACTACAACCACAACTTTACTACTACTACTACTACTACTACTACTACTACTACTACTACTACTACTACTACTACTACTACTACTACTACTACTTCTGTTACTACTACAACAAAAACTACTAATACTACTTCTACCACAACCACCACCACTACATTAAATTGTTAAAATTTAACTTTCTATGTCTTTTTCTTGTTTCAATTAACTTTTACTAGTTGCAAATAGACACGAAACTCTTAAGTTTGGCAGCTAAATAACATACGTCCCCTACTCCAAAAAAAAAAAAAAGTACACAGATAAAAACATTATAGAACAAAGGAACTAGGACCACGTCAAGCAACGAGCATGAACAATTATTACAGTGCAGCTTTTGGTATATTGTAGGTAACAACAGGTCATATGCGACGGAACTTTAGTCAGGAGTTCATTTACATTTCTTTTTTATAAGCCCCCTCTCACCCAAGTTCCACTATTTACTGCTTCCCTCTCTATGCATGTAAACTCGCCAAGCTTAAAAAAAATTAACGCCCACCTAGCAATTTCATGTCTTTTTAGGGGACTGGAATGAAAGTGAAAAAAAGGACTGAGAATCATGTGTGGTTATACATCATGTGTTCCTGCTAAATGAAGAAATACAAACAGTGTGAACTCACTCATTTTGACATGAAGAAATAGAAAGTTGCTAAAATAAAACCAAAACCACCCCATTTCCGATGCCCTTGCTTAAATGCTCCGTTTAATTAAGATTTCACGGAAAACTTAAGGGGAAAGTTTAACTTTGCAAAGAACAATAGGCTACCGTTGCTGACGCAGCTTACCGACATCTTATTTTTGTCCGTGTTTTCAATAAATCTACTAGACTTAATTGTGACTTACATAAATGCTGTAAAGTAAATTTCAACATGGGTATTGCTTCTAACAGGGCTTGTCTTGTAAGAATAAAGATAGGCGTATCCTATACCATAAAGTTAGCGGTCTGTCTGTCTTCACTTCACTTTGTCACCTTATGAACTTAACAGTTCACACAGTCATGCTTTTTCCCTGTCGCTGTTTCATTCTGGCCAAATTAAATAAAAACTCACAGTCTGTCACCATAATAATTAAGATTTTCATCGTCGTCGTCCAAATACCTATTCAAGAAAGTTATGGATTTGTAAATTTGAAAAAATATTAGACAAAATTCTCATTTTATGAATCTAAGATTTAAAGATGTTGCAAAAAGAATCATCGATTCTAAGCTAGGTAATTAATAAAAGACAAAATAATTCTGGGTCAAGTTAAGGCAATCCGTCTAGAGATACTGGAGCCTTCATGGTTGGTTAGCATCGAGATGACTTTTTAGGAGTTCCATTTAGATCTACCTGGGGTTGAGGAAGGTGTTTAATCAATCTAAATGTAGATCCTCAATGTATAGAGCTAGAATAGGTTATGGCCTCAACGATTGAAACTGGATGTTGATTTATATTTGTCTATAACAGTTGTAACTGAGCCGGTTCGAAAACGAATCTAATCAAGATTTCGAGATACTGTACAATATTACAATCATCTTTAGAGGTTAAAGACCCTAAATATCAATCAAGGCACCGAATTCATTTGGCTAGACGAGAAATAGAATAGATAGTTATGGATCTAGATCTAGTATAACATAGATCTCGAGAAATGTAGAGCTATATAGTCTAGAGAATGAGGAATTAACCCACAGATTCCGAAGCTCTCGAGTTAAAAGTGACTCAGCTGATAACTAAATTGGGCCATAACTTATGTGTGTACACGTCAAACTTAGGACTGGTAAATAGGCCCATAATAATAAACCAATGAACAGCAGTGGAACTCCATTTGATGATACAGTACAGCTGATAGAAGTCATGCCGTCTGATTTTTCAGACGATTTAGAGCCCATTGTTCAAGATGGACGAGGGGGAACATCTCTCACAAGTCCCAGAGAACTTCCAGATAATGAGACATCCAACAGCTCCAGCTTTGTTAGTAAAAGGAGAGCTTACCTGACTCTGGGAATTCTTCTATTTGTCAACCTGCTCAATTACATGGACAGATACACAGTGTCAGGTTGGTAGATCTTACAACACAAAATTGCATGAACATTAATAAGTGCAGCATATTTTATTGAATGTTTAATTTGTACCGAGTGATAGCGGTTGTCAAAGTTTGATGTATATGAATAAATAGTTGAACTTAATGGTTTTTATACCAAAACAAACTTCATGAAGTATGCAAATTATAAATAATAATTAGCTTCATAATTTATTGATATATAAATAGATTTTTCTGTGGCTAGAAATATTGCTGAACTTTAAATGAAATTGAACTGATAGCTCAATAATTGGTATTATTGCAGATATCACCCAAACTCATCCTAAGCTTTAAAATTGTAGTTTTCTTAATGAATTTGATATGCTGAACATAAATATGAAGATTTTTATTCGTCATAAATAAATATTTTTCAAGATATAAGCATTTTTGTGTCTACAGCTCTAAAATCCCATTAATTAAACTGCAAGTTTTGATTTCATCGGGAAACATTCAATTGTGATGTCTGACGTGAGGTGGGCAGATATCTGCAATTTTACCCAATAATCTATGTCATACAAAAGTAAATGATTCATGACAAAAGCAGTCATTGTTGTGTAACAAAGGGGACTTATAACTCAGTTGACCTAACTTTCCCTCCTTCACAACTTCATACGCTTCAGTTCCTCCTCTCTTTATCTTAAAGGAAACTTTCTCAATCGATGTTAATCAGTGTACAATTAGTTGTTTAATTTATATTCCTGTAAGAATTCAATTTTTTTCTTCTAATTTAATCTACATAATTAAAGAGGTTTCAGTATAAAATGGCAATCGTGTAATGTTCTCAATTTGTCAGAATTCATTTCATATCTCTTTTCTTCCCTCTCTCTCGCTCAGTTGCCTACATGCATGCTCAGGTCTTTGCCTTTTATGCCTCAAATCTGTAAATAAAACTTTTGCCTTAGTTGCTGTGCTTGAAGTTCTCTCTTCTCTCTCTTCTTTAGGTCCTCCTGAAGAATAGCAAGCCCTATTGCTTTATTTTCAAATACCTTTGAGTGTGCTTAGAATAATAAAAATATTGTACTCAATGAATATTCCTAAGAAATTTCAGTGCTGAAAAGTTGCATTATATTTTTTTTTTTTTGGGGGGGGGGGTGTGCAATGCCTCAATTATAAATGTACATGATACCAGATTAAATTGTGATTTCAGTTTTCAATCTCGTAAATTAATTTTAGCCTCTTAAAAACATTTTTGAAAAAATGCATTTTATTTGTTATATCAGTAGCATTGTGTTAGGTACAAAAAAACAAAACAAAAACAAACAAGCAGTAACAAAAGAAGTCTGAAGATGAAACCTTTTTTTTTTCCAGGTGTGCTCATTAAAATCAAGAAGTATTATCATGATTTGGGGAACTCAGAAGCTGGCCTTATTCAGACAGCATTTATTTGCTCATACATGGTATTCTCACCAGTGTTTGGCTATCTAGGTGATCGCTACACTCGTAAATATCTCATGGCAGGAGGTATCCTTCTGTGGGCTTTATTTACATTGGCCAGCTCATTTATACCAGCTGATGTAAGTGGTCTTTCAAACTGAGTTATAATTTAAGGAAATAGGCTGAGAGGGAAAAAAATACCTTTAAATTTTTTAAATTTAAATGTTTCTTTGTGTGTACTGCTTTGATTCAGAAATCTTTAAAGATTGAGACAAGAAGTTGAATTATTAAAATTAAATGAGAATAACCACATTGACAATTAAATTTAAAGCAATTTTGATTTCCTATATATGAGATGACAAAAATTGTACTTCATGAGCTGTTTCATTGTCAGAGTTATATATGTTGAAAAAAATGTACATTTTGTTGTGTCTGATACTGTGATAGATAAGTTTTGTTGCCAAAAAAGTAGATTTTTGAAAGCCAAAAAAATACTTTTGTTACCTGCGAATTTCATGTACAAACAGATTGTTCTAAGTTAGAGGACATCACCCTATTATGTCCTAATTAGCCTAATAAGACCATTTTTATGATCATATCTAGTTAATATTGCCAATGATCAATTTGTGATATTAGTTTACATAATATGCAATTGTATTTTATATAAAACTCATCCTTGTCAGAAACTCAGGTGAAAAATATGCTTTTTAGTAGATATGTTACTCTTAAAGTCCTGAAATAGGAAAAATGATCAGCCTTGTGTGTGTGTGTTGTTTTTTTTTGGCAGAGGCCAGAAGCCTAAGATCTCAAAGTGGATAAAACATATTATATAGAGTCAATCAAGTACACCTACGGTGAAAAATTGTTTTTGTCCAACCTGATAGAGATATTTGACCTAGTTCCCATCACAATTGCTTTAAATTAAAACTGCAGATGAAATGAATCGTCTATTAAATGAAAAGAATTTGCATTGAACTTGGAGCTTTAAGTGTACTTCTCCCTTATTGAAACATGTGTTGGTTTCTACTTTGTCTCTGTATCTTTTCCAACCTTTTTTTTTTTTTTTTTGTATTGCACCCGTATCTTTTCCTCTGAATTGTAAATTCACATAGTCCATTTTATGATAAAATTGTTGTAGAATTGTTGGTAAATATGTTTACCTTTTCCTTTCAAATTTTCAGTATTATTATGGCTTTGTACTACTTCGAGCCATGGTGGGTATAGGAGAGGCCAGTTACTCTACCATAGCTCCGACGATCATAGCTGATTTGTTTGCTAAAGATTTGAGAACTCAAGCGCTCATGATCTTCTATTTTGCTATTCCTGTTGGAAGGTAAGGAAGACCACACATTTATTTTTAAATCATAAATTTTTACTTCGAACAATGTTACAATAACAGTATTAAAAGTTTCTAAAAAGGACACAAATTTAAGATATGTTGAAATTTTGTTTTGCTCATCACTCATTTCAGACTCAAAGCTTGTCATTATTAACATCTGTAATATTGGTAAAGGATAAAATAGTACCTTTAGTTGAGTCTCTTTGTAATAAGTTATCAAATTTGAACCTTCAAGTAATTACATTTAAAAGTATTTTAATTGTCCTAAGCTATATTTCTTACACACTTTCAAAGTGAAGCTCAAAAGTTTTGTCATAGATTCCTTCTCTCGATGAACTGAAATTCAAGAAAAAAATATCTTACATCTTGCTCATACACATCCTCTGCATCTCCATATCACCTTTTTTGACTTTATTTGATTCATCAATATTCTTACTTTTTTTATGTTTTCTCAATTCTTCCAGTGGTTTAGGCTATATTGTGGGCTCCAATGTTGCTGATTTACTGGGCTCATGGCAATGGGCACTAAGAGTGAGTTTGTTTAAATTTCTTTGCATCTCATTTGCAATCAATTTAGCTGGAAATACTGAACATCTCTAAAGCTGTGTAATTTCTTTTTATTGATTGAAATGAAAATTTTTTGCTTTCCCTCTTTTGAATTTCCCCTATTTTTATACTCAAAAATAAATGCATAGATTGATTCTTCAGATAACTCTCTAATTAATCTGTCCTTCTCTTCAAATTGAACTCCGCAATACTGCCAACATCCAACAAGGAGGTTTGATGTAATGATGATGCAATTTTTAGTAAGTGTTATTTATTGGATAATTCCTGGAATTAGTTTAGTTTTATTGATGAACTAAGCGAATCCCAACCAAGTTACCAAGTAAACAAACTAATGAGTAGTGTGTCTAGTGGTTTTACATGTCAGGTAAGTAGGTACAAATGAATGAAAGAAAAAGTTTTGTTTTATTGCAGTCAGAAAGGAAAAAATTAAGATAAAAAGCACTATGGAATGCCCTCGAAAATATACATCCTTATCAAGATCAAAGTGATGGCTGTTAAAAATTCAGTTATCTCAGTGTCAAAGGTCCAGACTCAAAGCCGGTAATATTTTATTGCGACTTTATCTTTGGCACATTACAGTTCAGCCCATCGAATCCAGAAGAGGAGCTTTAAAACTATTCAAGATATATAGATCTATTAAACAAAGATTTCTAAAGAATTGCTTATCAAAGAGATAGGAATCTCCATACCAGCATTATTAATAGGTGAGGAGATACAAAATTAACTGGAAAAAAAACTGAATTCACTTTACATCATGGCTCGCACAAAGAGAACTACGTTAGATAAATATTTTCTCAACTTACAAAAAATATTTACATTAGTTATCACATATTCACTCAAGAAGCTTTAAGCTGTGCTAATCCTTAACAGCGCATGTGGAGTAAAAAATACAGAAGAGGTGATCAAAACTGAAGCTTATCATAATATCATCCATTGCCATAGACACCATGAGAGAGTCTCATTTTCAGGAGCCTAAAGACATTTATTTGTTTTATCAGGAAATTATTAGAATCTTTGATTGTGACAGCATCAGTACTGAGGTCACTGTAGTGTAGAGACAAGCTCTATGATGAAGCAGTCTAAAAGGATCATTGATGTTGAGGCAAACAATTTTGTATCCCACACGTGCAACCTTACTCAGGAGATGCATCATATGACAGCTTAGTGCCAAATAAGAATGCTGCTTTGTACTTCAGGTCAGATGTCAGTTACTCCATCTTATAACGAGCATAAGTCAAGGTTTGCTCACTCTAAAGTATGTCAGTCACTCTGATATTATCGCAATAGCAGTTCATTCAAAAGAAAATTTATAGCATACAGTTATTTGAAAGAATACGTGTAGACATACGTACATATACATAAAAGCAACAATTTAAAATGGAAATAATTGATGGAATTTATGGGCAGTTTTTCTTTTTTTTTTTTTTAAGCCTTTCTTTTTTTTTCTTATGAGTTTGAGACCAAATATTGTCTTGTCATTGCTTTTATTTAAGAAAAAGAACAGCAACAAACAATTGCATTCATCTGTCCTCTCTGATCTTCTTTGATTTTTTGATTTTCACATTTTTCTCAGGTTACACCTGGTCTAGGAGTGATTTGTGTCATACTCATAATTTTTTTCTCTGTGGAGCCTCAAAGGGGTATGTCTGAGGGAAATAACGTCCACCTCTCTAACACTGCTGTCAAGACAGATCTCAAAGAGCTGGCTTTGAAGTATGAAAGTTAATTTTATTTTAAAAACTTCATCACCAATTCAATATTTTTGATAGCAGTTTTTAAGTATTTTGAATTATTAGGGATATAATGTATGCAAACCAAGTAGAGCTCTTTATTAAATCAGAATTGATTTCGACATTTTAAATCTAGCTAATACCTAGATGAAGATTTATAGGTTAGGTCTGTTTTCATTGAAGTTACCAATACTAATTTTAAGATCTATAGCTGTAAAGTCCGAAAAATCGGCAATTTCTGAAGCCCCAAACTAGGTCAACTTTTCTTAGAATGTGTTGGACCTTTCATGGAATTTCAGAAAAGATATAGGCCTACTGCTTTTTTTTTTCTTTTTTTTTTTGAGTTAAACCCCGATCTGGCTATCGCAAAAATCTAATATAGGTCATAGAATTCTGAAGTGATTCTAACAAATGATTTGTGTATCAGGTTTACATTCTGCCTGTTTCAATGACATTTCCAGGCAGCATTAAATCTTGAATATCAGAAGAATGCTACACATCATGTAAAGGTCACCAAAACTTAGTTGTTTGTTTGTTTTGTTTTTTTTGCATCAATGTTAAATTAAGATTACATTTCAGACTGCAAATGATGTTCATTTTTTTAGCAGTCTTAGCTTACAGCGTAATATTCTCTTTTTGTGCTAAACTTATTGCAGTGTTGAGTTTTGCTTTTTACCCTCATGATGCTATATTTTTGTTTTCAGTAAGAGCTTTGTCCTTTCAACTGTGGGATTTACCTGTGTGGCTTTTGTGACTGGAGCTTTGGCCTTCTTGGCCCCAACATTTATGACTTACTCGACACAGTTCCAGGGAACACCTCAAACAGAAGCCTTGTAAGTCCTTCGGAGTTCCAAGAGTCTTGATTAAAAATCAATATATAACCTGAATGAGCTAAATTTGCTGTACTTTTCATCACGATTTTACATCTTAATGAAGTAAGATAACGATTGGCTTAATTTCTTTTCTTTACCTACAATGTTGCTATGGCTTATGTTTACGTGACTCCTAAACTTAGAATTATTATCAGATATAACCTGCTCTAGAAACTGCCACAGGAGTAGGTAATAAATAAATAATAGACAGCCATCATAAACGGACTATAGCTTAACAATAAGTATCACCTTGAGCTTGAAATTACATAGGTATAATGCCTATTTATCACTATGAAGTTTTAAAAAATTTTAAACTAAATGTCTTTATTTAAAAAAAAAAACAAAGCTTTTAAACGTTGCTTAAAGCATGTGTAAAGCTTAAAACACAGTTGTGCACAACCCTATATACGCAGAATAGAACAACTGCAACTTAAAGAGAACATGCTCAACTTTAGTTTAATATTTTTATGGTAGGATTTAAACAAAAACAATGCATGTTACATGGCGGCGAATCCTGTTATTTTATTGCCCAAATTCCTGAATTCCTGATTAGCCAGCAGATAAACTGTGGGCCAGCTAGCGAGGATTAAGCTGGGCCACCTAGATTCCACCTGTCAGGAGTGATTTATGACCGCGGTCTACAGTATAAAGACTGAGATACTGTAAACTCTTTTTCCAACTTAGCCCTCTCCCTACTATTATAGGCTGCTGTTTCCTGAAAATGGTATTGTTAGAGTTAAAAAGAGAAAAACTACCTGTGAATGAGGAATACTTTACGCTCCTTGATTTGGGTTGCCTCAAAGGAGATTCATCAGAAGTCGGGTTGTGTGTGTTATTGCAAGCATGATGCAGTTTGTATATATGAATCTTAATCTTGTACAACATTGTGAACAAAAGTTAATATAGGGATTGACTGTCTTTAAGTCCAGTTACTCTTTTTTTTTTAATTTTAATCCCTTAAGTGCTATACAATTTTTCCTGCCCTTTCTAAGGATATTTTTATGGGACCATAGATATACCTGTCATGTAAAAATTTGCTACAACTCTAGATCCAGAACTAACATCAATATATACTCAAAACTGTATATCAAGGGCAAAGCCATGGCTCGCTAATCAAGATCTAGTCAAGACAGATGCTCTTTCATACAGCATGGGCTACAAACCAAACATGCAGGAACGCCTTTGTATGAGTGTGTGTGTTTTGCACATGTGCTAAACGTTCTTTGTCCAGCTTCAATACCATGAGCTATTAAAAGGTTCAAGAAAATTTGAGCTTGCCAGTGATACTAGTTTTATCCTTTGAAAAGCAAAACTATTTTCAGTACGATGAAACAAAACTTGCTATATTGAGCACGTACAGCGCACATACACAGTGCATGGGATACCCTTTAGATAGGCCTTAAAATGTTTATATATAGTGCAGGCAACTGATTAAATAATGTTAAAAAAAACTGGGTATTAATGTCTCTTTATTCCAGAAGCCTTTGTTTTCTTGATCTCATTATTAGTGAATTCTACTGTTATAAGTTTTGAATAATTTATAAATTTCCAATAGATCAATCTCACACCCTTCAGCAATGCTACCACTCAGAGAAACTTGAGGGTTAGTTAAGTACTCAAGTCATCCTACATAATTGTTAAAGAATTTAATATTGAGTTCATTAATCTGTCTAAGAAATTTTCAAGAATAAAACTGATCTTATAAATTCCTCAGATATAGCAAGAGAGCTATAATGTAATTTAAGAATTTTCAGGCAAAAATTTGATGAAACCTTGTACTAGGGGAAAAAAACATGGCTTTTTTATCATTTTTTTTGTTGTTTTTGTTTCCTGGTTTTTATTTTTTACATTTGTACGAAACTAGTTTCTCTTGGTCTTTTTACAGTATCAGCCTTATTTTTGGGATCATCACAGTGGCTGCTGGTTTTCTTGGTGTAGCTTTAGGTGCTCAGATTTCTCAACGCTGGAAGCGAACAAATCCCAGAGCTGATCCACTTACCTGTGCATTGGGTCTGATTTCTTGTGTGCCTTTCTTGTTTTTTGCACTTGTGATATCAAGATATAATACTCTGATTACTTGGGTAAGTTAGCTTGTGACTTTCATGTCATCTTTGAATTGGCAACTAGAATGGCATGAAAATGTTTTAAGCATGTTTTCGATTTCTAAATGTTGACTCTGGATTACATTTTGGGTTTTTTTTTTAATCAATGACTTTGTTAACCCAGGTTTTCTTCATAGGACTAGTTTTGTTCTATGAATCACTTTATAACCAGTTAAAATTCAGTGCAGTTTTTATATAAATTTTCATTAAACCATTAACTCTTTGCATCTAATCCTTGATTGAATGCAAGCATTGTTCATGTTTAAAGAAGTGTAGATATGAGTATTATCACATGCTGATGATAATTTTCAACTTTTTTTTTTGGTGCTTTTTTAAACATTTTTTAGGCATAATTGAAGTTATATAAAAGGATTTTTGTTGCTACTGCATGTCTTGGGATTGTTCCTTAAAGATTTGGATCCTTTTTTTTACATGATTGCAGATTTTGATATTCCTTGGTGAGACAATGTTGTGTTTGAATTGGGCTGTAACAGCTGATATTTTATTGGTAAGCTTTTTTCTTTAGTTTCACTTTTTAAGCTTTTTAAGCCTGGTCTTTAACCATTCAATTCAATGCATAAAAGCGAAACAAGTTTTTATTGCAATATATTTTAATTAAACAGATGATAAGAAGAATTAAACCTCAGGTTGATAATTTTCTTTTCATATTCCTGTTACTTATAATATTTGATTTTATCACTCTTTAGGTACATAGTAACAAGTAAAATCCATTAGTACTGTCAATGTGAAACTCTTTTCATTTAGTAATGCAAAATTTAAAAAAATAAACTTTACCGTGGCTGTTTTTTTTTTGTTAAAATAATTTTGTGAAACTTTCAACTCAGATTTTTTGTCCCTCAAAGAACTTATTCAGGAATATTTGCATCATTCTCAGTATGTTGTCATTCCAACACGTCGTTCTTTGGCTGAGTCTGTTCAAATTTTGATTTCCCATGCTTTTGGAGATGCCATCAGTCCTTATATTATTGGACAGGTAAGCATTTTTTTTTTTCATGTAAAATAGGTTGAGATGGTAATAAAATTGTGAATACCAGTTGAATTCATTGTTAGATCAGATGGTAGTATGAAGTAATGTTTTAGACTTGAGAAAGACAATGTTAACCAGGGTTTCAGCTGATCATATATATCTAGTACAAAAACTTAAATATTGCATGAAAAAGGTGATCTTTTAAAGACTTTTTTTAAAATAGAATTTTGTTAAATCGTTGATTAATTGAAATTATTACAGGCATTAGATAGTAGAATGGTTATATTCATGTTCAAAGGGAAGTTTATGGTTTAAATCTGTGCACAATTAGAGCATTAATCTTTTAGCTTTCCCACATCTGTTTTTCTTTCCCTTATGTGACTTTGTATTTACAACTGAAGATCATCAAGATGACATGAACAAAAAAAATGTTACAATTGTACATTTCTGTCTATCCTTTTGAAAAAAAAACCGAAGGTTTGTTTTGAAATATATTTACTCACGCTTTCATAGAAAATGTCTAAGTTGTATTTTTCATGGATTACATATATATATATATATATATATATATATATATATATATATATGTATTATATACTGGACAATCTTACCATGAATATTTTGGCATGCTACTTTTGTGTTTCAAATGGAAGACATGTCTCTTGTTTATCTTCACTTCTTATCAAACATGTGAGGTGCTGTGTTGCTGTCCAGACCTTAGATGTACTAGTTTTTTATGTAGGTGACTTTCGAGTTTTGTAGTAGTTTTTCTTTTTACTATGAGGGCATGATGAATGGATTTCCCTTATTTCATTCAGACTTGGTTTGGTTTTGAGGACATAATATTTTTGTGCTGTGTAGGAATTGCATCTCCTTATTGTTGATGAATATGGTAGAACCTTTTCAGATATGTTCTATGAGATCTTGTACTCAGTTTTGGCCTCCTTTAATTTCTTTACAATTTCACTCTGCATTGTGGCTGATTTCTTGTGGTTTAATCTAAAGCTATATTTGTGTTGGTTAAAATAAGTTTTTAATTTGTTTTCTGATATCTTTGTATAAGTCTCTTGTTTTTTTAGGCACTGACCTTTAAATGGACATGCCTTATCGCCCCGTCAAGGCTGTACTCTTGCCAAGGCTGCCATATTAACATCATCGTCCTTCAAGGACATAAGGCTCTTGGCTAACAGATGCCCTGTTTTCATTCCATCAGGTGCCTCCATTGACAAAGTTCTTGAGCAGTTTTTCAGTCTGCAGTGCTCAGTTCCTGAAAACTTGTGTTGATGAATAGTGGGTAACCTAAATTCAGACCAGTATGACACCCTTTCATGCTGCATGCTGGGGTCGCCTATCATCCCTCACTGCAGTCCACAGTGTGACAAGGGATTCTCCTGTGTGCGAAAGATTAAAACTGATCAGAGATCATCTATGGCCCCAAAAACTCTGGAAAGTCTGCTAGTTTTGAAACACAAGCAGACGTCAACATTTAATGCAGCTGAACTGTCCCCTGCCATATCTAAAAGCTAAAAGGGGCTTACATTGCATCCACTTCACATCATTAAATTTTTTTTGTATGCATTGCATACATGTGTACAGTGTAAATGTGTGTTATTGATTTTTCTAATGCTTGGATTTTAGGAGACAAAATTACTTTGTGTAATAAGCCAGCTGGATGTTTTGACCCACACATGGTCCCTGTTGGCGTCACTTATGTCGATGACATAAGTTAATTCTGCAGCAATGAGTAAACTTCTAATTTCTTCCAGAAACTACTAATTTTTGTGTCCACCTCTACTGAATTTGAATATTTCAACTAGGCAGGTCTGGTGTTGGTCAGGTAGTTGATGGAGCTGCTTGTTGTTGCTGTATGAATGATTTTGTCCCTTGTTGGGTTCTCAACTCTGACTACTGTTTATTAGCTCCTAAAGCTTGGCATTTTAATTACTTGTGTGGATAAACTCCTTCAACCTTATTGCTGTTTATGCTGTCATGAGAGGCAGCATTTATATGAACATTATTTTTGTATGCAGTCAAGCAAGAACTCCTTGAATTTAGTGGGGAATTCGATATGTAGTAAGAAATCGTATTCAAACATTTAAAGCCAATAACCAAATTAAATGAATTTGTATTCAATTTACTTCCAATATTTATTTGGGACAACTTTTGCAATTTGGAAATATTTTGATGTACATTTGCAGGTATAGAGGCTTCTTATTTTCTTACTTACCTCGGTATGATTCAGAGCTTCATGTGGATGCCTGATTTGCCTTATTTGCCCTGCTCATAGGAAAGACATGCAGTCAAGAACAGATTTATCGAATTCATTGGGTAATTTTGATATGTTCAAGGAAGCCACGCTGGAACAATTTATTTTTAGCACTTGTACCCTGGATGTGATGTTTGGGACAGCTTTTGCGAATGTTTTTAAGTACATGAACCATATATATATAGAGAGAGAGTCTTGGTTACTTCCGTACTATTCCGAGCATTATGGGAATACCCAATCTGCAGATTTTTTTGTACTTTTAGTACTTCAAATAGTAGATTAAAGGCAAATACCTCTGAATGAATCTCAAACTCTTCTCTTCTAGCTGACTCTAGGTCTAGATTGAGATCACCATCACAAATTTCTATCTGTCTAGGCATAAATTCAACCTAAGGTCAAAATTCAAGTACAATGAAACATCGTGCTGTCTGCCATGGCAAAGCTAGGTCTAATCCCATAAGATGATGTGACAAGTATTTGAACCCGAAGCTCCCTATTGTCAGTCCAATGCTCTACACGCTGAAGTATCTGGCCTCCTAACCATCAACCAAGAGATCTTCCTTGAATACCCAACAACTTTTCCCACGCCCATGTAAGGATTGATTGAGAAAGATATCCACCTATTCAGATTTACCATCGGTAGGCCTACCCATGTGCACAAGGGACAAGCAAAGTTTGGGCCCTTTAAAGTCTCAGTGATGGTTAGATCTGGCAACAGTAAGGTGGGTCGGGAGAGGGGTTGTCTCTCACTGGTGATCAGGTCCAAAGGCCAGGGTGCCTATTGACAAATTGTCTACTCCCTGAAAGGGAGAGGCATGGGCTGTTTGTTTAAAGAATAATATCAGCCGTGTTGGCTACTTGATCAAAATTTAATAATGGATCTGGGAATGTGATGAAAGAAATTTTTTTTTTAAATCATGGTGCTTCAAATTTCTTCAGAGGCTGACATCTTCTTTTTAGACTCAAGTATTTGATTGTTTGAAGAGTTTAAGTTGTAACCTCAAATTAGTTCAATTAAGTGGTAGAAATAGCAAGGAAATAAATAGAGGATAAGAAGGAGAAAAACAAACAAGTTTGAAGAATTCGTGATTTGATCTGTTAGTGTTGAATATTATAGTTTCTTCTCTGACAAACAAGTAAAAACCCATTTACTGCTTACACTTCAGAGCAGTTAGGGAACAGAGAGGAACGTTTGCACTTATTTGTATAACCAGCATTACCCTTGAAAACTTGACATCAATCTATCAAATCACAAACAGGGGTCCTTTGCAGAAAAAGGGAGTCAATAGATATTGAAAAAAAATTGTGAGATCTTGGTCCTTCCTTATTAGCTGTTGTGAGGGCTTACAAGAATCACCCTTATTAGCTCACATTAGATTTACACGACACTTTCCTTCCACTTGGCTAATTGTAGGTATATGCAATGATCTTTTCATCTAAACATGGTTTTTTTTATTGTCATTTCAGATTTCTGATACTCTGGCTTCAAAGTCGATTGATCCCAATCGTCCAGCAGTACAATTTCCTGCTATGCAGACAGCACTATATCTAACAACATTTGTTTGTGTGTTTGGTGGTGCATTTTACTTGGCTACTGCCCTCTTTGTTGAGAAGGACAAAAAGCGAGCAGAGCTCACAACTAAAGGTAGGACTTTGAGGATGTCAGATAAAGGCTCAAAAGCTGTAAATATCTTAAAGTAGGTTTCTTTAAAATCTCTAAACATTTCACAAGAAGAAGTCAAAAATAAAACTATTTACTGGTAAGAGTTTAAAAACAATTAAGAGATGAATTATAAATTGTCAAGAAAATATGGTCTCAGAATGGATAGAATTTTCCTATTTCACTTTACATATCTCTGAATTTATGAAATGTTTGATACATTCACAAATTTATTGCTTTCTTTATAAATCTCTTTGCTTAATCTCTAGTTGCTCACAAAGATATTGCGTCAAATTTAGTTATGATATTTTTCCTCAACAATTCCTGTTTGCTCCCTTTAAAAAGATGACCAACACTTCATTCCCTTTGATTATTTGCCCTTATCACGCCATGATCAAATCACATATTCCTGGTTTTTTTATTGATATTTGCAAGGCACGTTCATATGCAGGACATCTTGAAATGATGTGCATATTACATGTTTACTTCAGCTTTTTAACAAAATATAGTAAACTTGATGCAATGAAAATCTGTTTCGCCATATACGCCTAGTTTATTATGTAAAATAGTGTCAGAGATCAATCAGTCTTATCTGAAATTGAGGTAAGTGTATAATGGCAATAGTTTTTGTGCGAATAAGACATAAGGGCCAAGGTTAAGTTTGTTTTGTTTTTGTTTTTTTGAGGGGAAAAAAAAAGGGCAGGGGGTTGCATTTCATATTTGCAAATTTTGGTTAAAAATGAAATGATTTATCTGATTCTCTAATGCTGCTTGAGAATATAATTTCAATTTGCGATCAGTTTGCAAAAAATATTGAGTTAAAAACTTATTTGAAACCATCTATAATTTTCGATATACCAATGATTGTAAAAATACTGATATGTTGCTGTTTTTGAAATGTTAGATTATCTTAGGAAAATCTTCCTTTCATACTTCACAAAGTGTGGTAAAAGATTGAAGTAGTTTTTATGGTTTTACTCTTAAATGTACTTTTGCTTGAAAAGTTGGAAACATAATTACCAGAATAGAAAAAAAAAAATTAAAATAAATGCTTACATTTTAGAAAGCATACATTACATATTTGGTTATCTTGTTGAGGCTGGCAGAAATTTTCATGATAATTACTCACTATTTCAACATTATTCGAATCTAAAAAAAAATTGCCTTTAACACCCAAACTGCATGACATTCTTTGCAGGAGAGACAGAATTTGTAAAATCTTTTTTATCTATTTTTTGTGTGTGGAAAGAAAATAAAAAAATAAAAAGCAGCGTTTGAAATGAGATGTTTCAACACTACGTAGGTATTCAGAGGTCAATTTTTGGTTTTCAAAACTTTTAGGTTATTTTAAAGACTTGCTTTTAGACTAGACTAAAGTTACAAGTGGATTATCATAACAACATTTTGAGTGAAAAGAGGTGTTGAAATCGCTCTGAACATAGAAATGCTTGATTTTCAAATATTTCAAGCTTTAAGGGGCTGAAAAGATTTCACTTAAATTTGCCTCATCAAATGTTTTGCTTTTTTTTGTTGTTGTTGTTAATTGTAATGATTTCAGAACATGTAATTTTTTTCCTCTCAGAAAGAAATATCATAATTTTAATCCAAAAATATGAATGGAAATGTATAGAAATGTAGAATCTTCAATTTATTGTTGGACTTAATATTAGATAATTTTATAGTGCAAAGCATCCATTGCTGGCTGCAAATATCTTTCTTCTTCCACTTTTAAAGCACTAGTCAGATTTGGACGAGGATTTTCTAAAATCAAATTTTGAACATAGCAATTTATTTTATTTTTTTTCGGGTATGAAATAAAATTTTTAAAATGTGTTTCTTAAGCTTGAACCAACACCTTAAGTGCTTGGAATATCATAATCCTCATACTCAAAGTCTTTGCACATTCAGCCTGTTCAATTGGTTTGTATTTTGTCCTTGCCTCCCTCTATTTCCCAGTCTTGTAATCTTTATACCCCCAAACCTTACCTTGCCTTACTACCATGTGTCCCATTCTCAGGCTTGGATCCAAACTTGGCAGACAATGAAAATGATGATGATGATGCATTGTTGGTACCTGGAGGTCCTGCTAATTGCTATTTGGCAGATGAGGAAGTGCTTAGTGAGCCATCTTATATTGTTAACTGACTTCCACTTCAATTTTGTATATTTCTCAATTTTTTCAAAAATGATTTTGGACCAGTATTGTTTTTCTTTTTTATTATTTGTTCGTGTTTGTGAGTTTTCTCTTGTGTTTGGAATATGAGAAAATAATTTTCTAGGCATGTAAAAATATTTTCCCTTTCCGCATTGTTTTTTTGTTGTTTTTTTTAATGATGGTTAATTTGGTGTATGCAATCTTCATTATTTTTCCTTTTGTTTTGATTGGATCTAATTTTAGTGTCTTTTTTTAATTCATAGAGTGGCAAATATTTCCGGTTTCTTTTTGTGTAAAAATTACACATATTTTATGAGAAACTTTAAAATCAAAAGCAGAACCACATAAGAATTCATATGTTCACATTTTGAAAGGGAAAAAGCTGATTTTTTTTAATACAAAGGAAGTATTTGCCTCAGTATTTGGTTGATTTAAAAGACACTAGGAAATTTTATGGAGGCAAAAATTTTAGCTCGATTTGAAATTCTAGGATGAGAATCATTCCCCATTGAAAATTGTATTATAAATTTTGACCTTACAGTCACAAAATTTGACAATGGACTGTTCGCATAGTTCTTTGATGTGTTCTGTTTTCTTCCACTGTGCAAATCTTGCCCTTCATCTGGTTGAGCCTCAGGCAACTTGTCAAAATCACTCTTTATATTTAACAAGTACAAGTGACAGCATAGTAAAACAATCCTGCTCTGCCTGAAGGGGGCTTGTTGCTTGAGAGTTTGGATTTTTCATTCAATGTGAACGGGTTACTGTATTAAGAGAATTTGCAAGCATTGCAGGAAGATGAATATGAGGAAGTCATATTTAATTCAGGCATGTATTATCTTCTTTGAAAACGTGATCAGTCTGTGATTTTAATTTCTTCATGTCAGTGTGTGATTTTAGTTTCTTCATGTCAGTGTTCTTTAATTCTCTCTTTTTTTTTTTTTTTGTTTCCCTCCAATTTTCTCATCAGTATTGCAAGCATCAATCATCAACTGAATATGATTTAAATAGAGTAAAATATGTTGCATTAAAGAGTCATGTATCTTTTTAAATCATTGACTTTAATTGGAAGAGATGACCACAAAGATGTCAAAGTTGCTTGTAAAAACCATAAATTATAGAGGATTGATATTGGAAGGAATTAGAACTCTACTCATTGGAAAAAGCAAATTTATTATGAAAAGTTTTCAATATTTACATTAAGATCTGATTTTTTTCAATTTATTTATTTATTACAATGAAGATTTATAGCTTAAGGTATACTTATATGATGATTCTTGCGAATTAAACCTAGATCTTTCAGGAGTTTATCCTTTTCATTTTAGCTAATACTCAGACACTTATATCATTTGATGATAACTTCCTTTTCAAAAACAAAGTGTATGAATTCTGAGTAAACAAAAAATTCACAAAAAAGTGGACAAATGTCATCAAAATTTGAAAAGTGCTGAAGATTCATTTGGTTTTATTTTTACCTCAAACTTACAGCTGCAAAGATTTCCATATGAAAGACTCAAACTGTGTATGTGAAACAACAGTTATTTTCTGATTGTCTCAAACAGTATTGGTAACGCTCATGTTAAAATCCATCTGCATCTCCTTTTCTCTTTTACTAATGCTTTGTTCTTACCTTTCATTTGGTAACATAAAAAAAAAAAAAAAAACAGAGCAGCATAGAATAGAAAATAACAGATAGTGTCATTTTAGCACAGCTTAAGTCAAGATTGCACTCCGCAGATGATTTTCATAACTTCACTGATTTTAAGTTAATATAAAACCCACCAAGAATGAAATTGAGAATACTGAGCGTTTAAAAAAACCCAATAAAAAGAAGATTTAAAAGTAATTAATCTCAGTAATAGTAACTTTTGCCCACAATGCGGTATGTATTAGATCTGTACACAAATGCACCATTAACACCTTTATCTATACATACCGAATTATCAATCAAATTCAACTCTAATCAAGGGACATAACACATAAAAATAGTACATGTGCATCCCTCATTTACATCTCTTTTCCCCCTGAAATAACAAAAAATTCAGTTCAACAAAAGATCTCAGTATTTCTCATTTTTCCCATAATTTTCAAATGTTATGTAGTTTTTTTTGCTTATGCAAATGGCTTTACTGTACCCTTGCCTACCCACTCTTGCTACTTTTTCATAGATGAGGCGCTCAAATTTTTTGAAACTTGTTATGGCTATTCATCATTTGTGCTGGTTTCCCATTCTTGTATGCCTCCAAAATTTGCAGTCAAATTTTTTGTACTTAGTAAGTGATAGATGAATGTGAAACATAAATGTGACGTCAAAGTGGGGAATATCAAGAAAGCATGAGCAGGTCAACAATTGTTCTTGCTCATCTCTACGCTTGTTTTAAAAAAAATGAAAGTCGATTTAGATCTATAATAATTTTACCAAGTATCAAATATAGATCTACTGTGTTTCTTATCCTCATCCATAGTGGTCAAGGCAACTCTAATAAAATTAGTTCTGACAAAGCTGTTCGAACTAGACATTAAATATTTTTGGGATTTAATTTCAATCTATATTATAGGGGGGAAAAAATCTAGATCTAGATGCTAGTAAGTTTCCTTTTTCTCTTTTCATTGAATAAAAAATGTGAAAGAATTAGCAATGTGTCTGCAATTGATCGGCTCAAGAAATTGATTAAGGACATGCTAGAGTCACAGATTTAAAAGTTGAATGTGAGGCAATGGGAAGACTTCATCTAACTCAAGATAGTCTTGTTTAAAGAAACCTTGTTTAGACCTGATACTGTTGTTGCTTAAATGTTACTTGCAACTTTAAGTTTCAGAGAGTATTTAAAGGAAATTAATGGGATTTTTCATTCCTTGTGTAAATTGTAGTCATCATAAATGAGGGATTTAAATTTTCATAATCGAGAATCCTAATGATATGCGGCTTATCTCAATAACTTTAGCCCAATCACTGTGATAACTTTGAAGTCTTAAATCATGTAAAGTGAAATTTGCAGCTTTACATGCCTCAAAATCTTAGCGGTTTAGTCAGATGCCACAAATCTGAAAAGGCTTTTTTTTCTTTAAATATGTTTAAAACAGCTGAAAATCTGACATCTCATTTAGTAATAGCAATAGTTCCATTTGAGGAAAATGCATTCTTTTGAGTATCACTCTTTAAATGTGATATGGGCAATATAAAACTTGTATAGACTGGATGGAGGATATATTTATATTGGTGCAGTGTTTGTGTTTTGCAATTGTTATCACCAAACCAAACCAGGGCTGGATTTAGTGTGGGCAAATTAGAAAGAAGTGGCATAAGCTCCTCTTTTTTCAAAATTTTAAAGTGGTACCCTAATACAAATGCAACTTTCGGTAAATGAAGTTAAATGCATGTGCATTATACTTTATTACTTAAATAAAAGTTATTACCTAATTTCATCACTCAATTTTTCTTTTCCTCCTGAAATAAAATAATACAATGATTTTCACTATTCAACTGTACAAGTGTCTGTGAAACTGTGGCAGACTCTTATATTATGCCTGTGTCTCTACAGGTTTTCCTTTCCATGAGATTCTTTGAAGAAACTGCATACATGCTTAGTAAGATCTTGCACATATTCTGTCCAAACTTCTGTAGTGTGCTTGTATTGAATTGTTCCCACAGAGTGCATTGGATACAAACCACACTACTTCTAAATTCCAACATCATATATTTTTTTTTATTCTCAACTTTTTCTTTTAACCTAAAGGTTTCATTTTGGCATTATTTTAGATTGAAAGGGGTATTCATAGAATTAGTAGGAATAATCTTCAAAGTGCTGTGCTCTGACTCTAATGCATTGCTTGTTAATTTTTTAAAATTTCATTACTGTAAATAGCATTGTGTTCTTAAAGATTTTAATTTTCACTTGATCCTTTTTTGTTTGTTTTTTTTTACATTTAATTAATCTGACCCTGCATTTCCCTCCATTTTTCCTTCTTTTTTTTTTTTTTAAAGAAGCATGTGAATTATCAATAATTTTTTTTTGAGGGGTGACATTTAAAAAAAAAATCCATGGGTTTTGTATCATTGAGAAAAATACAATTATGATAGGTTACACTTCGTGTTTTTTGTATAATTAAAATTATTACCGTTTGATATGAGAATTCATCTATCATTTTTTTTGGTTCCTAATGTACAAAATCAATTGTCATGAGTTAATTTTTTTGTACTTTAAATATATTTTCAAAATAGTGTTGTTTAAATCATTTCCAACTGTTATGCTGTGCATATTTAAGTGTCATAATGAAAAAAAAAATAATTGACAAACTACCTTGCTTTTCATAATTCTATTTCTGTTCAATTTTTGATAACACAAATTTTAGATATTGATAATCATAATCATGTTATGAGGCTAATTAAGCGTTATAATGAACGCAAAAATTATCAACAGCTTTTCAATAGTCAATTATTTTTGTTAAATTCTGTTCAGCCATTAAAAAAAGCCACGAATTATTTACTATTTAGTTATGTAGCCACAAAAGTAGTTATCAAAATGTTTACATTGACATCACAGTGAATGTTTTGATAGAAAAATGACCTAAATAATTATATGCTGACTAAAAAAGTGAAACTGTTTTGGTATTTAAATGCCAGATGCAGCTGCAGCTGTCAAGGAAAGATGTGAAGTACCATCTCCAATACCAGCCGTTACAAATGGGAGTGGGGATGGGCTCAATGTGATGAGAAGTGTTGTGGTGTAACCAAATTATTTCAGACATTTTTGTAAAGTCAAGATTATTCTTTATCTTTCACGAGCTTTGATTAGCTCATTTTGGAAAAAAAAAAAGTGGATATTATGGTCTTTATCCATAGCACTGCCATTTTTAAGAACCAGTAACCAACAAAACAAACACAAGGTTATGTTATATTTTTCCATTTTGCATAGGGGAAATATAAAAATACAATGTAAGTGGAAAACATACACATATACAGTGGAAACTCATAATTGGAGCTGTATGGGAATGGATTAAAACTTTGAATTAAGAGGATTCGATTTTCAAAAACAGGCATAACTGAATCTATAACTCATTGAATGAGTGTGTTCTGTGCCTGCAACAAGCAACTCTTCCCTTTCCATGTCTCACGTTGCTACCACTATCTGTGCTACTACTGACACTTCTTTCTTAATGCATCAGCTCCATCCTAGGGCAGAGATAAGCATTGCTTTTTATTTGAGAGACACACATATAGTACTTTTGTAATGCTATGTATGATGGTAGCAACTTCAAATTAAGAGAATTGAACCAGAAAGACTTCGAAATAAAAGTCAGGTTCTAACAAATCCAAAGAGAAAAAAATTACCTGTCCTCTAGCAAAATTTGATTTATGAGATATTCGAATAATCAGACTTTTCTTTTTGAGGTTTCCACTGTATGTGTGTGTGTGAGAGAGAGAATTTCAAGTTTAACTGCAGCACATCTTAATCATGTAATAGTTTTATTTCATTACCTTTTTTTCGAAGGAACCACTTTCCGGCTCTACAATAAAATTTGGGTATTCCATCAATTTCTTGTGCTATTGCTCAGTTTATGATGCAATTTATGTGCTTTTGATTAATGATAAACTTTTAAGTGAACTTCACTGGAAGAGATAGCAAAACAATTCAAGGCCATCATAAGGAAATATTATTCTTGAGATAAGATTTTATTTAGGAGTCTCATAATTTGTGAAAAATAAGCTTGAATAATTCTTCTAATTGCTTATATGTCTTGAGGTCTTCCAGCCTGGCTGCTCATTTGTCTGTTTCATGATTGTAAACCCTTTCCTTACCATGCCTGCCTACAATGGTTTTGTAATTGATCCCAGTGATTATGCAAGTGTAAACCAGTCAATACTAAGCCTTAGTTATGTAGAGTTTAGGCTGTGTTCCCTGAAAGTGGAAAATATACACATGTAGTAATGAGTGGAAGACAGGGGCTTGATGTAAATGTGCAAAGATGGTATTGGAAGAATTTAATAAAGCTGACAATCTTTCTTGATAATGGCAGGCCATGTGAATAAATTTTGACAACAAATATTGTTTTGGTCCAGTACAGAACATATCATGTTTCAAATTGTTTACAAACAAGGAAAGTTGGAAGTCAATATCCTAAGTAAAATCATTAGTAAATAACTACTGTGGACTCAGCTGTGAAATGAATGATGATCAAATTAGAGACGTTTCACTAGCACTTTCACACATTGGTAAAGACATTTTTATCCTCCACAGAGAAATGAACTAAACTATCCCCTGAGTATTTAGAATCCAGTAATATGCCTTTTTAGTCAAATTTTTATGGAGTTTGAATGAAAGAAAAATAATGCATCTAGATTTTCTTTATTCAATTTTTTAGCAATAGTTTTATTGACTCAAGTTTTGCAGTTACCAATAAAACAAGTATTGGGATATTATTGTTTGTTTTTTGTTTTTTTCAAAGGAAGAGTATTGAATTGAATTTCACAATTTCATTTTCCACAACAGTGTGGGTTTTTTTTTAACCTATTCAATGTAACAAAATATACATGTAATTTGAGTTTTGAACTCTGCTGCTTTCCTTAAATAGAGACAAGACTGATAACATTCATCAGGAAAAAGTGTCTCCTATGTTCTTAGTAAGAGAATATCTCTTTCCATTGATTCAGTGTGGGTCATTTTGTCAGTAAATGTGTTGAATTATTTATTTCAATGCTTCTCTTTTTTTTTTTGTTATTTTGATTTAAGTGCTGAAAGTATAATTCTTTCCATTTAATTTTTCTTTCTGTAAAGTAGGTTTTTTTTTATTTATCCAAGTACTAAATGATAGTTAAGTTCAGCACAAGGAAATATACATTTCTTGATTGTCTCAGTACATCTTTTATATTGTATATTTTTTATTTACTCCATATTTTGCTGATGTATACATGTATATTTATTTTGTATTGGATTTACATATAATTCAATAAACTATACTTGTGTACATGTACTCTTCATATTGTGTATAAAATGTGTAAAATTTTGTAACTGGTATTGCTTTTTCTTTACAATGTAATATTAATATCCACTTTTATTCATGATTTCCTGTCTTGTAACTTTTTACACTTGGCACTGGCACAGAGTGTATGTACAAATTTCTCTGATATTAAAAAAGAAATTGATTTTTTTTTTGCTGGTAATCAGATTTTTGTATACCACCTTTTCTCCTCCGTTTTGAATTCTGAATTTGTCACATATCCAATGTAAAGAAGACAAAACTTCAGTATTTGCAGGGTGAAAAAAAACTGTAGGGGAGATATATTGTTGAACAGAATTGATGAAGCCACATCTGACTCCAATTGTATCATGTAAAAAAATATGTAGGCCCTATTTGGTTTTTACTTCAATATATTTGAACTCAGTTCACACCTGGTAATTTAATATTTAAATGTTGAGGACATTTATGAATCAATTACCCATTTCAAAGTAAAAGAAAAATAATAGTAGTTCCGAAAATTACTATTGAATAGATATACAATAAAGGAACAGAAGGAACTGTTTGAGACTAAAGAAGTATGTTCAATAAAAGGAAATGTTCATATACTCTGTATGTCTAAATAATGCATGATTTCATTTAATTTGTAAATACTAAAATAGATATATACATTCCTTTCATCCAGAGAGTAATGGAGAACACTGGCTAATGGAATGATATTTATTTAGGTAGCTTGGGAACTTAATTGCAGTCTCTTGCTACCTGGCAAATTATGAATACATGTATCTTGGCTACAATTACAATTTTTTGATGGAACATGAAATATGAGTTCAAAGCTTAATGACTTCTTATTGCCAGATAGACACCTCAGCTTATACAACAGCTGGCAACATTCTCATTCACATTACATGTAATTTTAGAAACTAAGAATGTTTTGTTTTAACTGTAAGTTTATGTTAAATTATTTGTTTAAGTTTACCTGTGGGGTATTTTTAAGAAACTGAAAATGATCAATTTGAATAAAAAGGGAATGTTACGCTGTCTTATCTTATTGGGTTTTTATAAACCAAAAATCATTTGAATTGACCAAGAATTTACTAACCTCAAAGGGATACCAAACTGTTTGAATTGACCTAGAATTTTACGAGAGTTGTCATGGAGACAGTTAAGACACAAAGTTAAATTTCTTGTCACGATATTTTGTTAATTTTCACTGGTTTTAAGTGTTTGTGTTTTGGTCTTAGAATTCTCATGTAATGAAGATTTGGATTTTGCCAGGGAGATATATTATCAGCTGTAACCCTTATCGGCACTTCATGGTAATAAAAATAAAAATCTGAAATATCACTTTTTTTTACCAAAATGAGAATATACAATTCACTGAACATGGTCTGATCAAAAAGTGAATTCAACAAGGTATAGTAATTGAGAAATCTTCACAGGGAACAAACAGCAGCAGTAAAAATTGATGATGAAATAAGTGAGTTAAACCTATTACTGAGGTGTATGATCAGGCTGCTTGTTGTCACCAAACGTCTTTAACTTATGTAGCGAAATGATACTGAGAGGCATCACACTCTGTATGGAGTGAGGCTTGTAGGATTAAACCTTTATACATGTAATCTGAACGCGCCAACGATACTACACATATTGCAGAAACATAAGAGACATTCCAAAACACTGCATGGTGTTGCTGAATAAACTAAAGACCTGGAATTCAATATCACAAAAATCGAAAGTATGATAATAACCAAAACCTGAAAAAGAAATGGGGAAACTGTGAAACAGGTCAACATACATACTTGAAATATCTCAATTACAACAGATGGCAAAAGTGACAATGAAATGAAGAAAAGAATTGGGATTGCTAAAGGTATTTTAGAAATTAAGTCGTCATGACCCATAGAAACATAGTTTTTATTTTTTAGTATTAAAAGGAGGGTTCTGAAAGCATGTGTCTGGTCAACACTAAAATATGGATGTGAATACTGTACAGCAAATAATATATTGAAAATGAAAAAAGCCACAGAAGTGTGGTTCTTAAGGAGGATAACGAAAATTTGGAAGGAAAAAAGCAAATGAAGTTCTTGCTCTTGCTGACATTTAGAGATCTTTGAGGAAAATAATTAGAGAAAGGTAAATGAAATTTATGGGGCATGTATACTGAAAGAGAGGACTTGGAAACTTTAGTATGGCAAAAAAAAAATAGATGGTAAAAATGGCAAAGGAAGACAACGGCGGAACTACGTAGAAAGCCTCAACAAATAGATCACAGATAAGAGCATCAGCAACAACTCCATGCTTGCTGCACGTGACAAAGTGAAATGGATAGCCATGGTCACCGACGTCTGCTCTAGAAAACGCACTTGATGATGATATGATATGATGAAGAAACGGCTTTTGTTGAACACTAGTAATTGGTCACCTGCCAGAGATGGCACTGGAAAACGCACTTGATGATGATGATATGATGAAGAAACGACTTTTGTTGAACACTAATTGATCACCTGCCAGAGATGGCACTAGAAAACGCACTTGATGATGATGATGTGATGAAGAAACGGCTTTTGTTGAACACTAATTGATCACCTGCCAGAGATGGCACTAGAAAACGCACTTGATGATGATGGTATGACGAAGAAACGACTTTTGTTGAACACTAATTGATCACCTGCCAGAGATGGCACTAGAAAACGCACTTGATGATGATGATATGATGAAGAAACGACTTTTGTTGAACATTAATTGATCACCTGCCAGAGATGGCACTAGAAAACGCACTTGATGATGATGATATGATGAAGAAACGACTTTTGTTGAACACTAATTGATCACCCTCCAGAGATGGCCGTGAATTTATCAGTCGTCACCGCAGCAGCAATTAGGCTTGCCTCAATTCAACTTATTTTCTTTCAGCCTATTTGGGATGAAGTAAATGTTTGGAAATACTGTAAATGAACAATAAGTAATACTGTATTGTGGAACGGGCATTTATGTTTTAATAATGCTACAATGCTGTAAATGATTGCTCATGCTTTTGACCTTGAATGGTATTTTTTTTTTTTAGGGTCTTCAGTGAACACTTACTTAACACATTGCTGCTTGAGCTGCACCATGGCCAAAACCCACATGGGCTCTCCCAAATATACGCATGTTATTTCATCTAAGTAATAATGACATGAACCGTCCAAAATTAATGAAGTTGTGTTCACTTCTATCCGCTGCACACCCGAGGCTAACTTGCAGCTGAGGCCAAGGGATGAACCACCACTTTTGCTGTCGCGCCTCTGTATCTAATCACGTGCACTGCTCAGATCCTCAGATGAACCACCACTTTTGCTGTCGCGCCCCTATATCTAATCACGTGCACTGCTCAGATCCTCAGATGAACCACCACTTTTGCTGTCGCGCCTCTGTATCTAATCACGTGCACTGCTCAGATCCTCAGATGAACCACCACTTTTGCTGTCGCGCCCCTATATCTAATCACGTGCACTGCTCAGATCCTCAGAAGAACCACCACTTTTGCTGTCGCGCCCCTATATCTAATCACGTGCACTGCTCAAATCCTCAGATGAACTAAGCTTTGGAGTTTCTGCAGATATTGAGTCAGTAGAGCAGCCTGAAAATCTGCATGAGTAAAACACTAGTCTAAATGGATGGAAATGTACTGAAAGGAAATGATTGTGGCGTGACGGCACCGTTATCTCTTCAGCTTTGATGTCGTTCACCAGATAAAAAAAAAGGTTTTTCATAACTATCAAAGGAGGATTTACTCTCCCTTTTTTTGTCATATCTTGAGTTTGTTTATTGAAATGAGGCGCGATGTTACACTGAAAAAGATTGTGGCACACCAAAGTCGAAAGGCCAAGATTTGGATCCACAAAAAAAAATAGACAGAGCATTCAACTATGCAGGGAAATGTTTCTATCTTAAACAGATCTGACTGAACATTATGGGCACATAACATTTGAAACGCCTCCCAATCGAGCATTAAACCCGTTACCCACGCTAATACCAGAATGTCTTCCTCTGTTTGTGCACATTTACTTTATATCACCTCATTGTTGTCAATCTTCCTTAAAATTATACCTCTTGCTCCATTTTCGAACATTGTTCCGCGCCTCTGAGCGTCACTGCTCTAAGAAGAAGATATAAAATGTGTGTCTATCAAGATCCTTAGACTTGTTGAATGGTAGAATACATCTCATGAGGGATAAGTGCATGGGATTTGAGAACGTAAACAACACTCGTGTGAGAAACTTTCATGGCTTAGAAAAAGGATATGATAAAGAGCATACGTCTGACACGGTACTACAATGTTGGCTCTCAGTAGTAGTGATAGACATTTAGGGAGTGCGCCATTCTCTAGCACCCTCTGCCAATGCTTCATGCTCTCATTTCAGTGCAACTTTCAGTACTCCGACACTCAACTTTACTAAATTTAGTGTGGCCACCAGTGAATTTGTATTGATACGTCTTACATGCTGGTCAATGAGTGATCCATATGCCTATATATGGCAAACTTTTTAGCTTCACGAAAAGTCGAAAAACGTCTATGGGTGTAATTATCGAAAAAAAAAAAAAAAAAGAAAAAGGGAAAAAGCACACACATAATTAGGGAGGTGGATGATTTCTATGGCGAAATTGAGCGTAGCCACAGAAATATTCGATTTTTCAGCTCTTGGCTTTCTAGCTATTTTGTCAAATTGCAATTATCAATCTTAGGGCATAGTGAGTGATAAGACTAAGTCAGGGAATTCTGTATACATTAAACATTCATATGATCCTCCACAAATTCTGTCATTGGACAGACAGAAACTTTTGTTGAATGTTGGACGTGCAAAAGAAACGATGAAAATATAATTCTTCGCTGAGTACGATATTTTCCCATCATTGAGTACCAACCTGTGAGAAAGTATAAAACTGGACGATATATTATATAGGTGTAATGTATTTTTACTACTGTTATTATAAATTTTTATACATTTCAATTCCAATATTGAAATTTGTATTGTAGTTGAAACTATCCATGATATTGGTGTTTACTTTATCGTTCATTTATCCAAAAAAATTTCTTCTCTCTATCTTTACACCCAGAGATCACCGTTATTTCCAACAAAAAAATCATTCTTTATTTCTTCATATGATAATAGTGAATACAGCTAGGCGTTTCATTTCTTTGTTGTTTGTTTTTTTCGTCAGGATACCATATCTAAATCTCACCAATTATTGAAATCGATGGAAAAGCCTATAGGTTGAGCTGGATTTAGAGTAAATCTCGATCTTTTAACTGAAACAGGGCATGACATGAGGCTATAATTGTAGTAGGTGATTTTCATTCCAAAGGAAATAATTATAAATCTCGATCTAAATGTTAGATCGTTATTTTTCTTTTTACACGGCCAGGTGGAGCCAACTGAGAATTTTAAGACATAACCGATATTGAGCAAACTGAGATAGGGAGAATGAAAAAAATTAGTGCACAGATTACTTTTGATGAATAGTGAAGGGAAAAGTCATCCCAACTAGGCCAAGTGGTCATGCATGAACGTTTGACCTAATTATTTTCACTAGGCTGAGATTTTGTTCATTCTTGCATGACATTCTTGTACTTCTTCTAATACTTCATGGTGTAATGACGAGTTATGAATTTATAACTCGTCATTACACCAAGAAAAACTTGCTTCATTCGAACCAGTTTCAGCATAAGAAAAAAAATCCTCTCTCTCTCTCTCTCTCTCTCTCTCTCTCTCTCTCTCTCTCTCTCTCTCTCTCTCTCTCTCTCTCTGTCACTCCCACACCCCCATCCCTTCTCTGTGTAACTCGTTCCGGTCTATTCATATATGCTCCTCTCAACATCTTCAGTGATAATCTGACGGAGATCTTCAACCTCTTCTTCATTTTGAGAAGATCACCAGCCACAGACTAAACAACTTGAGACAATGTGCTTTTGAGAGGGAATCCTTACCATCTACTTAGTTTTGAAGGGTGACGTGATTAGAATCAATGTGACGCATCAGCATATTTAAGGGATTTTGCCCTTGATGTATAAGTTGATTTTCTTTTCTTAAGAATTTTTAAACTAGTTTAAATTCATGTGATCATTACTTTTGATACCATAGCAATAAGATCAGTTATAAAGGTAAAAATGAATTGGTATAGACATGTTGCTTGACTTGTCCTTTTCAAACACAGCATTATACCAGGCTTCTGTCATAGTCTTTAGGGAGAGCAGTTGCTGCTCTAAAGAAAGGTACTTAAATTTAACAAAGAAGCAAAATCAGCTGTTATATATGTTTGATGTGGTAAAAAAATGCTTTTGTAAGTTTATATACTTTTGTATTAATTTTAAAATGGCTTTATTTATTGAGGATTTTTTTTTCTTTTGCTGAAACTGGTTTTAACGAAGCAAGTTTTTCTTGGTGTAATGACGAGTTATAAATTTGCATATCAGAAGAAGCACAAGAATATCATGCAAGAATGAACAAACCTCAGCCTCGCGAAAATAGTTAGGTCAAACGGTCTTGCTAGGACCCATTGGCCTAGTTTTCGATTAACAAAAGATACAAACGTTTGTTGCCTCGTCTTTTTCTATTTTTAGATTAAAAATATGCTCGTTAGCTAATTTAATAACACAGATGTTAGGGTTATCATTTCGATACTCTATAGCCACACTGAAAGGACGAAACACATCCTAGAATTTGTCTGTGGATGAGTGAAAAAAGTTATTGTTCCTTTATGCGAAAATTTTCTCTGGAAAAATGATTAGTAATCTTGACTGGGAGACAGGATTCCTCCATCCTCCTTAATTTATAAAGGGTTTAATCGTAGATAAAAAGAAACGTTTGTTCAATTTTATTTTTCTGTATTGTTAGATAGAATTTCTAAAAATGTTCATTTTCACTTTTTTTCTAAACCTGTAAAGTGTGTTCTATTTGGATAATTACTAAAATTTGATGAGATTAAATTAGCTCTTGAAACAAAGAATTCTGTACACTTCTTATTATAAACTATCTTTATATAAATTATATCTGATTATTTCATATACAATATATTTAAAATTTGATAAATACCTAGTCTTTATTTGGCTAAGGTTTCACCACCACATATTAATCTTTCTTTTTTGTGATTCCTTTTCAGAAGTAAGGCGTGGGACCTTGTTTGAATCCTCAAAGCTTTCTTATCATCCAGTTACTATTTCTCTTGATAACGCCTTTAAAGAGAACAGGGAAAACATGTTGACTGGATTAAAAACCTAATTAATGAATGTTTTGAAAAAAATGTTATGTGAATTATCAATTGTGCTTTATTGTAATGCAATGTAAGCTGAAATTCAAACAGATTAAAGTTCATTTAACAGGTAATGCCCTTGTATGTATTATCTCTTTAAATGAAAATGTCATACTCGTTTATATTATATACATAAGTTCCATTGACGTTATTTTTAAAAGGCTGTATTTTGTGTCTTTTTTAGGAAACAAAGTGTATTATAAAATTATTTCTTTGTATATTTTTATAATTTGGATTTCTCTGAATAAACTCAGATAACACTCTTTTTTATCTGTCTTTGTTATTTTTGATAATGTTCCTGTTTTTAATACCTCCCACATTCAATACATTGAGAGTTTAAACCCAAAGGTTTTCGTATGTGTTTATGGTATTCATCAAGTTATTTCAATTCATTCCAATTTGCACAGAGTTTAAGATCCGTCATTTTTATACAAAAGAAATATTGAACTCCATTTAAAGTAATAGAAACATAAACTCTGTTACCGAATTGATAATGCGTAGATGGTATGTGTTGGGAACATAACATGGAATAGCCAACTGCCACATAGATGGTGAATCAATATTGAATAATTAAATAGGGGTGAGAAAAACCTCTTTACTTCTATCTCTATAAACAAGCATAATAAAATATTACAATAGAATAGAATTCGAAAGAAAAAAAATATCAAAACGGTAGAATCGATTTCGATTTTTCTTTCCCTATACTAATACAATACCAATGCTGTAGAATCGAAAAGATCCCTATAAATCATCAAAATAATACCATATTATCAAAATATAATCGAAATTGACACCGGAGTAAAAAGTGCCCTTATACATGTATATCCTTTTCATAACATTTTTTTTTTCGATTTTTTTAGTAATATTCATAACATTCCTCTTGGCTATGAGAACTGTCCATAGCATTATTTATAGATATTGTTATATTTCCCCTCCCTTTAGTAAGACACTCTTCTTCCACTGTTATAGCTAATCTTGATTTATATCCCAAGCAGGATATAGCTGGTACCACTCAGCGGGTGCATATATTGAATCTTGTATTTTTTTATAATTGCATGTTCTCTTAATATAACAAAAATGACACGATTTTTTTTTTTTTTTTTTTTTGGGGGGGGGGGGGGGGTTGTATGAGTGGGCAATAAACTTTTTAACTGAAATTGGAACAAATCTTTACGATCGGACTGATGACTCGAAAAAGATCGAGATATAGATAGAGATAAAAGATCTGGAATGGGCTAAAAAGATAATAGTTATTGTGAAAACTGGTGTGAGGAAAGAGAAATAAGCAGGTACATGGTCACTAACGCCAATCGGCTCGACACTCCAGAATGGTTTCTTAAAAAAAAAATAATAAAAAAATTGGGTTTTAAGATAATGTCTCAAAAGAAAAATATACGAATAAAACATTCACTCTCACTTCTCGTTAGATAACCTAATTTCGATAGAAGGGTTTGAAATTGGATAAACTTTGGACCTTAATATTTTGCAATTAGCTTAATTCATGTTCTCGGTCTACCTAGATCTATACCGGGATTGAATTGTTGTTGAAACAATAAGAGAGTAACCGCCACCCTTTATGATTTAGGGATGGCGGATCATTCAAAAGCTCAAGAGGCTATGAAAATCCATCTAGAGGATCTAGACAATCAAAAGTTTGACACAAATGAAATTATAATAACTTTTATAGGAAAGAGAGCTACCCAGTGTAGCTGGGATAATATTCAAGTAACTCTGAATAGAACGACTGGACCAGCCGGTGCAGAGGAGGATAGTTTTTACCAAGTTTATAGACTTGAGGATCCTACACGCTGGTTCCTTAAAAGAAATAAACCTGAAGCTGACTTGCTTAACAATACAACAAAAACAGTCTGCAATCAACCATTCTCTCTAAACTTTAAAAGAAGAGAAGAAGAAAACTTAATTATAAGAATATTATAAGCTCCACCCAAACTAAAATTAGAAGTCATAAATTGCAAAGAGAAATCTAGGGCAAGAGGCAACAGTGAGCAGACCCGAAAACGCTAAAAACAGCAGTCGAATAGACCCAAAAACGTACCCCATTGTGTAAAGGTAAATTTTAGAGACAGTAAAACTGTTGAATATGTCGTGTTTTGTTGTAATAAGAAATCGAAGACAACAGTGTTGCTGGTGCAATATTACTGAACACTGGCCCTACAAATGTTCAAAAAGAAGGGGAGAGAAGGACAAAGTAGAAAGTGTGTTGGAAAGATGAGAAGTGCAGAACACAGCTCACCCGAGAAGTTATGTGAGCGCGCTCTCAGGCGGAGAGAGTATCGGAGGAGACGAGGTATAACTGAAAAGCTCACAACACAAAGAAGGCGGCATGAAAAATTAACCAAAGAAAGTTGAAAAGAAGGAAAAAGATGGAGGAGAAATAGAGGAAAGCATAAAGAACACTGTAATCGCCTCGACCATAGGAAAGACAGAAGACTAAAAAATTGGAAACTCTAACACAGAAGAGCCTGAACGACAAAATCAAAACAACTCTAATGTAGAGGACACAGACGAGGAGGATAGAACGGAGACTTTCCAAACACCCAACGCTGGGGTCGCTACTGACACACAATCAGAAAACAAAGAGAAAAGCACACTTAGGAAAGGATTCACTAGAACAACGCAAGATACATAATTCCAATACGGCCGCCGGTTAATTCTATTTTGGTAATATCTATAAATAGCATATTTCCAAAAAGGCTGCCGGTTAATTCTGTTTCGGCAATCTCTATAAATAGCATAATTTCAAGATGGCCACCGGGAAATTTTATTTTTTTTTCATCTCTGTAAATAGCATAATTCCAATATGGGCGCCGATCAATTCTAGTTTGGTAATATCTATAAATAGCATAATTCCTATATGGCTGCCGGTTAATTCTATTTTGGCAATCTCTATAAATAGCATAATTCCAATATAGCCGCCGGGAAATTCTATTTTGGCAATCTTTATAAATAGCATGATTCCAATATGGCTGCCGGTTAGTTCTATGTTGGCAATCTCTATAAATAGCATAATTCAATATGGCTGCCGGTTAATTCTAAGTTGGCAATATCTATAAATAGCATAGTTCCAATATGGCCGTCGGTTAATTCTAATTTGGCAATCTCGATGTAAACGGACGAGTTTTAGTACTTTTACTCTGTATTCTTTTTTTAGGATTGCTTGCTATCCGTATTCCTTTGAAAGAACAGGTACCGCAACTATGTCAGGGGAAACTGATATGCTATGAGGGTGTAATCCATTCGTGCTTCTCGAGAGCGAGAAAACCTTTAAGTTATGCACGCTGTCAGTAAGAGTAACTGAGATCTGACCGGACAAACAAAAGCAGCATTCTAGTTAGGCACTGAGCTGTTACGCACGGCATCCTTTGAGGCGAGTTGTAGGTGTGGGCTTAGAGAAGGTTCGCCTCTATACTGATGTTTGACACAGTTTGTTAATTGTAGGGCTAGCCTCTGTGGTGGTCTCGGTACTGATGCTATCATATCACAGACGGTAATAGTGATGCGGTTACAGGAGATAAATGTCTTCGAACTTCCTGTAAACGATAGTTTTGTATCGGAGGAGACTCTCCCATGGTGTCAGTTTCGATGTTTGACACCGATAAGGTTTACTTTGATTCTATGTCTGCCTTAGAACGTATAATGCATGAATTGTTTGAGATTTGCACGAGTGAAAGGTTGTTAGGTGTACATGTGGTTACTACGATATCGTCTTTGCAAGTTGAGAAGATTGTTATCTAGCGTGGTTGTCACTGTGTGAGCGATGTTACGAGGTAAATTCGGTACTTTCGAATTAGTTTTGTATCCCTTCACTCATTAAAGTAGACAGGTAGGGAGATTCCTATCTCTCCGATAGGGGATCTTTAGAAAATCTTTGTTCGAAAAAACTATATATGTAGAGCAGTTTTCGAAGCTCCTCATCTGGATTCGAGAGGCCGAGCTGCGCGTACACGAGAGAGAGAGAGAGAGAGAGAGAGAGAGAGAGAGAGAGAGAGAGAGAGAGAGAGAGAGAGAGAGAGAGAGAGAGTCTGAAGTCAAACGTTTGCCTGAACCTTTGACGGTGACATTTGCACATCCATTGCCTTGATATTGGAAGTGAGTATAACATCTGTATCGTTGTTCCATAAACATGTATTGAATGTTGATTCCAGAGAGTAGATCTAAGCCTTTGTGCATAATTGATGAGCTTTTATAGAACTACTGCTAGTATAATAGTGGTAGCAAGGAGTAATGGCTTGTTACCTGTTCTATAGATTTAAAGTTGTATTACAGAGCTTTAGTTAATCCGATAGATATAAAGAATGGTCTAGGCACCCTATGTTTATGTTAACTAACAGAGCAGAAATATAACGGTAACGTAACGGTTGTCGCCCGTACTATCTGTTTATAAGCGTAACTTACGGTGCGGTGATGATATGATTTATAGACCGTGTAATAATAATACATGTAAACTTCAGTAGTTGCGATATATAAAATTGAATCGTAATTATTGTCGAAGGATGATGTACATGTAGAGCTGGTAGTGTAAAGCATTTTGTTATTGGAATGTACGCTAATTTGAGTACAGATTATGATTAAAGTTTGATAGCGGTTGTAATGATCTTACTAGATGGGTAATGTTGGATCATCACTTTGTTGAGTGGCTAATCGCTAAACTTATATTTTGTATACATGTATTTGTATGAGATTGCGTGTTTTACAGGTGGTTTTGTAATTTTCTTTCAGCGGCTGTATGAGAGCTACTGACTGGCTTTTTTTTGTTTTGTTTTCTAAGTTGGGTTTTTGTTTTTTTAAGTTTGGGTTTTTCAGCTTTAGCTTTTTGTAAAGTTGGGTTTAAATTGGGTTCTAGTTTCAGACTGGACAGGTTATTTTTGTACCTTAACTTTGTTTTGTCGACTGCAATAAAAGAAACGATAAAAACTTACATCAGTACAGTTTTTATTTCCTGCACACTTACCTGTCGTGCCTTGCCACTAGCCACATTACTCATTAGTTTGTCATACCTGGTTGCTTAGTTGGAATTCGCTAAGTTTACCATTAAAACAAAACGAATTCCTGGCGTTGTCGGACAACTTATACTTTCATACATACACAAAACATTTCACAATTTATCACACCGAACCTGTAGAGTTGAGAGACAAACTTTATTGAGTAGGGAGTAGGCATATAGCCAATATTGGACAATTTTGCAGGATTGTTCATAGTGCCTATAGTGTCCTATAGTGTGTCGTGTCGCTACTAGTACCACTACCACACCTCCCTCACGAGCCGCGAGTATATTTCCCTTTTAAGGCAACATATTTGGCATCCTTTTTTTAAGGCAACATCTATAAATAGCATTATTCCAAATCGGCTGCCGGTTAGTTCTAATTTGGCAATCTCTATAAATAGCATAATGTCAATATGGCCGCCAAGGAATTTTTTTTTCCTATCTGTATAAATAATATAATTTTAATATGGCCGCCGGGGAATTCTAATTTGGCAATCTCTATAAATAGCATAATTTCAATATGGCCGCCGGTTAATTTTAATTTGGCAATCTCTATAAATAGCATAATTCCAATATGGCCGCCGGGAAATTTTATTATTTCCGTGTCAATAATAGTGTAATTTCAATATGGCCGCCGGGGAATTTCATTTCTTCCATCTCTATAAATTTTCTTATTTTCTATCTCTATAACTAGCATTATTTCAATTTGGGGAATTCGAATTCTAGTGCTTCGATCTCTATAAATAGCCTTATTTAAATATGGTTGCCAGGGAATTTTAATTTTTTTCCTCTATATATAGCATATTTTTTATATGGCGGCCGGGGAATTCTTATTTTCTATCTCTATAGCTAGCCTTATTTCAATATGGCTCCCGGGAAATCGAATTCTAGTGTTTCAATATTTCTAAATAGCCTAATTTCAATATGGCCGCCGGGTAATCGAATTTTTTTTTTGCTATCTTTAAAAATAGGAAACTGCCACTGTGGAATCGAACTCTCCTGTTTTGAACTCTGTAAATAGTTTAATTTCAATATGGCCGCCGGAGAATCGAATTCTAATTTTTCGATTTCTATCAATAGCATAATTTCAAAATTGCCGCCTGGGAATTGTATTCTAATTTTTTCGATCTCTTTAAAGAGCATAATTTCAAAATGGCCGCCGGGGAATCGAATTCTAGTATTTCTATCTCTATAAATAGCCTATAATCAATATCATAACTGGGGAATCGTATTCTAGTGTTTGTATCTCTATAAATAGCATAATCTCAATATGGCCGCCGGGGAATCGAATTCTCAGTTTCTATCTCTGAAAATAGCACATGGCCGCCGTGGAATCGAACTTTGTCTTTCGAACTCTATAAATAGCTTAATTTCAAATGTGGTCGCGTGGAATCGAATTCTAGTGTTTCTGTCTCTACAAATAGCATAATTTCAAAATAGCCGCCAAAGAATTCTAATTTTTCGATCTCTAGAAATAGCATAATTTCAAGTATGCCGCCGGGGAATCGAAGTCTAGTGTTTCGATCCGTAGATTCAAGGATGACAAGATCAAGCAGGATGCACTGGCCGTTTCTATTAAAAAAGAACAAAGAATCTGAGGTCTAAGGAACAGAGAGCTAAATAAACAAATTTTAAGGAAAATAACCGCAAAAAAACTGACCCGAAATGAAGGTAAAACAATGAACTTCACCCATAAATGGCTCAAAATAGAAGGAGAAAGGGCAATAAATGTAACATTAAAAACCAAACTGTAAATAACCAATTTTAAACTTAAATAAGAAATTAAAGTAATAAGGCGGAAAACAGCAATCAGTGCTGTATTACCTGACATATCGACGGCTGAGACTATAACAATTACACTTTAAAAAAAAAAAAAAGCAGAGCACGGCATATTTTTTTTATATAAGAGACTCATAGCTATTGCTGAGAGCAATAAATTTTACTAACAAATAGAAAAGAGAGGATAAGGTGGTCAACAGATGGACGGTACATTATTAGCACAGAGAGAGAGAAAGAAGAGAGAGAGAGAGAGAGAGAGAGAGAGAGAGAGAGAGAGAGAGAGAGAGAGAGAGAGAGAGAGAGAGAGAGAGAGAGAGAGAGAGAGAGAGAGAGAGAGTGAGAGAGAGAGAGAGAGAGAGAGAGAGAGAGAGAGAGAGAGAGAGAGAGAGAGAGAGATAGAGAGAGAGAGAGAGAGAGAGAGAGAGAGAGAGAGAGAGAGAGAGAGAGAGAGAGAGAGAGAGAGAGAGAGAGAGAGAAAGAGAGAGAGAGAGAGAGAGAGAGAGAGAGAGAGAGAGAGAGAGAGAGAGAGAGAGAGAGAGAGAGAGAGAGAGAGAGAGAGAGAGAGAGAGAGAGAGAGAGAGAGAGAGAGAGAGAGAGAGAGAGAGAGAGAGAGAGAGAGAGAGAGAGAGAGAGAGAGAGAGAGAGAGAGAGAGAGAGAGAGAGAGAGAGAGAGAGAGAGAGAGAGAGAGAGAGAGAGAGAGAGAGAGAGAGAGAGAGAGAGAGAGAGAGAGAGAGAGAGAGAGAGAGAGAGAGAGAGAGAGAGAGAGAGAGAGAGAGAGAGAGAGAGAGAGAGAGAGAGAGAGAGAGAGAGAGAGAGAGAGAGAGAGAGAGAGAGAGAGAGAGAGAGAGAGAGAGAGAGAGAGAGAGAGAGAGAGAGAGAGAGAGAGAGAGAGAGAGAGAGAGAGAGAGAGAGAGAGAGAGAGAGAGAGAGAGAGAGAGAGAGAGAGAGAGAGAGAGAGAGAGAGAGAGAGAGAGAGAGAGAGAGAGAGAGAGAGAGAGAGAGAGAGAGAGAGAGAGAGAGAGAGAGAGAGAGAGAGAGAGAGAGAGAGAGAGAGAGAGAGAGAGAGGGTTTCCTACCCTACACTAATCTAAAAGAATTACCCCAGCTTTGTAGAGACAGAAACACGACAATTCGATACTACAGTGATGATATTGTATAATTATGCTGGCATATGAAGATAAAAACACAAGAATTCGTTTCTACAGAGATGATTTTGTTTTACTATGCTGATTTATAGAAAAAGAAACACAGTCATGTATTCGATGTTATGTTAATTCATGGCGATAGAAACACTTGAATTCGGTTATAAAGTGATAATGTTGATTTATTATGCTAGTTTATACAGGAAAAAAATCTAGAAATCGATTCTAAAGTAATGATTTTGTATTATTATGCTGGTTTATACTGATAGAAACACTAGAATTCGATTCTACAGTGACGATATTTTATTATTATGCAGGTTTATGGCGATAGAAAAACTAGAATTTGATTCTACAGTGATGAAATTGTATTATTAAGCTGGATTAGAGAGATAGAAACGCTAGAATTCGATTCTACAGGGATGGTTTTGTATTACTATGCTGGTTCATGGAGATAAAAAGCTAGGATTTGAATTTACAGTAAGGAATTTGTGTTATTACGTCGGGTTATAGATAAAGAAAAAATTGAAGTCAGTTGGAAAAAGGGACGAAAATGATATTTGTGATTTGTCCTTTGAAAACAAAGATATAAGTTTAAAATATTTTAAGTAGAAATCTGACAATGAAGTTTGAAGTAAGTACAACCTGATAACAAAGTTCTATCTGTGAAAGCGACAGATAGATGCTAGCTTTCAATTTTATTGTGATTTAACATGCAAGTGAAGAGAAAGACATTTTTTCCCAGGTTGTGGTAGAACTAATCCACAAGTATAATTATTCTGTAGAGTGGTTAAAAGTAATATCAATTACTATTATAAAAATGATGGATGGTAAGCTCTCTACAATGAATTTATATTAAAAAACAAAAACAAAAACAACAACGATAGATACAAAGAGTGTTATACATAGTTTATTCAGATGCAAATTATAAAAAGAAAAAAAAATTAAAAAAAAAAATTTCTAATACATACTGTTTCCTTAAAAAAATTACACAAAAGTATTTGATTCAAGAGTTAATTTAATCTCATTAAGATCTGACATAGATTTTGGTAATCATCTAAATAGAACACACTTTACAGATTTTTTAAAAAGTAAAATAAAACATTTTAAGAAAATCTTTCTAAAATTACAATAACTATAACTGAACAAATTTAATGGTCTTTTTTTGTGTTTTGTTGTGTTTTTTTCTTTTTTCTTTTTTTTTTTATCTACGATTATACCTCTTATCAATTAGGGAAAATGGAGGAATTCTCTCTCCCGTTCAAGATTATCAATCATTTTTAAGGGGAAATTTTTGCATAAAGAATCAAAAAATATTTTCACTCATTCACAGATACATTCTAGGATGTATTTCGTCGCATGACTATAGAGTGTCGATTTATTCAAGTGTCCACCATTCAGACAAAATTGTTTTTCCTGGATCGATTTAACAGACAAAATCAACAAAGTCCAAAACGGCGGCCACCTGAAAGGTAGCCTATGGATTGAAGAGCTATGTCAGGCAGTGTTTTGGATTAACAAAAGATACAAACGTTTAGATTATAATATAACACCCAAAATAACCATCAATTTGTCGATTGGAAAGTTATGTAAAACTAGTTTAGTTTCGTTGAAGTGTAAAAAGGTGGAATCTACGTCTAGACGAGGTCAATAAAAAAGGATTGGTGAACATGTACAAAGAAAAGGCAATAAGCCATGGCAAATTCCATCTGGAAACTAACGTGTTGGTCAAGCGCACATAAATGAGCATGCTTAGTTAATGGATCTAGTAGTCTGAAATGATTATAAAGTGTCGATCATTTTGTTTGGTAATGCTAATCAACATCTCCATGATAATGAATTATTTTAGAATATTGTTGGTAATGGCAGATCGTTCTGGTCCTGCATCCTCTCTGGTCGATAAGGATAACTTGGTCAGATGAGATCGGATCCCACCACCAGATAGCCCAAACCAGGATTTGAACTCAGACCTCCGTATAGTGAATCTGGCACTCTTCAGATTAAGCTTTCTGGCATCCCATTAATTTATGATCAAAATGTAGCCAAGCTACTTTACAATTCTCTATATTGGTAGAGATTTATATGATTATGACCCCCAAATCTATATTAATTTTATTATCAATATTATATACGTAATAATCGTTTGGTGTATTCCATATTTCTCTCTCTCTCTCTCTCTCTCTCTCTCACGTTTGATCAGCTATAATAGTGCTCAAATGGAGAACGTCCTGGGAGGGCGTTATAAATAAAAAAAAGTGGAAATAAATATTTCAAGCACATCAAAAGATGGAACTGGACATCAAGTAAAAATGCTATGCGGCGATGTATTACAGCAGATACCTTGATAGCGTGAAGCAAGCAAAATCATTAAACTTAATAGGTTTCTTGTGATAGCTTGAGTTTGACACAATCATGTCCTTTTATTTTTCCTCTTTGTAGAGTGGTTCCAATTCAGCTGTGGGTACAGAGGGAAAAAAGTTCAAACGACTTCAATTAGGCTTTGACAAACATGTCCGAATTATGACTTTCTCGTGTTGTTTAGCTACGACACTGAAGGAATTGTTCATAAGCTGCGGAAAAAAAATCGCGGGCACTTTAACAGCTAAAAAATTAAGTATGAAATATTTAATGCAAGGGCTGTATTTTGGAATGCGAAGCCGGATCTGCTTGGCAAAATAATGATTGGCACATGGACCCGGGTCCTAATGAGCATTTAAGCATTTTTAAAAACATTTCTGAACAGTAGGCCTACATTTCATTTTGAGTAAAGGGTGATGCACGTTTATTCGAGTCGCTGTTCCCATAGCAATGTCAGTTTTAAGGCGTAAGGTTATATAGCTGTAATACAATGGCGCTAAGCTGGTACTAAACATTAATCTATTGGATTCAATCGTTTTACTTAAATTTGTAACAAACTTTTGAGTGCGCCAAAAACTCACTAAAAGTCAAAGAAATCGTATTTGTGAAAACGAATTATCTTTGACGAGCTTACTTCATGACATGGAAAACCAGCTCATTTTGTATTTTCCTAATGTTTTGTACAGATCCACGGATTTTTAAGGATATTTCCATATCGCAAGAGAGTTTAAAAAGGTATTTAAAACTGATTCGGAAAGTACAGAATAAGGACAGGAGTCCATGGTCCAGTGAATTACTGTACAGTAAGCAGTGCAGTAAAAACCGGTACCGCTTACTGTACTGCAAATCTGTTTCCATGGGTTGCGTGCTTTAACTGCACGACTTTTTCGCTGGAATGATATCATGATTTCGTTGGGAGTGGGCTTATTATTGATCGTAGCGCGCGCTGAAGACAAACAGGTCTAAATGAACAAAATGTCTAACCAATTCAAGTTACTTTTGCTTAGCGCAGCAGTGGAAGAGGCGAATTTTCAGGAAATCTTAATAGCTGCATATGCAAAGCGACTTCGTGTGGCAAAGAGGAAACATAGATTTTGGATTCATCCTATTTTGAATAAAAGAAAAGAATATGGCGCGTTCTATCATCTTGTGAGAGAGTTGGAACTGGACGAAGAAAAATACATAGAGTATTTTAGAATGAGTCCCCAACAGCTTGACATGCTCCTGAGCTACGTCGGGCCTTTGATAACTAAACAAAGAGCTGTGAGAGAGCCCATTGATGCCAAGCAAAGGCTAGCCATTTGCTTAAGGTAAGTGTTTTGTTCTAATGGTATTTCCTTAATTTAACTACCTGTACTGCTGAGACATGTACGTACACACATGTATTATTTTAGGTACACATCGAACACAATAAATGATTAAGATTTCAGACAATCTTTTCCTCATTTTATTTTAAGTTTAACAAACTTGAACATTAACCAGCTAATGAGCAAAACAAAATGATATTGATTGTGAATATGCATTATATAAATTTTAAAGAGAAAGTAGGAAAGTAGGATGAAAGAGTAGGCCTATTATCTTTTCACCCGTAACTGTTTGAATGTTTGTATTTGTGATGTAGGGATTATATTTATTAAAAGATTTACAGCAATAGGTGATGTCAAAAATATTTACTCACATACGACATACGAAGTTACACAAAATAATCTGCTTTTGATACACATCGATATGAAGTATCTAAATGGCATTGCCATGTTCATATTGCAGGCCGTATTCGTTGTTTGCTGTATAGTACGGCGTCAGGTCTGGTTGTAGCGGGCAGGGCATATCGATTATAGCCAATGTGAGCTGGGTAGGGTGCCATTTCTTGCCATGAAATTGCTCACAGTGTCGCTAAAAATAGATATGAATAATACAGAAAAGAAATTTAATTGTAAGCATAATTTACTTCTCATTGCAACAGATTTTTAGCAAAGGTTTGAAAATTTAATTAGAAGATAGTGTAATTTTTTAAATTAAGATATTACAGTAAGCTATAATGAAGTGGAATGTCAAAAGAAAATCACCTCAGTGCAAGACTTAGCCCTGAGTGTGTGTGTAAGAGAGAGAGAGAGAGAGAGAGAGAGAGAGAGAGAGAGAGAGAGAGAGAGAGAGAGAGAGAGAGAGAAAATAAAGAGAGATAACGTAGATAGACAGACAGGCAGACAGGAAGATAGATAGATAGATAGATAGATAGATACACAGATAGATAGACAGACAGATAGATAGATAGATAGATAGATAGATAGATAGATGGATAGATAGATAGATAGACAGATAGATAGACAGGAAGATAGATAGATAGATAAATAGATAGATAGATAGATAGACAGATAGATAGATAGACAGACAGATAAATAGATAGACAGACAGACAGACAGACAGACAGGCAGGCAGACAGACAGACAGATAGATAGACGATAGATAGATAGATATATGGATGGATGGATGATATTTATGAGAGAGAGAGAGAGAAAGAGAGTGAGAGACAGACAGACAGAGACAGAGACAGACAGACCGAGAGATTGAGAGATTGAAAGTGAAAGCTATAAAAGTAAATAACACTATTGGGTTATGTATTAGTGTCATTATACATGTCAGTTACATTCATGTTAAATAATTACATGAATCGTTCATTACAATCTTTTTACACATAAATAAAAAGATTCCTGTAGATAATATAAAACATGTAGGTTTGTATCGCCCATAAGTAGTCTGTCGCTTTAGAACTACAATGTATAAAAAAAATAAAAATTGCATGACTAATTACAAACCTCTTCGTGCTGGTATAATCACACAGAAACAGCATTTGATCATATAAAGGCCCTTTGTTGATTTTTTTTTGCGGCTGATCCACTTTTTGTGTAGATGATATCTTTGCGCTTCCTAATAAAGTTGTCTCTTTTCTGTCTCCATAATTTCTTCCAGTCGTCACCTGAAATTAAAAAAAATCACGTTTTATGTTTACATTGCCTGTCTCAGTGTAAAGAATGTTTATCGCTAAATAATGTAGCCTTTTTTCCCTTTTTCTAGCATCACTCTAAACTAAAAAAAAAAAAAAAAAAAAAATAACAGCAATATTTTCAAGAGTGTGTAAACTATGGATTGGATAAATGTATAGCTGAACGTTTTCACACTATTCTCAACTCCAGCACATGAAAGCCCAAAGCGCTTTAAAAACCAGTGATAAGCATTACCAACAATTATATCTTTTTAACATATAAAGTGGAAGCAGTTGAATCACTGCAATGGCAACATTTTCATTGCCCATTCAGCATAATATTTATTTCACGCACGAATTTATTTTTAAGAAAATATAGTTTAAACATACCAGTCATGTCCTCTAGTCCCATCTCCTCAGCAATATTTTTCCAAATGTTCTTTTGCAGCTGGTGGTCCTTGTACTCGGTCAACTGACAATTGTACAGGGCCGGTCGTTCTCTCACCAGATCGATAAGTTTTTCATAGATTTTATGAGAAAACTTCATCGTTGCTCAAGATTTTTAAAAAATCCGAAAGTAGACTATATAATTATAAACTATCAAAACTGCTCTGCCTGCACGCTTCTATAAATTTACTGATACTAATACATGTATCTAATCTGAGACCAGTGCAAGGTAGGCCTAGGCCTATGTGCATGCAACAGACTTGGCTGGCGCCTTCTGTCTGGTGTGTGTAGACAGGTATTTCCTGAGTTTCAGTTTCAGCTAGGCCGGGATGGGCCCCGTTTTGGTTATGTCAAACACAATTGCTGTTAATTTTGCTACATTCAATTTATTAAAATCAACAATTGAAAATGCATATATGTCATATTTGGTATTTTTTCGCACGGAAATTCAACGTAGAATACGAATCTGAAGTCAGATTTTTAAAATTTTGACTTTGACACCCCATCAAAAAAGAGCCCAGTTCAAAAGACGTCCGTTGTTGCAGTAAAAAATCGCTCCCGGGGCAATTTTTACAGTGCGTTATTCTACTGCACGCGTCTTTTGCGGTTAATGGAATCGGATGCAAAGAGAAAATAGGGAACGAAATTTTAATAATACGCATCGTTTAAAAGTCGGATGCGCCATGCGCTATTCTACAGTACCATGGAATCCCGGCTTAAGTCGGTTTTCCCAAATAAGATGTAAAATAAAAAGGAAACACTAGGAATTTTTTTAAAAATCAAGTACTATTTCTCATATGTTATTTTGACTTTCAAGTACACAGAAAAAATTTAATAATCAGGCTGCATAACTGTAACAAGTCCCAAAATTGAATTCTTGATCTAAGCTACGCTAGCAATTCCTTCTTGAAGAAAAGCTTACCTATCTTTCACTTAAATAAGGATATATATATTTTGTTCTCATGTCATGCGAAGTCCCAAGTGGTCTAGTGGTTAGGATTTCGCGCTCTCACCGCGACGGCCGGGGTTCGATTCCCCGCTTGGGAAATTGTTTTTTTTTTTTTTTCTTTCCACTACTGCTTACTGGGAGCTGTTTAATTAAAAAAAAAAAACAAAAAACAAAAACGCACAGTGAAACTTCAAAATTCTACATTGCTATTAGAGTTCTGGATTCCAATATTTCTTTTTTTAAATCCGTGGTCTTATGTTTATCCTTTCCCACGAGGTGATGTCTAAATGTATAAATTAATTCCCTGACATGATAAAGTTAATAATAAAGCTGAGGAAATCAATTTAGTTGCATTAGATACAGATTCGCCTCTGACATCTCTGAAATCTTGGGCAGTCATATCATGGACTGTTCCCATTAATGTCTTAACTATCTGTCAAGCATTTTAAGTAGCTTAAATAATGATAACACAACTTGGAGCTCTGCAGATGAGACATTCCTTTTTTCAGACTATACTCTACCCCCTTAGAGGCTAAAATGCTTAATTTCGGGTTAAACAGCCTTTCCATTACATAACTAAGTAAAAAGGGAGTGAAAGATAGGCCTACTCCTGAACATTTTCATAGAGTGCTAATTTTTATTTTGATAAAGGATTTAAATCACGAGGCTGGAAATGCTTTCTTTTTCTTCTTGTGAGTGTTTTGGTAATAAATAAGGGCAAATATCCATTTTTTTACTTTCAGTGATCCCCTTCCTTTTAGCTGACGGGTGCAAACAAGGGTACAAGCAGAACACAACAAATTTAATTTTAAAATAAAGTTTTGAGGGTTTATGAATAATTGGGTACCCATAGAATGATAAATCCCATACACTGGCTATAAATAATTACTATAAAAATAAATTCTGAGCGACTATAGAAGCTATACCTTATTCTTAGATGAACCTTTTAAAAGAAATAATGCATTTATATTGTAATGGTTGATGACAAATTTAAAGAAGAGCTAGCTAAACCAGGAGTGAGAAATTGTTAGTGTTACACATTCAATATTGCTATTCTTTATTAATATGCCTGACGAAAGTAGCAGCATGACACAACAGTAATAATTCTTGTGGCTCATAACACCTTAATCATGCAAGTGAACTTGATTAGATTTTATTTACTTTGAATAAATTATGCAAAAAACTTGTTTTACATTGGCCATGCATTTTTGCTTATATTTACTCTTCTGGCAAATTAATCATAGAGGCCTCCTCCTCCAACTGACAGCACTACAGGCATACTGCTGCCTGGACCTGCATTGTTTCTCCCATAATTAAATATTGCCTCCTGCCTGAGGTGAATATAAAATGGAATTTTAATGAAATGTCGCATGCTACATGTGAGCTATCCATTGAATAAAGGGAGAAAAAATGTTTTAAATGCCTATACATGTAGTGTCAAAGTATGCTTACATCATATGATTTTGTTCATACTATCCCTTGCAGGGCAAGATCTGTATGACCCCCTTAACTTTTGCTATTCTTTTCATTTAAAGTTGATAACACTTCACCAATACACATGTATATATTCAAGTTTTTTTTCTTCACCTCAAAAAAGTCAACAAAGAAAGCCAATATTTGAAAACATTTGGCTAGTTTTATTTTGTGATGAGGTAAGTGCACAGAAAAGAACAAAAGAGACAAATGGCAGTCCAACAGTTTAACTCTTCCTACTTGCAGGTTTGTTCCCCAAGCCTATCTTTAGACCTCTACACAAAACAATATAATTATGTTTGTTCACCAAAAGAGCTAACGTACAGTGCACACCGCTTATATCGACATTGCCTCTATAGGCTTTTTTCTTATATTGAGATGCTTTATCGAGTCCGAATTTTTCCCCTATTTGCTGTCTGAATTACTGTTCTTTATGTCGACAATCTCTCACTCCTTTTCTCTTATATCGACATCAATAACATCAAAGTAACCAGGCAAAAGAAGCCCAATGACAAGAAAACGATCTCATTTACGTCAATGTCTTTCTACCAGTTCCCCATAACGGGGAATCATGCTGGTGTGTTACATTCCATAGCGGCATTCCCTTAGATAGTGGTAACCTTTTGGCCTTGACTGTGTGGTGGGATGATATTGATAAATGAGGTGGATTAGCAGGGGTGCCACCAATAGGCCGGTACTGATTCACAGGGAGTGATGCTGCTTAGCCCACTGGGCTGAGCTGTAGGTGTATTGTGGCCTTGAAAAGTTGAACTTTCACAGTCAGGTTTACACTAGGCTTGCACTTATTAGGCCTGCAGTACAACAATTGCCTATACAAATTAAATATAGATCTAGGGCAGGAGGGAAGGTACAGTCTATAGGTGTGCAAGAGGAAAGCCACATGTATTTGAATTTTCCAAAACAAGGGAAGTAATCGAAATTTACAAGCCAAAAGAAGTTGCTTTCCCTTAGGTATAAAACACTATGTTTAAAGTACATGTAGTGTAATTTAAAAAAAAAGGGTATAAAAAAGATGCATCTTTATATCTACAAAGAAATTTTGGACCCTTATATGTCGATATATCAGGAATGCACTGAATAATCGAAAATATTTAAAATATTGATATCACTTTGCAATTGTAATTCAAATGGCCTATAAAGACCAATTATCTCAGTACCTTATGCTTAGAACCACGTGTCACAGATATATACAATGTATAACTTTAACTTTTTTTATCTTGCCATACTCATAGTTCATCCATTGAAAATGAAAATGGTATTACTATACAATTACAGTGTATATTATGTATTATATTTTTTTTCAGACATGTTAAAATGTACAATACAGAC